>OY796892.1:39662346-40129689 GCA_963680785.1 Diplosoma virens | reverse complement strand
CCACATAGTCGTTATACTGCTTGACAACTGCAGGGCACTTGAATGTTTCTTTTTGACTTGATCCTTTCTTTCTACGTTTGACATCAGCAATGGTGGAGACTCAGACAATATTCAATGCACTTTGACGACTAAAAATCAATCCAGAACTGCATCTGCGTATTTTGTAATAAAACTTAAAAGTTACAGTTCCGGCACTGAATATTTTTCTTTGTAATAACTGTGCTTGGAGAGCTGGAAAATTGAAAAAGTTAGCAATAAAAATGTGACAAACAATATCTTGAATTTTCTCGGTAAGTTGCAACACTACTGCTTCACCTAAACCATATTGAACATGACCACATTTTTTTCTGTATATAAATCAAATTCAAATAAATATCAACTTTTAGAGGCACATCTACACCACATTTTGAAGCCCCACTTAATGGGTTTACCTTTCACATATTGTCTAATAATGTTGTGTCCTTTGAACTTTATCATGTGTTTATCTATTGATTGAAATTGAGAAGATGTCATTGCAGAAGCAAAAGACTCATTAAAATGATCTAATACGAGCCTAACTTTAAATGTTCTATCATATAGTGGGTCACTTGGATCCCTCATTGACTCATTATTGTTGAAATGTAATAGAGATCTTTTTCTTCAAATCTTTTCCGAGGCATTACATTTGCAAAAAACGGAACAGAAAGATCTGGATCGCTTGACTAGTAATCTCTCATTGATGGAAGAACATGATACCCCGTAACTAAATTCATACCGAAATAGGCTCTGATCGCTTCTACATCTGTACTAAATACATGACCCTTCTGTTGACTATAAAGTATAGTTTGCGGAATTACAATGTCATTGAAAAACTTATCAAATCTAGCTACCTTTTCAAAAATTTCATAGGGGTTTGGGTCATCGCTAGTATTTATAAGCATTTTTTCAAATTCAAAGCTAGCATTTGTTTCACACACAAATGCATGCGCATTTTCAAATGTTACTGTTTTCCATGTAAACCGAGTGAGCACCTCCGATGATTGTGGAATATGAACGCCTGAGGATTCTCCAACATTATCATTATTATTGCATCGATAGGGGGATCTATTATAACACTAATATCTTCGGTGTTCGAATTTGCTTCCATTTCAGCTACATTATTTTCTATAAAATCAATATCTTTATCGTCAAGTACAAGCGCATCTTTCCTATCGGTATCATCACAGAATAATATGCGATTGATTTCAGCGTCGCTCAACTCAAATAGCTTCCGGTTTCTGGACATTCTGAACTGAAAAAAGGTTCATAAAATAATTGCCAATGTGAAAATTATTAAAATATTATTGTAACCTAAGTTTATATGAAATATAATCAAATTTTAGAATGAACGACAGAACATCACGTTTTTTTACTTCTTAGGATCAATGGCACATATATCTGCCTTAATTTTAAATATTATTTTTTGTAATAAAATATTACGTTTTCTTTATTGGATGTAATTTTCTATCAAAATATAGAGTGTTAGCTATAATAAAACTGAAATTGTGAATAAAAATTGGATATTTATCACTTACCTATTTAGTGAAAAATGTGCTCTCTTCAGAACTGTTGAAATAGTCTATATTTGTGGTATCGTAAATACAGGTACAAATACAATTTCTATTATTTATATTTTTTTTATAGTTAATATAAACCTGGAACAATATTATAATATTAATAAAAGTACATAAATGTCACCATAAGTTATATAAAAAAATGACTTAAACTTGTGGTACACATTTGTACCGACGGTCCTCAAAGGGTTAAATTTTGGCCTAAAATAAAGGTTTTGAAGGCTGATGAAAAGTGAAGCTCTTTTTTTTTATTCTTCACATTGAATTTTGGCCGAAATTACAGAATATGATAAAATTGTTTGGGTTTTGCTTTTGATTTGTTTTGTCAAGGTGGAGCGAGTTCTTCTGGCATGAGGAAGTGAGGCGCAACTTTTGCTTGCATGAAAAAGAGGAGGAGTTTTGTTTTTATGAGAAGAGCAAGCGCGGAGTTTTATTTGCGTGAAAAAAAATTGAGCGTATCAAAAAAGTTTTAATAACTACTGACCTAGAAGGACCAAATGCGTCAATTGATGCATAAAGCACTTTAAGATGCAATTTGCCAATTTAATTTTCCAAAAAATATTCTATAAAAAAATTCAGGCAAAAGTTATTTGCTACACCAAGAATAACCAAATGAATTGTTTTATTTTTTCTGAAACCACGTTTTCTGACCTTGCAGCTTCGCAACACAAAATTTTTTAACTTAAAATCTTGTATTTACCAAAGTACAATTCTTATACATCAACCACAAGAGATGCATGAATTTATTAATAAAATCGGTTAACTTTCAATTTATTATAGCAAATAAAAGTTAAAATTTAAAAACCAACTGTATTATTATGAAAAATCGATTTGTAGTCGTCAAAGTGCATTGAATATTGTCTGAGTCTCCACCATTGCTGATGTCAAACGTAGAAAGAAAGGATCAAGTCAAAAAGAAACATTCAAGTGCCCTGCAGTTGTCAAGCAGTATAACGACTATGTGGGTGGAGTAGACATCATGGACCAGAAGAAAGTGACGTACCAGTTTGACCATAGATCAAATATCAAATATTATCTAAGAGTTGTGTCTGATCTCATTGATATTGCTGTTAACAATGCCTTTGTTATCTTCAGTAAATTAGCTGAAATAAATTCAACTCATATTGAGCATGTTAATTCTAAAACATTCAGACAAATTGTAAGTCGCAATTGATAGATAATTATTGTAATAGAAGTAGAGTTGGACCTTCAACACCAATAGTCTATAGCCAAAAAAACGCAAGTATAGCACTGCTATTGACAAACCAATTCACTCGATGAAAAAAGTCCAACAGCGACAACGCTGCAAGCTCTGTACTGCGAAAAAGATTCAAAATTAAACTAACAATATGTGTGTCGAATGTGGAATATATCTATGCTAAGTAAATCGAAGAAACTGCTTTGAAAAAATCATACAAAAATGTAGGTTTGATCTGTCTAGTATTCTTATTTTTATTCTGTTCAATAATACCATATATTTTTAAAGTTTTTTAATGAATCAGACGTTATGAATAAATAAATTCCTATGAAAATACGTATTATTTTATTTCAATTCCAAAAGACAACAATGTCAACATGACAGCATAGATATCAATATATAGTTTATTTTTATAAAACATAAAAAATTACCCCTGAGGACCAATGGTTGATATATGTACCATGTTATAATTTCCATAAATCTTGAAAAAAATATTTTTTTTACATTTAAACAATATCCTCTAGAACACAAATATCTAAAAAAAATTTAAAAATTATAGTATTTTGATTATGGTCCCCAAAGGGTTAAAGTAAAATTAAAAATTTTTTTACTTTCTGTTAGCGTCCAATTCGTCTTAAATTGATGGTGTAGATCAAACAATTTATTGTTTCAGCTATCCACTTAGTTCCCACTCAGTTACTCGCGCCTCCTAAAAAGCTTTCCACGCCTCCAAGTTGAGAACCTAGGTTCTAGGTAGTTTTAAAAGCGGTTGTTTTTGTGTTGAAACCTAATGCTTGCGTACATAATCACAAAATAAAAATTTCTTATCCTATAGATTGCCACCTCAGCGTGGTGGGGGGTTTGCGTTTTCTAAGATTATAAGAGCAATGATGTCTGGAGTTTTCAACTCCTCTCAGGGCTACCCATGGCGGTAAAATCGAAGGTGAGAAACAGACCAAAAGCAATCTAACAAATGTAGCAAACTGAATAGTCTGAATAACAATATTCATACTGCATTGGGCGTCGCGCAGAATAAAAAGGTCCGCGTTTGGCTTTTAGGTAGAGGGGCCCGCCCGAAAAGTAAGCTACATTTACTCCGAAAAGCTGACCGTAACTGGAAACCCATCAATGCATTTGCTACTTGTTTGGGAGGGAAAATGGAGACAGCGCACAGTATTTGTTCTCAAGTTGGTCCCAAACATTAAGATCCTCGTATGGGCAACTGGAACGTCATTTCACTCAATGGAAAAGAACAGGAATTGGTTTGGGATCTTGATATTGTTGGAGTTTCCTCTACGAGTTGAATGAAGGCTGAAAGATTTTCTACTCATTTGTACAATGTAACTATGTCTGCTCAGGCAGGAGTAGGCATTTTTATAAGCCCCAGCCTGGCCTACTGTGTCATTGATTGGATCCCACTTGGAGGAAGGGTTTGTTTCCTTAAGCTTAGGCTAAACGAGCGGTCACTGTGCATTTTGCAGGTGTACGCACCAAACGCCGGAGCACAGTGCCAGTCTTTCTTAGATCAAATAGGTGCTGCTTTACTGAAAGTAACATATGCAGAATCAATTGTCCTACTAGGTGATTTCAATGCACATGTGGGTACTGACAACAAGACATGAAAGGTTGTTATCGGAAGACAAGGAGACTCTGACATTAACAATGAACTCTGACATTAATTAAGGTATTTGCTTCAGTTCTGTGCCACTAACGGACTATGCGTAATGAATACCTTTTTTCGGCACAACCCAGTCAAAAAAAAAGCACGGCAAAAGCACGGCCGTGTGATTGCCACGTACAAAACTTCTGGCAAATGCCGGGCAATTGCAATACGTGCCTTGTATTTTCTTAAAGTTTGAAATTTGTCTACTAAAATGCTTGGTATTTGCCTGGCGTTTAAAAGCTTTGCCGAGTATTTATTTGAAAACTATTTTCGACACGCAAAATGCTTGGCAAATGCAGGGCAATCGCAAAGCATGCCTTGCATTTTCTTAGACTTTGAGTTTGTCTATTAAAATGCTTGGCTTTTGCCCGGCGTCCAAAAGCTTTGCCAAGTATTGTTGTAAACTCATTTCTTTTTTTTTTAAACCAATGGCATTTGCCAAGCTTCCATAGCGTTTTTCCAATGTTTCTTCAATACACAGCTTAAACTTGCGGCGTGTTCTCAGCAAACATACACTTATTGGCCCAGTATAGGCTTTGTAAAGGCAGGTATCGGCTGTATCGGAATAGTTTTCCCGGTATAGGTATTGTATTGGACCAGTACTGTTTTTCGATACTATGACGTTTAAGCAAAAAAATAGAATGTTTTTATTTTTTGATAAATTTAATGTTTTAAAGGCAGCAAGCCGACTGAAATTAAAATTTTGACTATTTTTTCTCATCTCTTAAGTGTTTAAGCGTCAATGAATCCCAGTATTGGTCTTATATTGGGCCTGTACATGCTTTTCAAAACTATAATGTTTGGGTAAAAAAAATAGGTAGTTATTTTTGTTTTTGTTCAACATATAAGATTTTAAAGATTCTTACACTTTAGACCAACCGAAATTAAATTTTTTGGTAATTGCTTTTTATCTTAGAATCTTTAGAAAATAACGAGCCGATATCGAGCCAACATTCTGCTGACCATTTGTTTCGAATTGGTTTTAACTTTTTTTCAGTTTGAGAAAACTGATTTACCAATTTTTAATCTTTTCTTTATTCTAAAAGGAATACATGATAAATTGCATTTATTTGTATATTCAGCCAGGCCAGACTGTAGTTCAGCAATGGATGCTTACGCTACTTTCAAAAAGAACAAATGGTCTATGTAAACAAAACTTATCTTGCAGTTCAATTGTACAAGTAGTCAACTGTCAGGCGATAGTAAAAGAACTTATTGAAGTTAACTTTCAATGGACAGTAATTGTTCCAGACGGTTGGTCTGCACCAATATTTTGTTTGTGCCATTATTGTGACGTCATTGCCTTTCTTTTCTTAGTTGCTTGGCTATTGCCTTTGAACATTCTATAACGCACGTGTTTAAAAAGGAGTATGTTAAAAATTGAATTGTTTTTTTGCACTTTCTTCCTTGACTGTGTTAAATTTATTTCTTGTAAGACGTAAGTCTCTTAGGTTTGTTATTTTTCTCAAGTTTGATTTGGTTTCCTTTGTGACGTTTCTCCGGCGGGAATGCCTGATATTTTCGTGCTTAGCTGTAGTGAAGTTTTAAAAGCTTCAACTTTTAATTTTAGAAAATAATTTTTTTTTTTTGATAGCATTTTTTTGTAGTGCAACCAGGTAAAGTCAAAGTTTTAACATTATGTTTATATACTATTTGAATAAGAATCAGTGCAATAATTGACCTTGTTTACTATAAAACTAATTCTAAACCTACTGTTTATATAAAGCTGTTCAAAACCTGCCATATGCAAAAGTGATAATCAAAAATTGAGACCAGCTCTCTTGTATTCAATTGGCAGTAAAATTGTTTTAATCTGAAAGCTTTTATAGTTTTAAAATAATAACATTTATGTTTATTTGTCTTGTTTGAAGTATTGTAAATTGCATATTATAACATTTTACATTGTTACTGGTGTGTAATAGCTCAATTCCTAATCATCATGTCATACTGGACAAAACGTCGTAAAGTTAATAAACAGTTGGAAAGAATGAAACTTGAGTTATATCAGCAAATAGTGAAACAAAATTTGTTGAACATATGCAATCAAAATATTCAACTTTCTTTAATAATTCATTGTCTGATGATGGTGCTGTTGGTGTTGATGATGTGCCTTTTTTATCTTGTACTGATAATGCCACTCTTGAGCATTTTGATAAAAGTTCTTCTAGCAGCTAAAAAGCTGATGATAGCACTTTAAATGATAGTAAAGCATATTTGTTATTAAGTTTAAAAGTATTGGCTATAGAATGCAACATTACTCATATCTCATTAGCTAAATTGCTGTGTATTTTAAAGAAGCTTCATCCATGTATACCAAAAGATCCTCAAACCTTGCTTTAAATCTTCTCAACTTTTTGGTATTACTGAACTTGCTGGGGGACATTATTACCATTTTGGTGTAAAGCATTGTGTTGAACAATGTTTAGCATGTGATCCAAAACTTCAACAACTAAATAAGCTTAATCTTCAAGTAAATATTGATGGCCTTCCACTATTTAAAAGCAGTTCAATGCAACTATGGCCAATATTTGGGTTAATACAAAAATCTAGTAATTCAGCATTGCCATTCACAATTGGAATATATGCAGGACAATATAAACAAAACAATCCTGTAACTTAGCTGAAACCATTCATAGAAGATTTGAGAAAATTGCAAACAACAGGTATGGTTTATCACTCAAAAAATTATTTAGTTAATCTCGCTTGTGTTGTATGTGATGCTCAAGCTCGAGTTTTTTTAAAACAAGTAAAATCATGTGCTGGTTATTTGGGCTGTGATAAGTGTATTCAGAGTGGGGTACATGATGGAAAAAAATGACCTTTCCGGAAACTAATGCAACTCTTTGAACCGACGGTGCTTTTAAAGCCATGTCTGATGAAGATTATCACAGAGGACCTAATCCATTTTGTGAATTATCTATTGGCATGGTCAGTCAATTTCCAATTGACTATATGCACCTTGTGTGTCTTGGTGTCATAAAAAGGTTTATTTTGCTTTGGATATCTGAAAGTAAGAATTGGAAGAAAAGTACAACAAAATATATCAGATTTCTTGTTAATTTTAAGAAAATCTATACCAATGGAATTTGCCAGAAAACCAAGAGCAATTGCAGATGTCAGTTGATGGAAAGCCACAGAGTTCAGACAGTTTCTCCTGTATACTGGTCCTCTTTGTTCTATGCAGTAAAATTGCTGATGAACTGTACAAAAACTTTCTATTATTTTCTGTTGATATTCGCATTTTAACAGATCCACACCAATGTATGACCATGTGTGAGTTTGCTCAAAAATTATTGACTGCTTTTGTTAATCACTATTCACAACTATTTGGATCAAATTCTGTTGTTTACAATATTCATGGCCTAGTGCATTTGGTAAATGATATAAAAACTTTTGGTCCATTAGATAAATTTTCTTCATTTCCTTATGAAAATTACTTAAATAGATTAAAGCATCTTGTACGCAAGCCAAACCATGTACTTCAACAGATTGTCTCGAGATTAATAAAAAATTCAGAATCCAAGTTAATGTAAATAAGATAAAAAAAATTGGTTCTTTTCCAAATCTAAAAAGACCTCATATTCTTGGGCCTCTACCATTTAAATATGAATCTTGTGAGCAGTTTGGCAAGGTAGTTTTGCAAAAGTTCACAATTACACTGGCAATGCCAGACAACTGTATAAAAGCTGGAAATGATATTGGCATAACAATCAATATCTTGCACAAGTTTTCTCAAGTGTTTATTGTTTATCAAAAATTTTGTACTGTTGAGCCATTTTTTCTTTACCCATGTAATTCATTAGACTTAAATGTTTGCAACGTATCAAAACTTACTATAGAAACATTTGTGTGCCCCGTTAACCAGATTGAAAACAAAATGGTTTTGTTGCCTATTAACGCTGACTTATAGGGTATGCGACAATTTGGCGGCGCAAATTTGTCGGCAAGCCAATTTGGCGAGAAAATAAATAAAAATGATTTACCTTCACTAGCGTTGAAGCGACAGCAAAAAAGTTTTGTTCTGTCACAAAAGCAATTAAAAACGCAATTGTAAATGTTCAGCTGGTAAGAGCGAAATTTTTAATTTAAAGCTGTTAAATGCGTTAAATTTAGCGATGTTTCTAGCCCAATATTTATCTATTTAAATTTACAATAACTTAATTTCGAATGTTTAAATTAAAAAAGGTACTTCAAAGGTTAAATTTTCGAATCACGGTTGTTTAACATATGTGGGGTTCTCGGCTAAATACTTATATAGTGCGCGGCAAAACAAAGTACTGCGCGGGGGTTCTCTCGTTACTGCGCAGCTTAGAGGGAACTATGGCCCTATAGACGAAACGAACTTTTAGAACTAAAAAAAAAAAATAGTTAAAATAAAACTGTTTATGCGTGCCGACCAGAATAGATTTGTTTTGATATAGTAAAATGCTCATTATGACGTCATAACTTCGTACGCCAGTAAAACTTCAAACCTGTCATCTTTGCAGTAAGCTAGATTATTGTGCTTTTTTTTGTAAAATATATATGTTAAACGACCGTGATTCAAAAATTTAACTGTTGAAGTACTTTTTTTAATTTAAATATTCGAAATTAAGTTGTAAATTTAAATAGATAAATATTGGGCTAGAAACATAGCTAAATTTAACGCATTTAACAACTTTAAATTAAAATTTTTGCTTTTATCAGCTGAACATTCACAACTGCTTTTTCAATTGCGTTTGTGACAGAACAAAACTTTTTTGCTGTCGCTTCAACGCTGGTGAAGGTAAATCATTTATTTATTTTTTCGCCAAATTGGCTCGCCGCCAAATTGTCTCCCGCCAAATTGGTTTCTCAAAATTGTCTTGTTAAATCCGCATTTTATATGTAGCCCTTCCGTTAATTCACACTTCGTAAATATTACATTTTTATCATGACTAAACAAAGATTATTTATTTTTACTTTTGCTCCAAAATCTGAACTGGCATCTTGTAAAATTAAGCTACCTAATTTTTAAGTTGACCATAAGTTCGAATTGCTAATTTATTACAGACTTAACCAGTCTAAAAGTTTCATTGTTAAAAGCCTTAATTCTGAAAGCTACACAGTTTTGCTTTGTGATAGTTTGCGATAAATATTGTAAATGGTTTTTAGTGCTCTTTAAAAAAATGCATTTTTTGTTTGTAAAATTAATACTGTTGTTAACTTTGCAGCTTGATTAGTTTATATATCCTCTGAGTTTTCACTAAAACAACTGAAGTGGAATGTGTTCCAGATAATTGGTTTAAAAGTGAGACAGAAGTTTATTGGCCTAATTCTGTGTCACGAAATGCTTTCAGTAGAGAAATAAAACTCAGATCAAGGCCAGATCTTTCTTCATGGATGTTATACGATGTTCGTGTGCTTCCGGGTGGTTGTTGCAGTAAGTTTCATTTGTAATTCGGCTATTCTTTGTATCTTCCACAAAAGATTGCAGATGCAATATATTCCTGACTTTAATACTACAATTTCAGGTTTGTATGAAGAAGCAAGAAAAAAAGCCAAAAAGGCTGAAGATACTTCTGATATACAAAGTGATTGCAACAAAATTTCAAAGTAAATGTTTCACTTTATAATAAAATAAGCGATACATTTCAAGATTCATAATTTAAATTAAACCTTAAATTTTTTTTAATTTACCGTCCCTCTCTGTAAAATTAGTGTTACTGGGTTTTGTATAAGCCTATTTTTTATCAGGAGAAAGCGCAAAAGAACATTAAACTTTTTGGACGAAAGTAATAGTGAAGATGGAGAAGTTGAAATTATACCCAAAAAACATAAGGGTGAGTATACTGTTGCAGTTATTTGATGTTTTTTCAAAACCTGTATTTTTTTTAAAACAGTGGTCGGCAACCTTTTTTTACGATGGCCCAAATTCTATCATTAGAAATTATTGAAGGCCCAGCAGCACACTTGAAACATCATAGGCGTACCAGCCCAAAAAAATTGGGGGGCAGTGAAGTTTTGCCCAAATTTTGTGACGTTTGCCCAAATAATGATTTTATAGTACATTACGGATATGACAAAAAAATTGTCTGAGATTCTCGGACGAAAAACCAATCTTGTCCTAAAATCATGGTGATCTCTAAAAAAAAGGCCTTCGCATGAATTTAGTCTCCTAATTTTCAATTTTCGTTCCAAAATCAAGGTGTTCTTTAAAAAAAAAAGGTTTTCACCTAAATTTGGTCAACGAAAACGACAGATGCGGCCCATACTTTATTACAAAATGTATTATGCGGCCCAATACATTTTGCTAAAAGGCCCACAGGTTGCCGACCACTATTTTAGAAAACCAATATGGGAAACAAGCACGACTGTCACTCTCAACTCCTCCTTGCTTGGATAGATTTGATAATCAAATTAATAACGATTTGCCCATAATTCAGGATAGAATTTGGTGGGTCATCCGTTAAAGAAACTTGTTGGCGGGTGATGTCAGCTCTCATAAAAAATAAAGTGTGCCAGTATTATAATTGGTAAGGCAAAATGTGGATACCACCAAACACTATAAATTCTAATTCAAATAAATTACAATGTATACTTTTTAAAATTATTATCGCAAAGTATAAAAATATTTTTAACTATTATTTTTTCTTTTTTGAAGTTAGATTAAAAAAATTTTCTAAATCCAGTATTTAGCGTATTTTGGCTCCAATCTTACCTCGACAAAGTGCGATTGGAACTTTATGAGTATCTCCCTTTAAGCATTTTGCGAAAATTTGAACGCCAAATGAAGATAAATTTATTTTATCTCTATATTTATCCTCCTGACTCGCAGGAAAGCGACGGAGGCGCCATACACAGGACAAGCAGTTACCTCGACCAGCTTCCGGAGATGCCAAGACATTGCTGTCCGCTTGTAATTTAATAGAGATATGACATTAGTTAAGAACTGCTTGCCAGGACCACCAAGCAGGGGAAAATGGCGTAAAGCGTCTTTTTCAAGGACACAACAGAATGGCGCGAGTAGGTTTTGAACCGAGAACATGTTGATTATGAGCACGGCGCTTTAACCACTCGACCACTCTGCCTATTATTTTTTTTAATGCGTTAACACCAGCATTTTTACTATTAATGTAAGATACGAAATTTTTTAAAGCGTTAACACAAGCATTTTTACTATTCGAGGAAGGTTTGAATTTATGCCCTGGTATGAATGCCTTTTTAGATACTATGGCTACAGCATTGTATTCTGTTTTACTCTAACCAGTCCTTGCAATGGACACCCCTCTCAAACTTCAATGCCACTCAACTTAAACAACTGACTCAAACACGGACACACTCTTTACATGATCTTAATTTATACTTAAATTCGCCCAGAAATATGAATGTCACAATCTTTTATAGCAATGAGCACACTAACATCATCATCTGAAAACCAGTAACACCTGAGGAATGTAGAGAAAACCTCAAACAAATTCACACTACCAACACCTCACAATATCATAGTTCTAGAAAAAACAACGAAGTTACTAACACCACACCCTATGACGTTCGTTCATCAGAACAAACATCACCACGTCATATGCGTACAAAACTGGCACAGCTCAGAGCTAACAAATCACCACTCTTGCAAAGCTACCTACATACAGTGAACCCTAATACTTACACGCCACAATGTCCACTATGCTTGTCCCAGACACATGACACTAATTCTTTGACTGCAGTCAACTACCAGCACAGCACCACTAGTCTGTGGAAAAGGCCGTTAGAAGCAGCAGAGGTAATCCAAGAGTGGGAATCTAGATTGGCTTTTTCGAGAGATTAAGGGATGGCTACTCCAAGATATCGGAGGAGGGGCAACAACAACTCTAACTAGTTTTATGTTTGTTACAGGAGCTGTGATGGCAAACCCTGTGCTAGTCGGGACGGCCACAGAAAAAAGCATTAAAAAGGAGATTAGCACCTGGATGAGGAATTGGCGGGACCGTGCTGGTGGAAAAAAAATTGGAAGTGTTACCAAAGACTTTTAAGATCGTTTGTCAATTTGTCTTTGCTTTTATAAAAATAAAATATATATGTCATTGAAAGTGATTATGTGCAATTATATGATAGATTGAGTAAGTAATAAATCTAAGTAAACAACTAAATACCCTCAAACAGGAGGAATTTTTGGGTCTTGACTGCTATTCAAACGTAGAATAATAAATAATACTGCAAATTTTGTAATGATTTTGCACTCTGCTTATGCTTAAAAATGTATCGGAAAGTATAAGGTCATAACAGAAAACTTGCAGTTTGCCATTACTCTTCCTATATATATATAAACCGTACTCGTCTTGTACATATAATATACATGGAACATGCAGTTTGCCTTTGCTCACCCTATGAACAAACCATACTTGCCCACTACTTATAATGTACAGGCAGAGTACTGGGTGAGTACAGGAAACTGCAGTTTGAGTACAATTCAGACTGCATTGGGCCGATTCATTGCCCATGTGCAACATGTTATTTGATTTTAGTTGTAAAGTTTATAACTAGGTGAATAGATGCCGTAGTCAATTGCACATGGCATAGCACATGCTTTTGCCCTATAACGCCCGGCAGGCACCAAGCTAAGCCGTTACATTTCCCTGCATTTGCCGTGCTTCAACGGCAGTCAATTGCACTTGGCATAGCACGGTAAACGCTACGCCGCCCATGTTTTGCCCTATAACGCCCGGCAAGCACCAAGCTAAGCCGTTACATTTTCCTGTATTTGTCACGCAACGACAGTCAATTGCACGTGGCAAAGCACGGTAAACACTAGGCCGCCCCTGCTTTCGCCCTGTTACGCCGTGCAGGGATCCTACTTGGCCTGTTTCATTTCCCTACATTTGCCCTGCAAAAATGCTTGGTAATTATCGGGCAAATGCTAGATAAGACTAGGCTCTAGAAACACGGCACTGCTCTGCCGTGTGTTTGCCTTGCTTGGGCCGGGCAGGTTTTTTTTGACTGGGAAGGAGATTCACAAGTACACCTGGTACAGATATTTCGTGAGACAGCGTTGTATAATTGATTTCTATATTGTCTCAGCGGACTTGTTTTCTTCTGTGGTCAATGTTCGTGTTGAAAGAGGAGCTGAACAGTCTACCGACTACCACCTAGTTGTCTGTATTCTAAAAAGCCTGAATTATCTAAGAAAAAGCAAACAATTCAGAGCACGAAGAGCTTACAAAATGAAGTGGAAGCTACTGGTCACGTCTTGGAGTTCCACCAAAAAAATTGCCGCTGATTGCTGAAGATCGGAATGCTTGGGGATCGCAACTCGAGCTGCTGCCCCCGCAACACCAAAAGAACAAGCGGGCAAAGGAAAGTACACTGAACTGATTCGATGTTTTCCCTGAAAATGATGATGACAATGATAACAAAATTTCAATTCGGAAAATAATTTAATTGAATACGAGTTAAATCCTTGAGAGAAACGTTGTTCATAGTTGTGTTCATTCTGGCAAAGCAAAAAATAAAGTATTTACCAATTTTTTTAACCTTTCTGCTGAGGCAGTCATGCTTTCCCTCAGCAGTTGAATTTTTTGGAATACATTGATATAGATTCTCATTTATATTTCCACCTTCAATGCGACGACTGCATTGAAATTCATACTTTGAACAAGAACATTCTATTTCATCGGAACCGTCTACGAATCTTTAACTCCATCGCACATGTATTTTGCTAAAATGCAACGAGGAAATCCAAATAATTATTAATTTCATAAAAATAATTGTAATTATAAGTCATAGTATTACTAAATCAAACTAATAAAAGTTTTTAGTAGAAATCTATTTGCAAAAACTTCAAGTAATCAAGCAATTATATTTGAAATAGTTGAAAATGATTTCGGAAAGTCATTCGAGTTTCTGCAATTATATGCTTGACTATTTCAAAGATTTACATTAATAAAACTTAATATGATCACAAGATTGGTTTTGATGCTTTTTCACAAAACGCGTCCAAAGTGCAGTTCTAAAAAGTTTAAATATTGTTAAGCAAATTGATGCAACAGCTTTCTATCAGTTTATGGGTTCATTTAAATCCTTTTAGAGCTAACACTTGTATACAATTTTATCTTAAGTTTTCTCAAGAAACAGCTATGGAGTTGAAAAACTTTAAAGAAAAGGTTACAGAATTTTGAAACTGTGGAACCCTTTATGGAGTCATCTTATTTCATGACGGACAAAAGCGATACTAAGATACACGCAATAGAACGTTCCTTTTTGGGTAAGTACTTAGGTCTACTATAATTTGGTCTGCAGCGTGGTCTAGTGGTCTTCAGAGTTGTGATTGTGATAAACATGCTCTCGGTTCAAAACCTACTTGAACTATTCTGTTGTTTTCTTGGAAAAACACTTAACGACACTTTCCCCTGCTTTGGTGGTCTTTGCAAGCAATACAAAATTTTAGTCAAATCTCTATAAAACTAAAAAACTAAAATAAAAAGTTTTAAATGGACAGCAATATCTTGGTACCTCAGAAACCAGGTCTGGGTAGACTAATAGTTTTCCCTGTACAGTATATAGTGCCTCCGTCGCTGCCAGTAAGGAAAATAAATATAGGCTAGAGATAAATTGAATAAATAAGTGAATGAATGAATTTTTACAGATACATTGAAACTATGTGTTGTTCACCAATTTTTTTGAAGATTTATCAGCCCATCATCATAATGATATTTATTTCGCTAGAGCACAGCGGAAATCATTTAGGTAAACTAAGCATAAAGTTTGCGTCTTTTTGCATACAAGTGACGCACTGAGCTATTCCCCTTATATTACAGGGTGCGGACAAATTCCTTGGACAAATTTTAAAATTCAATTTAATGGATGTTTAAATACGTATATGCGGTAAGTTTTCAGTGTTATAAATTATAGCAAGCCTCATATTTCAGATTTCATCATTTATTTTTTAAAAATTTTGCTTTATTACCAAATATGAGTGCTAAACGTGCAGCCATTATTGAGCTCCATTGCGCGGGCAAGACAAACTCTAAAATAGTGAAGCTTCTTAAATCTGCAAGATCGACTGTTTACTACACTGTTACGAAGTTTCGAGAACTCAAAAGTACTGAAGATCGTCCTCAATGTGGAAAACCGCGATCTTCTGGAAGACGCCAAAGGTTGTTGATGCTGTCAGAGCCCGAGTCTGGCGCAATCCAAAGAGATTCATGATGGGAATGGCCTGTGATATGAATGTGAGTGACAAGATGATGAAAAACACGTCAATCACTTTCCGCGTTCCTGGAGCAAGGAGGTTTGGCCGC
Organism: Diplosoma virens; assembly: GCA_963680785.1. Lineage (NCBI taxonomy): Eukaryota > Metazoa > Chordata > Ascidiacea > Aplousobranchia > Didemnidae > Diplosoma > Diplosoma virens. The sequence goes on along the minus strand of OY796892.1, from coordinate 40,113,981 downwards.
CCTCATCACCAGACCTGAAGGCGATGTACTGTTTTGTTCAGTCCCTTTTAGAGGCAGATGCTTGTGCTTCTCTTCATAGGTTAGTTGAAGCTCTGAAGCGATCTCTCGTGACAGTATGAGCCAAAATGCTTCAAGAAACTCTGCGTAAAGCGGCAGAGGGTTTCCGTAGCAGACTTAAACGTGTAATGCAGGCCAGAGAGGGACATATTGATTAAAATTTTGTACGAATGTTTAAAAATGTCTTGTTAAATATAATCTTCAATATTTTGTAGTTTTATTTACTATTTACGGAAATATCGCATTTTAATGTTGTCCAAGGACTTTGTCCGGACCAGATTCACATTAAATTAGGGTAATAGTGTTTTTTGGTTGCTCATCATTAAGTTGTATATTGGCCTATAATGTATTGTAACAAAGCAACCAAAAAGTTTAATATTTTGTAGGCTGTCGTGTTTTAATAGGCGATTTTTACCGAGACCAAACTTGGGAGAGGTGGACCGAAAAAGCGGAAAATGATAATGGAAACGATCGAAAAAGTTTCTAGCCCTTATGTAAGCTGTCGCAAAAGCTGATAGTTCTTAAAATTATGGAAACGCTCTAAATAATTTAAATCAGTTCTTGCATCTGGAAAAACAACCACAAATTTTAAAAATATTTTACAAACTTTTGGCTCAGCGAAAAAGAGGTAAAAAGATCTTTTAATAAAACAATTCAATGTTTACGATACCAAGGTCCATTGTTTGTTAAACTTTATGGTTTTGCAATCAATGATCAAATAATTTTTAACCTTTTAGCGATGGCTGTAGCTGTACCGAGTCGACAAGCTGCGCGTACTTATACGAACAAATAATGGTGTTGAACGTCAAAACCTTATTTAAAGCAGTACCATCGACTTCGCTTTCGAATTGACAAATCGTTGTCAGGTTTGCTAACGGTTCTCCATAAAAAATTTTTTCCAGAGTCTTGGCGCAGGTGTGCATTGTTGCTTATAAGCGTATAATCATGACTTTTATGAAACTTTTTTTATTTAGCTACAAGCAACACAACATCATGGCTTCAAGCGGCTTCAAACAATACAACATAGACGTTTCAAAATATCTTTGAAATTGACCAAAAAAGTTAGTGAAACATTGCATGAAAATAGGTTACGCTCTGCATCTGAAATTGACAAAGCTGCAATCTGTAGAAAAGAAGATTTTTTTACAGAAAAAAGTTTGTTAATCAATGAAGCATATGAAGTTTCATTTTCTAACTCTCAAGGTTTTCCCAAATGTTTTTGTCCAGATTTTGCGATTAATTTCCTGCCATGCAAACACATGTTTGCTATCTTTGAAAAGTATGCTGATATCTTATGGGAGCATTTGCCATTGTGGTATCGTGATTCAGTGTTTTTGACTTTAGATGAAGACACGATTGGCAGAGATAATTCGGCAAATTTTCTAAAATATGTAGAAGAAAGTTTTGTGAACAGTAATTCAGAATCTTTTGTATTAAACGAGAAATCTTGACACATAGAATTTGAGGAACAAAGCAGCACTAATTTTAAAAAAGTTATAGATCAAATTGCACTTTACCGAATGAGATTCTTAATGTTTGTTTTGACGTTACCTCAATAAATCTATTAAATACCGCCGAGTTAACCCTGAGACATGCTTATAAGTTTACTAAAGTCGTGTGAACATGCATGATGCTGGGCTAAGACTATCCGGGAATAATATAAAAAGGTCGCTAACCATTAAACGCAAGCCATCTTACTTATGTGATGAATTTCCTCGTAAATATTGTAAGCCCAACCCTTTTGGTTTGCAAGTTGGAGAAGCAGCTAACAAGATGAAGCCGTTGCACAGAGTAAAACGTTTGCTGCCATTAATTCCCGAAATCAGTAGACGCGCAGCTGATAAAAATTACGAGAATGAAAACAGCGAAATAATCGTTATGGCAGACTTCTTAAAAAACTTTGGGGTTAATAAGAAGAAAAGCGATTTCCAATTTACGCCTTCCATACATTTTGTAAAGTTATCCCATCTTGACAAGCATTTATTAAAAAATGGACCGGACGCCGTGTCTCTATTGGTGTTAAAGTCTTTGGAAACTGTACTGCCTGAGACCAACTTGATGTTGTTGAAAGCTTGTAACAAACAATTTAACATTGATTGGCTTTACGGCGAAATTTTAAATGGAGAATTTGTAAAGAATATACCAAATGTTTATGTATATCACCAATGAATGTTTTGGTTCTGGAACATGATTCTGAATTTATGAACAATTTATAAACATTCTTATGACTTTTATGTTATTTGTTGTCAAACGTACTAAAACGTATGTGTGTTACTGGGAAGATAAAAGTCCATTTTTACGTAATATTTATGCAACTAGGAAGATAAAAGTGCATTTTCTCATAATTTCTTTTTCTTGGCATAAAATATTGTCTTTAGCTGAAGATAAAAACGAAGCACCGGCACTGGCACCGCACCAGCCAAAGCTGTGTATTAGTTGAGCGACAAATAACCATTGACCATAATAGTTACGTCACATTTATTTTTGTTTACATACATAGACCAGTCAAACATACATAGTGTTAGTTCGGAAGTGGAAATGAATAGAACTTGGACAGATAATATTATTTTATTCCAGACTTTACAATTATACACAAGATTAGATATAAAACACCAAATCAGATTCACCAAATTAGATTAGGTTTAAACAAATTTGTTCCTTTCCGAACACTTCAGCCAATAGGCTATTAAATTCCAAAGGGAAAGATATAAGCGGCCAGCAGGCTCTACTAAGTAACCTTCTTGTGGCAAGGTCAAACCAAAAAAAAAATAGAACTGTCTCGTGCTATCGTTACCATAACAGAGATAGCCAAAGGGAAGACAATTGCAGCGCGCACAATTACCAGGCGCCATGAGCGAACTTTAATTAGCGCGCGAACACGGACCTGGTTCGCGTCTTGGCGACGCTAAACTCCCCCCCAAAATGTTACGTTAACATTTTAAACATTACAAAGGCGTCGTCAACACGGCGGTAACAGCAGTTCACAAATAAAGTAAATCCAACATAAATACACATCAAATTAATAACACAAATGGAGATTGAACATAGAATAAACAAAAATTACACTATTCAACGTAGTCTTCGTAAATAAATTATCATAAATAGCAAATAAACAATGCAACGTAAATTCACTCAAATTACTGAGCCGTTTTTTCAATTAAACACAATTTCGTAACGGGTCTAGTTAATACGGTATTGCGCGCCTTAACTTGGACCACTCGCACAAGGCCTTCCTTATCAGTTAAGGTTCGAATCACTCTCCCCACTACCCAATTTGATCTATGTTGCATGTCTTCAACTAGTAATACCACATTCCCTACTTCGAAATTTCTATTGCGGTTGAACCATTTTTGCCGCTGCAAAAGATTGGGAAGAAATTCTTTGGCCCAACGTCGTCAGAATTGATTGGCTAAAAATTGCACTTGGGCCCAACGCCTGCGTGTGTAACAGCTGTTTGTGTCGAACGTGCCAGGCGGTAAGTTAGGGTTGCCTCTTAGCAGTAGCAGATGATTGGGGGTTAAAGGCTCCTCTTCAGAATCATGGAGCATTAATAGGACCAAAGGTCTGGAATTTAAAATCCCCTCCACCTCAGTCATTAAAGTTACTAAACATTCTTCGGTCAATGTCTGCATCTGAGTTAATGCATTTAAAATTCTAGGCATTGAGCGTATCATTCGCTCCCATGCGCCACCCATGTGACTTGCATAGGGAGGGTTAAAGCGCCATTTAATTTCTAACTGAAGGCAGAAATTATTCAATTTTGATTGTTGTAGACTCTGAAGTGATTCGCGCAAAACACGTTCGGCGCCTACAAAGTTAGTGCCATTGTCACTGAAAATCTCATCGGGTTGACCTCTTCTGGCTATAAATCTTCTCGGTGCATTTATAAAGGAGTCTGTAGATAGGTCACTAGCCACCTCGATGTGCACTGCTCTTGTTGTTAAGCATAAAAATTTGCATCCGTATCTTTTAATCCGACTTCTTCCCTGCTTAACCAAAAAAGGACCAAAGTAGTCAACGCCTACTTTATAGAAGGGTGGCTTGTCTGTCTGTACCCTACAGCTCGGAAGATCAGCCATCAACTGCTTGCATACCGAAGCATTGCGTCTTTTACATTTTATGCATTGACCTATAGAGTGGCGGACAGCAGCTGCACCTTTGACAACCCAAAAGCGCTGTCGTAACGAGGCCCAGGTATGACTAGTGCCTGCGTGGCCGAGTTTGTCATGATGCTGTCTTATAACTAACTCAGTCAAATGAGAACCTTGAGGCATAATTATTGGATGTTTTATGTCTACGTCAATATCAAGTTGTGCGAGCTTGCCACCTACCCGCGCTACTCCGTCAAGAAAAATAGGGTTAATCTTTCGCATGAATAAAGGCCATCTATGTGAAGATGTTTTCGTAAACAAATATGGAAAATGCTGCCTCTGGGTGTATTTAACAAGTTCAATTTCTGCATTTTGCAAATTCTCGACAGTAATCTGTTTAAGGATTTTCAATTTACAATCAAAACTGTTGCGATTCTGCAAGAAGAATTTGTATTTCAAAATCCAGGCCGTCAAACGCTTCAGTTTGTATAAATTAGAGCAGCGATTAATGAGTTTATCTATTGAGTTTAGCTCACCTGTAAAGCGAGATTCCAAGGCTGAACAAATAGTCTGCTCCTTAGCCGATATAAATTCTTCGGGCGGAGTTAGGTTTGACAACTTATTTGTAGGCCACTCGGTGCGGGGCTTTGTCAAAAACTCTGGTCCTTTTAACCACCTTTTCACTTCGTTAGAGTTAGCTCGTATGCCACGAGAAGCAAGATCGGCAGGATTCAAATTTGACGGCACATGGCGCCAACAATCAAGTTCAGTATTTTGTTCAATGATTGTTAAACGATTGGCCACAAACACAGGAAAGCGTTTGGTGTTATTTTTTATGCAATGAAGTACGGCTGTAGAGTCGGTCCAGAAAGTTGAAACTACTGGTAGGTCTAACTCCGCCTTCAATAAGCAAGATAAGCGTACGGCTAAGACAGCGGAATTATACGAAGATACGAACATGCGCCGTAGGCAAACGAAGATGCGTCAGCGAAACAGTGAATCTCATAGCTAGCAGCAGCTACTTGGGTAAAACATCGGGGAATCCTAAGCTCACTTAAATAAGGCAATTCCTCGAGCCAGCGAGACCATCTAACTCTTTCTTCTTCGCTGATAACGCTATCCCAATTAGCTTTCTGTTTGCACAAATCTTGAAGCAATAATTTTGCCTCCAAAATTACTGGCGCTACAAATCCCATGGGGTCGTAAACACTTGCTGTCATGGAAAGCAACCCTCGTCTTGTGAAAGATTTTTTGTTGACATGAATGTCGAAAGTAAAGTAATCGCCTTTTACATGCCATTAAATGCCCAGGACCTTTTCCTTCACACCGTTATCTAACATAAACTGGCCTAAATTTGATCTTTCTAATTCGGAGATAGATTCCAACACCTTGTCATCGTTAGAAATCCATTTCGTCAAGTGAAAACCGCGTCGGGCCAAAAGTTCTGTGAGTTTTTGTTGCATCGTGACTGCTTCCTTAACTGTTGGAACTGAAACCAAGCAGTCGTCAACGTAGAAATTATGAAGCACGGCTCCTGATATCATAGATGGATATAAATGACCAAATTCACGAGCGGTTTGCTTCAAACAGAAATTGGCACAACTCGGGGATGAGGTTGCACTAAAGGGGTGTACCACCATTTTATAAACTTTCAGTTCTTTATATAGGTCTCCTTTGTTCCACCATAAAAATCTGAGCGCGTTTTGGTCTCGGGGGTCTACCTTAATTTGATGAAACATCGCCTTTACGTCTGCTACTAGGGCGACTTTATTCTTTCTGAAGCGAGTAAGGACACCAACTAAACTATTGGCCAAATCTGGACCCTTCATTAATTTGTCGTTTAAAGAAGTTCCGTTAAATTTTGCCGCACAATCAAAAACTACTCTAAGCTTTCCAGGTTTACTCGGATTAACTACGGGATGATGGGGAATGTACCACACAGTGGAAGCATTTTGAATATCCTTTTCAGTAATTTCTTGGGCATATCCTTCACTCAAGTATGACTCGATCGCTTCTGTGTATGCCTTTCTCAACTTCTCGTCTTTAAGCAATCGGTTCCTCAGATGGAACAGTCGTTTTCTAGCTAAAGGTAGATTATCTGGAAGCTGCTTCTGACATTCGTCTTTCCACAGCAATGGCAGTTGGTAATGTCCTCCATCAAGGCATAATCTAGTTTTCATCACGTCGTAAGCTGCTCTGTCCTCCTTAGAGTTTGGAACGTTCAATACTGATGTACCCCTTTCAAAATCTGACTTCCACAAGCGTTCAGTTGCTTGCAGCAGCTCATTATCTTTACAACTTAGAAAGTTAACATTGAAGTTTGATTGGGAAGAAAGCGTCATTGAGGGACCTAATAGAGACCAACCTAAAGGGGTTTCGATGGCGTAAGGTGTGCCTTTAGGACCCTTTCGTATATTTCCCACGCAAAACATTTCTGGAACGTCAGCACCTATTAACATTTGAATCGAAGCGCTTGGTATAGTGTCAAATCTTATATCCTCAAGATGTTGAAATTGAGAGAGTTCTCTTTTAGGTGGGATTGAGTTAGGTTGCAGAGAAATACTTTCAATGGAATGTACATTGGTTAAAGAAAACGAGTTATCGTTATTAAGGGCAGATACTTCTAAGTCGCATAATATACTTTTATAGACTTTGGAGGACCCGTTTATAGTTTTAATCTGAATGCTGGTTTCAGGACCGTTAAGGTTTAATGTCTTAACCAGGTTTTCGTCGCAAAAAGTGTGGGTAGAACCTTGGTCGAGAAATGCATAGGTCAAAATATTTTTATTTTTGTGAGCTACGCGGACTGGAACAACGCATAGGTATACAGTTCCAGAAGAACTCTCAGCACGAATTTTATTGCTAAGTAAAGCGCTAGATACGTTAGTATTTTCAATCGTGTCGGAAGTCGATGTGGATTTTTCGCAGGTATGAAATTTTTTGCTATCGACTGATCGATGGAGGAGGGTATGGTGAAATGCTCCAGAACAGCCATCGACCTTACAAGTATTCGTCCTTTTGCATGCTGGCGTCCGATGCTTAGAACTTAGGCACTTGTGACATAACTTCGTTGTTTTTACGAATTTATAACGTTCGTTTAATGATAAGTTTAAGAAACTGGCACAATTCAGCAACTTATGTCTTGTATCTTTGCAGTACCAACAAGATCCTAAACCCGTCCTTTTATTTTCTTCCTCCAAGAAAGCTACTGTTGCTTTAGAGCTAGAGGGCTTGGACTTGGGGTTAGATTTATCATTTAAAGTTCTGAGGCCGAACAAAGAATTAGCAACGTCAGATTCTTGTTTCACGAACTCAACTAAATCGGAAAATTCCGCTACAAAGCCCCTAGTTTTTTCTATCTCTACTGACCTTTTCACCCATCGCCCTCGTAAATTATAAGGCAACTTTCCTACCAAGGCGGTAAGAGTATCTAAAGTATCTAGATTTGTGTATCGGGAAATGTCTTTTGTTATCTCTAGGGTCTTCTCTAGTAGTTCGCAAAAGGTTTTCAATTGTCGACTTGCTCCACTTTTAATTGCCGGAAATTCCTTAAGTTTTTGATAGCAAGCGTCAGATATGATCCATGGCGATCCGTACTCTCAAACAAGTTTTTGCTTGTCCCTTTGGTAGCATGCTTCTTGGCCAGCTAAATGGTTTATTTGGCCCTGTATATCCTCGCTGCAATGCTGAAGCAAGAGGCAAAACAGAGTTCGTTCATCATGAACCCTTGGCTCAAAGTGTGTTTCAAAGTTATTAAGAAATGACTTGAATTCGAGGGGATCCCCTTTAAACTTAGGAAATTCAGGTCTAGGCAAAAACATACTATCATAATCGACGTTGTAAAGCCACGGTTGGTAGGGCGTATTGGTAAATGGCGAATAAGATCGGGTAGGTAAATGTTGCGGAGCATCTAAAGATGGACGAGAACCACCTTCATTCAAGGGCGTTGCCCCACTATTCGCCTCGTAACCAGAACGGCTAGTATTAGCTGTTGATATAGCTGTTTGACCAAAAGTAACCCTCTTAGTAGCCATGGAAGCGGTTGAAAATTGAGTTCCTACACTACTTGGAGTTAACAAAGTTGAGGGATTTGGATTAGAAAAGGAGGAACCCTTGACATCCTTACTTTCTGCCTCTTCCCACACTTTACACTCTAACTCGGCAAGAGCTATTTTGCGTAGAGCCTCCCTTTCTTCCAGCTCCGTTTCTAGTCGTGACTTACGCTGTTGCTCTTCCGCATCTAGTTGTAACTTACGCTGTTGCTCTTCCGCATCTAGTTGTAACTTACTCTGTTGCTCTTCCGCATCTAGTTGTAACTTACGTTGTTGCTCTTCCGCCCGTTCTCGCATATGATTAGCTTGTAATTGCGCCGTTTTAAGATTAAGAGTGGCTTGAAGTCGCCTAACCGTGAGAGAAGAAGACCGTGAGCTTTTACTAGATTTAGTCGAGCTAGTGGGCGCGGCATTAAAACGGGAAAAATCTTTATTAGAACCCATAGTCCCTGTGCGAGTGAACCAGTCACTTATTCGCTCATCAAACTCGCGTTTATTAGTTGCTACATCGGCTATGGTTCGCGCAGGTGTCATATTGCTTGACATTATTTTCATTATTTTATTGTATGAATCTTCTACTTTAGCAACGCTCTCGTTCAACGACTTAATTTCCGGATTACGCAACGACATTAATTTTTCGGCGGTTAAATAATTATTGTTTAGTGTAGATCGCAAGCTTTCGATAGCATTTTGTACATCATCTTGAAGCGGGTTAATCTCGGGAGTATTAGACTCCATTTGTAATAAATGTTCAAACAAATATAAATTGACACAATATATAATTAACAATAGTAAATTAGTTACTTAAAGTTTCAACACTTTCCGTGCTCTATATTGGAGCGGACAAATTTAAATGTTCAAATACCGTTTTCCTTGCGGTCTTCCAACTTCTTAGGAATTTTCTTCAAGACTTGTATTCAGATGCGTCCGTTGACACCACAGACAAATGGAACGAAAATAACTCTGCTTCTTGCAATGTGTTCAAAGTTCTTATTCAAAGCAAATAATTTATCAAGTTCTTATTCAGTTAGAATTATCTTATTTGAATTGAATCGATCGTCGAAGCAATAAATATTAAATTTGCTAAATTCTTCCAAATTTGTTATAACTTGTCCAAATTCGTTATAAACTTGCGCTGAATTCGCTATAACTCGTACAAATTTGTTTAAACTCTTTGTTAGTTCGGAAGTGGAAATGAATAGAACTTGGACAGATAATATTGTCGATTTTTTCGGAGCCATAAGCTTTTCGTGACGCTCTCATTAGTGGCAATCGCGTCAAAATGGGACGAACCAGAGAAAATCAAGGTATTTATAGTCTCAACAGTTGGGAGAAAGGTGCTGCAGTCTCGGAAAGGAGAAAGGCACAATTGCACAGTGTGGTGCAATACAGGATGTTCTCGGAAAGGAGAAACGTACTATGTGCAATTACCCAGGAGAAACACTGTTACTCGCAACTTAGGTTATTTGAAAAGTTTCAATGTGTAAACAAATTCCTTTTGCTTACATAAAACCGGATGTTTGGTTTTGATAAAAGTTGCCTCGAGTAGACACAGATGGAACGAGTTGCGTGCCACAGCAAGAATTTTAAAACGTTTGTCGTTATAATTAGCAGCACATTGCTCGTTGTCAAGCAAGTGTTGTCCTATGGCAGAGTCACAATCCGGATTGTTACGTTTTAGCTTACAGGATCTGCCAGGTTGAGATCGTGTAGGGCGCTTCGCTTGCTGTTGTAGCCATTTAGGAACATGCTGCTTGATTCTATCTTGTAGTCGCTGTGATGTTCGTCCTACGTACCTACTGTCACAGTGGCACGAATATTCATAAACAACGGAGCTTTTCAGCGTGGTAGGTAAAACATCTTTGCGGGCTACAGGCAACATGCGTTTCGATGTAAATACAACTCTGGTGGTAACGGAGCCATAGCAGCTTTCAACAGCCGTTTTGACGTTTTTATCAAGACCAATGGAAACTTTCCCTATCCAAGGAACTCTCAAATATACGGGACACTTCTCAGGACCAAATCGTTTGGGCATAGAAAACTGAGCAATTTTCTTGGAAATGTTGCAGTCAATAATAGATTCAGGATAACCATTGTCCAATAGAATGTTCTTGATATGCTTAATTTCTTCGTTTAGTTTAGATTTCGTGCATATCATTAGTGCCCGGTGTACCAAAGTTGATATAAGATTTGTTTTTTGTTTAGTGGGACTGAAAGATTCCCAACGTAAGTACTGTCCAGTAAAGGTAGGTTTTCTATACACACTTGTTTCAAAACCGGTAGCTGTTCGTTCCACGTTAACGTCGAGAAACGGTAAACAATTATTTTTCTCTTTCTCAAAGGTAAATTTGAGAGAAGGATGGAGACAGTTTAGTTGTTTGAAAAAGTTATCCGACTCTTCTTCATTGCGAAACATAGCAAATGTATCGTCAACGTACCTAAAATATGTGGAAGGTTTTGATTTTTGAGAAAAGAGTTTTTCTTCATAAAACCCAACAAAGATGTTAGCTAAGGCTGGGCCTAGTGGTGAACCCATTGCAACCCCATCAGTTTGCTTGTACATGATGTCGTTAAAGCTAAACTCTACTCCAGATGTGGCACTTTTCATCAGTTCAATGAAAACAGCCTTCGAAATAAGTGGTTGTGCATCCGAATCGTCGCAATATAAGGCATCTGCACAGATATTAATGGTCTCTTCAAGTGGGACGTTTGTAAAGAGGCTTGAGATGTCGAAGGAGCACATGAAAAGATTGTTAGCATCTTTAGAGTTTTGAATAGCATCAGCAAACGTAAATGAGTCACGAATACAATGGGTCGAGAAACGCTTTAATACCGGTTCCAAGAGGCTTGCTAACCACTTGCTGAGCTCATGATGGGATGAGCCTGTCATAGATAGTATCGGTCGTAACGGTACGTTTGTTTTGTGCGTTTTGGGTAAACCATACATTCTGGGTCTTTGTGATCCGGTGGGACGAATATTTTGGTAAAGACTTTTAGGTATTTAATCTTCTTTAAATAGTTCTAGTAAGCGTTTTTGAAGTTTTGATTCAATATTAGCAGTGTTGTCGTTGCTTGAGGTTGGTCCAAGTTTTTCAAATTTTGATGGATCATCAAGTATTCCTAGCATTTTATCTATAAAGTCATTCTTGTTCAGAATGACTACTCCTGAACCCTTGTCCGGTTTGGTGATGACAATGTTTTCATTGGAATGCAAGTTGTTGAGTGCTCGAAAGCATTCTCCATGAAAAGCAAAATCACGTGAGTCAATCTCTTCACCACAGTAGAGATGGGCAAGGTCTGTAAGTCTAGCCTTCAAAGAAGATTGATCATTTTCTGATGAAACTTTGTGATGGCCCAATTGGGCCCACAACGATTCAAATTCTGCAAAGACTTCTTCTCTGCATATTGATTTTGGTGGAAGGCTGAAGTTCAGACCATGTGATAGAACAAAACTTTCCACGTCTGATAATACATGGTTCGAGAGGTTCAAGATATGTTTCTTTGTACAACTCAGCATATTTCCGAATCTTTTCTTTTTTAGAGTGGCAAGCAAAGATTCATTTCTGTTATGAATTTTCATGCTTGTCTTTTCTTCAATCATAGCGAGGTATCTGTAAAATCTAATTTTGTCAAAGTATGACAGAAATTGACAGGTTGTACGTAAAAGATTTCGGTAAGGAGCATGCAATTTTTTCAATTGTTTAGTCTGCTTTTCAATTTCATCATTCATAAAAGCCCGTTCAACAACAAGGCTATGTCTGATTTTCGATCGTTCAATGCGGGCAATCATATATTTGGGTGCGACTCTATGGGACCTGCAAGCCTTGAGAAAGGCTGTTGAGAACTTAAAAGTTCTGATTTTTCCTCTAATTCTGACCACCTTGTTTAAAACAGCTATTTGCTGTTCAGTGTACCTGCGCTGCAAATACGTAAAGAGCTTCTTTGTGGTACAGAATTTTAATATCGCTTTAAACAAAGTCGATTTTTTCGGAGCCATAAGCTTTTCGTGACGCTCTCATCAGTGGCAATCGCGTCAAAATGGGACGAACCAGAGAAAATCAAGGTATTTATAGTCTCAACAGTTGGGAGAAAGGTGCTGCAGTCTCGGAAAGGAGAAAGGCACAATTGCACAGTGTGGTGCAATACAGGATGTTCTCGGAAAGGACTGTTGATGAAAGACCTGATAGGTCAAGGTCGTACATTATATGTAGACACTTTTTATACTAGCTATGAGCTAGCAAACTACTGCCTGCAAAAACAGACCCATCTTGTTGGAACCCTTCGTGCAAACAAGAAACACATTCCGAAAGAAGTTCTGCAAGCAAAGCTAAAACGAGGTGAAATGGTTGCTAAAGAAGACCAACAAGGAGTGGTTATTTTGAAGTGGAGAGACACTCGTGACGTCCGTGTTTTGTCAACGAAGCATCACCGGTTATGAAGCCAATCACACAACGCGCTCCACGTGCTGCTTCATCAGACGCAGTTGGACAAAGAAGACGACGCCAAAGAGCTACCGAAAAACCACTTGCTATCTTGGAATACAACAAAGGCAAAGGTGGAATCGATCTTTCGGACCAAATGGCGTCATACGCTACTACCTTTAGGAAGGGGGTCAAATGGTACCGAAAGCTAGCAACCGAACTATTGCTGGGGATGTCGGTTGTAAATGCTTGGGTGGTCTATAAAGAAGTGACCAAAACAAAAATAAAAATTTCTAAGTTCAAGGAACTGCTCGTGGAGCAACTGTTATCAGGTGCCGGTGTTGTCACACCTTCAATTTCAGGTTCTTCTGCGCCACATCACCATCTGGTTGAGCGTACAGGAGCCCTTGGAAAAAAAATTAGACGAGCATGTGCCTCCTGTTACGCAAAGGCGAAGCAAGAAGGTGGCCGTGATGGGGCAAGAAAGAACTCTTCAAAATCATACAAATATTGTGATTTGTGCCCTGGACAACCACAGATGTGCCGAAAATGCTTCAATGAACTTCACAAATGAACAGACGTGATATTCACATTTACGTTGTTGTCGCTTTTCGTTGTATTTCTTTCAAATAAACAAAATTTGCTAAAATTTGTGTGTCGGTTTATAACTTTTTTATTTTTTGCACTTTGCTAAAACCAAATCTACCAAAATATTCTTCAGAGGCCACGCTATCAAACCTCCATTCGATTTGCACGTACTGTCACCCATAAGTGAGAGACGTGGCCTAGACGGAAAATTCGAGTGTCACCCACATATGACTGACGGTGATCGTAATGAAACATTACGTGTCACCCATATATGACTGACATGGCAGTCAAAGTGGTATTTTATTGTGATACAGTATTGTTACTACATTTTTTTGCTTATATATATACTTTCATTTTTAAAAAATCTTTCTTAATTGTTTCTTTCCTTTTCTCATTCTCTTTTTAAAAATTAATGTAATTAATTTATTTTAAAGCTACGGCGACCACGTACAATTGACTTTGCGCGTGTAATAACGTATATCGTATAGCCGCTATTTTTTATGTCGCAATCACTTTGTCAATAAGAACTTCGAAACGTAATACTTTAATTGCAAATAAAATTGAATTGAATTGAAAAAATTAAAATCTGCCTTGAAAAGGGCAGTTTTTTCCAGGCATTGCCCCGTCTTGGAAAGGAGCTTTGCCGATTAGCAATTCCTCGCTGAACATCGGAATGGGTGAATACCCTTCCGTTTCGGAAAGTTTGGTTTGGTCTGTCATGTTTGACATCAATAATAGACGTACTTACGTCCCAGGAGGCGAGAAAGCACCTGCCATCCCGGAAAAGTGTTTAAAGAAAAATATAAGTGAAGTGAAAAATTTAAAAGTGATTTATTTTGATAAACGAACACTCGTAAATGCTATGATAAAATAAAAACAAACAGTAAAAAGATATTAATTTTCAGGTAAGTAAAAATGTTACAAATACCATTACCTAATATGACGCCTTCGCCACAATATAACAAGCAATCAATCACACTTTTTTAACTAATCGCCAGTTAAAAAGAAAAAAAACTTTTTTTTAACTAATCCCCGGCCCAGATGGTAGGTGCTTTCTCGCTACCTGGGCCGTGAGTAAGCCTGTTCATTGCTGTTTAAATGACAGACCGAAACAGAACCTATCAAAACGAAAGGATATCCACCCATTCCGATGTTCAGTGTGGGTGTGCTAATTGGCAAACGTCCTTTTAAGGACGGGGCAATGTATGGATAAAACTGCCCTTTTCAAGGCACATTGCCAACAAGTTTCGATGGCCCACTATTCTTCAGCTGAACATCGAAAGCCTCACTGCAAGCTTAATGAACGTTCTTCATCACCTCGCTATGCAGTCTGAGCCACTCGTCATCCTACAGCAGGAGACCCACTGCACTGATGTAGAGAAGTTGTTACTTCCAAACTACCAACTACCTGGGTCTTCTTTAAGCAGGAAGCATGGCCTTGCCACGTTTGTCCATGAGCGACTGAGATACACGCTTTTGGACCAATCTCCACCGACATCGGAGATCGAGTGGCTGTGTGTGGACGTTGATGGTTATAAAATAGTCAACGTCTACAAACCACCGCCAACGCGATTGCAAACCCTGGATCTCCCAGTGTATCCTCACCCCTGTCTTTACGCTGGCGATTTTAACTGTCGTCATGCAACTGGGGCTACGACGACAACAGTCCGGACGGTGAGTGCTTGGCTGGCTGGGCAAGTATTAACTGTCTTGCCTTCCTATATAATGCCAAGGACGCTGCCAGTTTTTATTCCTGTCGCTGGAACACTGGCACCAATCCAGACTAGCTTTCGCCAGCGTAGGTGCAAACAGTCGCTTACCGGATAGACGTGTCCTTGAAAAGTTCACTAGGTCACAACATCGACCCTCGCTTATTACACCACCAAGGTTTGCTATGGCAGTGCCAAGCATACCTGTTAAGCGATGGAACTTCCGCAAGGCCAAATGAGTCACTACATTGTTTTGACGAATAAATTCGCAAAGACTTTGTTGCCGCCTGACTCACTTGATGTGGATGCGGCTTACCAGGACTTTTGTAACACCATTAAGAAATCAGCCAAAAAGACTATCCCACGCGGGTATCAAAATAACTATATTCCGTGTTGGAATGCAGAGTGTGAATCCCTCTATAAAACCTTTCTGCAGTCTCCTTAAAGAGACGACACAAGTTTGGCTGCTACAGCTCTGCTTGGCAAGCTTGACAAAAAGCGGAGGGATCGATGGTCCGAAGCAGTTCGGAGCATTGACTTCTCACACTCTAGTCGAAAAGCGTGGAGTATTTTAAACAACCTTACTGGTAGGTCACGACACTCTCCTCGTCACTGTCCCGTTTCAGCCGATGCTATTGAATCTCAGCTGGTTAGAAATGGGAAATACGAGGCTGTTGATCGCAAGTCATCTCGACTTGTCTCTCAAGAAGTGTCTGACCTTTGGAGGGCTACAACACCAGACGCAGTAAATATCTCTGACAATTCTTCACAGAGAGAATTTATTGCTGCCCTCCAACATTTAAAATCAGGTAAAGCTCCGCGTCCTGATTCCATTTGCTCCAAGCTTATACTTCATGCCGGAGCTGCTTTAAAGTCCTGGTTACGTGAGTTCTTTTCTTCCTGTTTGCGCCGACTCAAAATTCCCAAGATCTGGAGAAGAGCGCTTGTGGTCGCAATACCCAAACCAGCAAAGCTCGTGGGGGACCCAAAGAGTTATGCTCTGTCCCCTACAAGATCCTCGAGAGGCTTATCTACGCCCGCGTTGAGCCATTAATCGATCCACTGCTCCCTAAAGAGCAGGATGGTTTCCGTCGCGGGAAGTCAACCGTAGATCAAGTTGTTCTGCTAACCCAGAACATCGAGGATTCTTTTGAGGCTAAAAGAAGGCCGGTGCCGTATTTGTTGATCTGAAAGCTGTTTATGACACTGTCTAGCACCGTGATAAACCTGCAAGCTGCTGAGACTACTTCCGGATTAGCACATGATCAAAATGATTATGGAGCTTGTCCGAAATCGAAGTTTCACCCTTACCACCGGTGACAGCAAGCAAAGCAGGCTACGCCGTCTTAAAAACGGCGTTCTTCAGGGATCGGTCTTGGTTCCACTCCTATTTAACATCTTTACATACGATCTTTCTTCCATGATTTCCAGAAAGTTTGCTTATGCTGATGATTTAGCATTGTTGCACTCTTCTGGAAACTGGAAGGACTTGGAGGGGACTTTAAGCCAAGACATGTCTACGCTTTCAGCGTATCTCCAGACTTGGAAGTTGAAGCTCAGTCACACAAAGACGGTGACGGCAGCCTTTCACTTAAATAAACGAGAGGCCAAGCGTGAGCTAAAAGTCTACAACACGGTAGACTTTTACCGTTCTGTCCAACCCCTACTTACCTTGGAATAAAACTGGACAGATCGCTCACGTTTCGTCGCCATTTAGTGGCATTGCGCAAAACACTATCCTCGCACGTCATATTGTTGAGGCGACTCGTGGGCTCGGGATGGTGTGCTGGTGCTAAAACACTACGCATAGCTAGCTTGTCTCTAGTCTACTTAACATCTGAGTACTGTGCGCCAGTCTGGTGCCGCAGTGCTTACACCCGCATTATTGACAGTGTTTTGAACGACGCCTTGCGCATAGTTACTGGATGCCTGCGTCCCACTCCAACGGACCTCCTACATGTACTCTCAGGCATCCAGCCAGCTGAGCTTCGCCGAATGGGAGCGACACTCTCCTTGGCTTACCGTGGATCTCTGGACCCCGATCATATCTTGCATGGTCTTTTAAGTGGGTCCTCAGATACTCGCCAATTAAGACTAAGATCCAGACGCCCGTTTGTGTCAGGTGCGCGGAATCTTTTGAACAACCTTGCCAGACTTGGCATCTGCGCTTCTGAATGGACAAATCACAAATGGAAAACGGAGTACTGTGAAAATGCTTCCAGGCTCCCTGCTTTTGTGCCTTGGACCGGTTCCAGGCCTGTTGGGATGGGCTTACCCCGAGCAGCTTGGGTTAAGTTCAACCGCCTGCGGACTGGTGTTGGGCGTTTCCATTCGTCCATGCACAAATGGGGTCTCGCTCCTTCACCGAATTGCGAGTGAGGCGCCTCTGAGCAAACCGCAGACCATGTTCTAATAGCGTGCCCTATACATCGGGCACCACATGGAGCACGAGGTCTGACGGTTTTGGATGAAGAAACTCGATGCTGGCTTAATAACACCACTGCCAGCATCTGATTCAGGCAGTGCAGCAGTCTGGGGTAGTAAAAGGATAAACCCTCGGCCCCAGTCCTGTTTGTGTCTGACCTGGAGTGGATGCCCTTCAAACGATGACGATGACGAACTAATCGCCAGTTATTGAATTAGAATTTGTGCTAAAACTAATTGTAAAATATGAAACATTGTGATAAATTTAAACCAAAATTAAATAAATAACTTATTTTTTTACAATCTTGTACCAAAATTAAGTTATTTTTTGGTTTTTGTTTGGATTTACCACGATATTATACTTTTTAGTTTAAAAGCAGACCTTAGAAAAAGCTCATTGTCCTCCACAGGTTGTTGTTTATGTAAATCAATTTAACAAAGCCATATTTATCTTCAGGACTGTGAATTGTCAACACAAACCTCTTTACTCCAGTTCTCAATATTTTAGTTTTCCTACAATTAAATGGCAAGACTTCGACTCCGACTCCAGCGCTTAAATCTTTTAGTGTGGAAAAAAACAGAACTATAATACTAACTATGTTAAAAGTATCACATTGTATCAATTAATATTATAACTAGTAAATTTTGCTGTTTAAAGTGTTATGATACTGAGCTCGTAAAAACGCACAAAGTTATAGCACTTTCTATCTCTTTGTGTGTGTGTTTGTGTGTGTATGTGTCTGTTTACTTGGGTTAATTTTTTTTTTCTTGTTCTCTAAAATATTATATATCTTGCATTTTTGAAACAGACTCCGACTTTATAGACCTGTTTCTGTTGCCGTAAAAAACACTAAACAGAAGTCAATTTCAGTTTTCTAACATATGTCAGTGTAATAAAATTGTCAGCAAAAACAATAAGATTTTTAATCTGCATAAAGTAGTATGCACACTCTCTTTAACTTTCTAATCTATCACAGTACTGTGTTGAGACCTAAAACAGTTTAAACTTCCAAGCTTGCTTTATTGTTATTGAAAATCATGAGGCCGATACATTACAGAGGCACATTGAAAGTGCAAAGTGTAGTTGATATTTCTGAGTAAATTTTTTTTAAAACTACCAATATGTTCTCTAAAATAGCAGTTGCCGTTTTGACGAGTGATGTGTTTGAATACAAAGCACATTAAACGTATTTACTAAACTGTCTGGAAACATGCAGATAAATAAGTTTTGCTGATTAAAATGTTATTATTGTGAGGTCATAAATAAAAAAAAACGAAGAAATAGCACTACCTCTCTCCCTCTCTTGCCTTTTTATGTGTGTATATGTGTGAGTGTGTGTGTTTACTTGGCTTAGCTATTTTCTTTCTTGTTTTCTATAATATTATCTTGCATCTTTGATCAGACTCCGAATTCATGAAACTGTTTTTGTTGTCATAAAATACATTAGTCAATTTTACTTTTTCTTAATTTTGCAGTGTAATAAAAATGTGTGCAGAACAATAATATTTTTATTCTGCTTATAATAGTATACACACTCTATTTAACTTCCTATTCTAATACAATATTGTGTTCAATTCTGTTGAGACCTAACATATTTTAAGCTTTCAATATTTTAAAATTAATCGCAACAGCTAATAAAAAGAATATCTTTAGGTTGTGAGCTTGAACAACTTTTATTAATACAATGAAATATAAAAAAGACTATAAATTGCGTTATTTTGTTTCAAAATTGTAATTTTGTTACAAGTTTAACATAAAAATGAATCGGTTCAATGACATACAACGAAAACGTTTTACGAGCTTAATCTTAGAATAAATTAGTTTAGTAACATATAACGTCATGCCTTGTTATAGAAGGTTGCAGCTGGTTATGATCGACAAGACTACAATTGTGCAAAATTGTTCCGCGGGCCGCACAAATTCTAGCCGCGGGCTGCATGCGGCCCGAGGTCCTGTAGTTGGACCACGCTGTCTTAGATCATAAGCTGTTTTATTTTTGCCTTACGTAATTGCTTTCGACAATGATATCATCGGAAGTTAGTTTTTCCCGCCAATACTTTGTAGGCCAAAAGTACCTTACTTTGTTGCACTACGTAATTCTTACCGATAATAACATCATTTAAGTTGTTTTCTCGCTTCGCCTCTCTATACGTGATATCTTGGTATAAATAGTCGGACCCTCGTGGGCTATTTTCTAATCAAACACAATCGTCATTCTTGTTTGGAGATTGTAAAACGCATTTCAGTTAGTAAGTGTTCGTGCGTTAATTTTTGACTTTGTGCTTATTTCTGTTTTTTAATATTTAGTATAGAAAACCGTAACCATCCCAGGCAAATAAAAAAATGCAACTTAATAAAGAGAAACTTTATCAAAGTCGAAAAAAAAATTAAAATATTTGAATTACTCAAAGATTTTTGTTATAAGAAAACCTAGTTTAATTTAAGAAAACCGGCAAAACTGGAGGCAATCGACAGTTAGTTTCTTTCACAATTTGACAGTTTCATTAGTAAGTCTAACATCGAAATTTTATACCAAAATTTAAAAAACAAGAATGATTTAAAAAGCACAAAAAGATAAACTAGTGAAAGTAAAATATGAATGCTCAATCATGCAACTTTCAGATATAAAACCACATGGATAAATTTACTTAACCAGTTAGATCAAAAACTTGCCCATATTTAATCAATCAAACTACGCAAAAAATAGAATATTTCATTGCTTACTACTTAGTGACCTTACTTCACAGATTTATTTTCACTGTAGTACAAATTTATCAAATCTACGCATACTAAAAATTAAATTTTGTATAATAACAGCACTTAAATTTTCAAATTTTTTTTTTATGAACTTTAACTTTGAAATTTCTAAAATTCAATTTTCTGAAAATCCAAATACATTAAATTGAAAGAAATATTTTTAGTAATTTAAGTTTATCTTGTTTTTGGTAAAATGAGATACCCCGAAGTTATTTGCTTTATTGAATTGATTTATTGAAGTTATTTAGATTAAGCAAACTGAACCGAATGTATAGTGGTGCATGCAGGAGGATAAAGACAAAACTTATTTATCTAAATCAAATCGAAAAAATTTACCCCTAAAAAAGATTAACGAAAAAGTTCTATACTCAAAGTAAACAGCTTCTATTTACATCTATTTAATTTGAGAATTTTTAAGACAACCTGTTTTACAACGAAAGCCTCACCATACTCATCAAGTAGCGCAATACGTTATTCTTACACGTTCTGAAAATAAACTCTCATGCCTTCACGTTTGGCCAAAAACTTCTAAAAAATACTAAATGTGGCCTATACTACACCAAGATAAAAATACTTAATCCTTTTGGAAAAATGTTTTTTCTCAATAAGAAAACGTTCTTTTTGTCATATGTTTTTCATTACTTTATAGTTGAAACTTTTGAATTATGCAAACAAAATTTAATAATTTACAAAATATACACGTATTTGTACATTTTCTGCCAATCAATCCAATTTTTCAACCTATTTTCGACCAATAAAGTTTTTAGTTTTTATTCAAAAAAGAAAAAAACTTGATTAATTGGTAAATTCTGTTAAAGTTTTTAAATCAACCACTTCTTGTAGGTTTTCTCTGCTGCTTTTGTGTTTTTTAAATATTCCTATCAACTTATCAGGAAGTGATGAGTACAAAAATGGATTGAAAGCGCTGTTGATTGGAAGCAACAAACCAGCAGTGACAATGTAAGCAACATCATCCACATATATTCCGCTCAGTTTCACAAATGCTATGATGCATATGGGAATCCAACACAAAAAGTCAGTGACGATGATTCTCAAAATACGTCTTTGTAATCTTGAATCAGTTTTTTCTGTTTGGTTTTTCACTATTTTCAGTTTGTTTCTTGATTTTATGAAAATGCAAACATAACCTATTGCAATAAAAATGAAAGACAAGAAATTGATAGTTATAATGGCAAGACTATATTCCCAAGCATTTTCGCCTCGATAAACATAGAATCGTGGCATGCATACACTGGTTTGTCCATAATAACCAAACTCTACCCCAGGAGAATATTCTGGATAATTTGTCATCAGAAATGATTTTGTAAATTCCCAATTTTTGCTGTTGTTTTTAATTGATTGATTGTTCATTTCTGCCAGGCGACAAGCAAATGTTGTAATGTTTTCTTTACTCCAAACTTTTGAACTAGTGAATTGGTTTGAAAACTCAACACTGTGCACAAAGTATTCAGAAGTTAGATATAAAATCGGCAAAACAGCTATAACGAAAGATGTTAACCAACCTAATATGATAACCAACGCATACTTGCCAGTAGACCTAGACAGAATGGACAGCGGCTTGTAAATTCTATAAAATAAAAAACTTGTTAATAAAAACATAAAAAAACATGTAGCTTCACTGGATAGCACAGCAAGATTCCCAATTATTGAACAACGTAAACTGGATCGCCATTCCAAGTCGATCTGACCGTAATAACCTGAATAGTAAATGCTGTAAACAGCAATTACCAGCAAATAGATTCCCATTATTATGTCAGCAATTGAAATGTTCAGAATAATCAAGTGCTGATATTTGGAAGATCGATTTAATTTTGTGCTTGTAAGAAGGTTTCATGTTGATATAATTACATAGACGTTACCACAAATGACTACAATACTCATAATCCAAAAAACACTTTTTAATACAGAATTAGCTATCATTTCCAAATCCGATGAAAATACAGTGTTTTTGTTATTTCCGCAATCTTGCTCGTCTCTATTATCATCACAATCTTGCTTCCCATCACATATCTGATCAACATCAACACTGATTTTGTTTCCTGCTTTGCAAAAAAATCGCTTTGGACAGTTCAACTCTTCGAATCCTTTAAAACAGCTTGATTCATTGGAAATGATGTAAAAATAATCTTCTATCCCGTCACAGTAACGATCACCAATGTTATGATCAATGTGACAAGGGTCATTACAAAACTCAGGCGGGTTTTCACAATTACATTCATCACTGAGATCACTACATTCTGGTCGACCATCATATAATGTTGCTAAACGACGGTCTTCCATTCTTGTTTGATATGTTTTTGTTGATTTTGTGATGTCAGCATGTACGCTAATAATGCTTTTATAGTCTAAGGCAAAAATTGAGTTAAAATTATATTCACTTTTGTAATCAGCATAAAACAAGCTACAGGAATGAAACCTTGTATTACATAAATCAATGTTTAAATTATCTTCACACAAACACTCGTCAGACCAATCATAACAATCAAATATACCATCACACACTTGTTTGGATGAAATCAACAAACGTCGATCAAAACATTGAAAACAAGAGTTGTTTTTGCAAAGATCAGATTTGTCACTGCACTGTGCAACATTATCATGCAAATTCCGTTGAGGCAGAACACATTTTCGAGATGAACCAACACTGACACATTTAAAGCCATGTTGGTGCTGAATTTCATCACTTTTGTCAAGACAGTCAAATATGCCATCACACAATTGAAATGTTAGTCCTAAACGACCATCATCACATTGAAATGCACGATCACATTGTTTAGTA
Organism: Diplosoma virens; assembly: GCA_963680785.1. Lineage (NCBI taxonomy): Eukaryota > Metazoa > Chordata > Ascidiacea > Aplousobranchia > Didemnidae > Diplosoma > Diplosoma virens. Next base: position 40,091,081 of record OY796892.1, on the reverse strand, counting down.
GAATTATTCATGCAGTTTGAGACGCAGATAAGATCAATTGCATTGCAATCGGAAGTAGAACAGTGAAGAGATGAAGCATTATAACAAGTTGAGTTATTACAAGAAATAAGAGAATTAAGATTACATTGCGATACGTTATTTAATCTGTTTATTTTGACATCACATTGACCACAAATTACGGTTTTTTGAACTTGATAATTTTCATCACTTCCGTCAGGACATTGTTCTATTCTATCATTTTGTTGCTCGATTGGAATACATCCAGTAAATCTTCTCCCGAATGATGCTGGGTAACTTTTGCAATCCACGGGATTGTTTTTGTAGCACTGACATTGAAATTCATTTTCATTGCAGACACAGTTCAATTCATCTGATTTGTCAGTGCAATCATACCGTTGATCGCATTTATCTGCAAAATAAAAATGGGTGAAAAACATGCGTAAATGTAGGCTATTCATTTGCTTAATTTTAGATTTTAATTTAATTCTAATTATATTTTAAGCCATAAATAGACTCCTAAACCCTAACAAAGCTTCGGATCTTGACTCCATCTGGCCAAAGACTTTGGCGGGGGCTGCTTTGAAGTCCTGGTTATGTGATTTCCTCTCTTCTGCTTGCGCCGAAGTAAAATTTCCAAAATTGGGAGAAGAGCACATGCAATCGTAATCCAAAAGCCGATAAAAATAGGAGAAAAACCAAAAAGTAATCGACTAGTATCTCTGCTCTATGCTTCCTGAAAAACCTCGAAAACCTTATTTATGCCTGCGTCTAACCAATTACCGATTTATTGCTCCTAAAGAGCAGATTGGGTATTGACATATAAAGTCAACTGTATATCAAATCGTTCGGTTCACACAAAAAACCACAGACTTTTTTGACGCTAAATAAAATGCTGATGCCATATTTTTTGATATGACCGCAAATTTCCAAAATATCTTCCGGATTAGCACATGGCTTCGTATGGTCATGGAAATTTTCAAAAACTAAAGCTTTATTCTTACGACCGGGAACAGCAAACAAAGCAGACTCCGCCTTTAGAAAAACGGCGTTTGTCAAAGATTAATATTAGCTTTCTTTTATTTTTATACATCTATCCCTACAATCTATCTACTTACCTGACATTTTGGTCAATTTTCCAAATGCTTCTGTATCCACCTACTTAAAACCCCTCTTTTTTGAAAAAGTAACGGGGTAATTTTTCCCTTATCCTCCGCTTTTGGGGCCCCTACTTTTAGTGTATATCCACACTTGGAGGTTGAAACTCGTTCACTCAAAACGGTGTAGCAGCCTTTCAACCTGAGCTAAACATTTATACGAACCTTATCATTCTGTTTAATGCCTACTTACCTTAAAACAAGACAATCGTTTACGTTCCTTACCATCTTGTGGCGTAGCTTGACAGCTGAATACTCCGCGCCAATTTTGTGTCGCAGCACCTACTCTCGTTTCAAAAACAGTATCTTGAATGACTTCTTGCCCGTTGCATTAAATAAACGCCTCCCACTCCAATGGAACATCTAGTCATACTTTCAGGCATTCAGCCATTTGTATTTCGCCGAGTGGTCATCTGAGCTTATCTTTGGCTAACAATTGTACTCTGAATTTTGACCATATAATTCATGGTCCATTAAGTGAGTCCTTATATGTCCGCCACACGAGAATAAGATCCAAAGCCTGTTTAGGCCAGTTACGCGAAAACTGTTCAAAAATGTTTCCGAACAAGTAATTCGCGCTGACAATTGGACAAATAACAGATAAAACACCGATTAAATTATTGTGACCAGTACTAGGCTTGTTGGAAGGGGTTTATCCCGAACAAATAAATATTCGTCAAATCGCAACTGGGGTCTTGCATTTTTGCCGGATTGCGACTGCGGTGCTATTAAAAACCATTGATCACGTCTAAACAGGTGCCACATACATCAGAGACCAAATGAGCAGGAGGCCTTACAGTTCTTGATTACGAAATTTGATTATGACTCAGCATTATTGTTGTTATCATCTGTTCCGGGCAGCACAGTAGCCAAAAGTAGGAAAAATATAAACTTTCCTTTGAGTCCTGGTCTGTGTCTGACCTGGAATGAATGTCCTCCCAAATGACAGCAAAGAATTCAATGTATTCTGAAGGGGTTTTTCTCAGTGGGTTTAGTTTTGTTCTTATAATTCCAGTAATTCTTCAAAATATAAAGATTTGAAATTTTTTATTTTTGGTTGTTTCAAACATTTTGAAACTTAGAGCAACCATCGCTCATTGAAAGTCTTTCTTCAACAAAAAGTAAATTAACAAAAAAAAAAGATTACAAATTTTTTTTTGGTAGCTACACAAACAGAATGTATTTATGAGATTAGCAGAGCATTTTAAACATATCGAGTTATCGATACAAATAAGTGAGTTAATATATTTGCAAAAAGCCATTAAAGCACTTTTTGCTATTTGCCAAGATCATCCTCAATTTTTTATTAAAATAGATACTCTAAGTTAATAGCAAACGTCTCAATGGCTTTTTTGCAAATTTTATAATTCTTGTTTGTGTTAAATTATTTAAAAAATTATTATTGTTTATTTCAAATCGGTACTACTTTGACAGAAAGTAGGTCAACAGCTGATTTTGCATACCTTCTCTTGCACAGTTGCATGCTGATTTTTTTCAATTTTATTTACTTGATGCTAAGTTAATATTGCAAGCCTATTTAATTAGTTTTTTGGGGCTAAAACTTTTCTGGGGCTAAGTTTTGAGTAGCGCTAAGTTTTATTACTTGTTTGCTTCAGATTTGACGCTATATATTTTGTAAAATAAACCAAAAATTCATATAAAAAAACAACTTAAACACGAAACACTAGCTATATATCAACATAAATTATAAAAAGTTCAATGTAGTTCTATATTTTTTTGTTTTGAACGATTTACTGGAGTACTTATGCGTTATTGTTAATATACTGTAAATTCTTCTAGGACAAGTCTACAATTTTGACTTATATTTGAACCTGAAGCATGGTCATGCGCTTAAAGGTTTTCACTGATTAAGTATTGGAAAAAAGATTTTAAGCGACAAACAAAAAAAGTTGCCTCATCTTTGCTTGTTATTATTGGTAGTGTGACCACTAAATTTTATAGCAAAAAGGTGTTTCAAAAGACATTTTGATCACACTTATTTAAGTCTTAAAGAACTTTTTCAGGCAGATTTTTTGGTTGCAGTTGCTAAATTGTTTTCATCTTATACTTATCTACAAAGGTTCTGACTGATAGAGACATGGGCAGTTCGTTTTCGAACAGATCAACAAGTTATTAACTCGATCAAAAGTTTTTCAGTTGATTTATGAAAGAAGTCATATATCAATCATAGTGGCTTTTTTGAAGTGTTGGTTATATTTGTGTCAGTTGCAGCAGTGCTGTCATTTTTTCTTTGTTGCTCGTATTTCACTCAAACCTTGAATAGTCGGTTCCAATTGCTTATGCAATATCCCGAATTCTTTATTCATCTTCCGTTAACTCTTCCCAACCATTAATATTAGAATTTTGTTTCTGTTGATTGCATTGGTTAGATGATGTACTGAGCTTTATTGCAAGAAAATTGTTAATGTTTTAACATAGCTTATAATATTGCAAACAATAACAAGGTTTTGAAAAAAACTGACTGAAATCAATTAGAACAGCGGTTTCCAAACTGGGCGCCGCGGCGCCCTGGTGCGCCGTGAGACCTTGCCAGGGGCGCCGCGAAAACTTGTGAAAGTTGTTGCATTTACTGCTTTTCTCATAAAAACTGCAATGTGAAAATCGTCAGCAGCTTTTTACAATTTTACATTGTGTGGTAAGCAGCAGCTGTGTGGAACCGCTTGTTAGTTGTTAGTTACAACAACTTATCTAGAAAACCACGCGAGTTTTTTGCTCGTAAGTTATCAGAAATGAATAAGCAGTCGATCGTACTTTCAAATTTTTTGCAAACACCAGCCAAAGCACAGCTTGCGTCTTTTAAAGTTGCGTACGGAATCGCGAAATGTAAAAGATTGCATACCATTGCGGAAGAACTTGTGCTTCCTGCTGTTCTTGACTTAGTTTCGACCATGATTGGAGAATCACCTGCTTAAAAACTAAAAGCTGTTTCACTCTCAAACAACACCATTAGTAGGAGGAGCGATAAAATTTCGAATAATATTAATGATCAGCTAGTAGCAAAAATGCGTAGAAATGAATTTAGCTTACAGTTAGATGAGGCAACAACTAGTACCAGTAATAAAGAGGCTTATTTGATTTGCTACGTACGCTTTATCGATAACGACGGCAATATCGTTGAAAATTTACTTTTTTGTAAACCCATTTTAAAAAATTCTAGAGCGCATGAATTGTTTGCAATACTGAACAATTTTTTTCAGAAAAATAATCTCCAGTGGAAATATTGCGTTGGTTTATGCACGGATGGCGCCCCAGTTATGTCTGGCCGCTTTGGCGGGCTGAGAACGTTAGTGCAGGGCGTTGCCGTTAACGTAAAATGGACCTACTGCCTAATACAACGTGAGGCGCTGGCTTCGCAACAGCTCAGTGGCGACCTAAATGGAGTGCTTAAAGCAGTTGTCAAAACTGTGAACTTCATTAAAGTAAGGCCGCTTAAAGCTCGGCTTTTCCAACGTCTTTGCGATGAATTAGGAGCAGAGCAAAACAATTTATTCTTTTATTGTAGTGCAAGGTGCTTTCCAAAGGCAAAGTTCTTTTGCGTGCGTACGAATTGAAAAACAAAATCTCCATATTTTTAAAAGAAGAAAACCATGCACTTGCTACTACTTTGAGGATGAAGTTTTCCTGACTCAGTTGGCGTATCTCTGTGGTATTTTTTAAAAATTAAATTAATTAAACATCTCCCTCCAAGGAAAAGAAACTCACCTTCTGCAACTCCATGACAAAATTACAGCCTTTAAAAGAAAAAGTTGTGACAAACTGATCTGCTGATAAATAACGAGTAATGTGATAACTTTCCACTTTTAAAATCTTATTTAAACTTGCAATCTGGCAATCTCTCCCTGCAGAATACCGATGAGTGTGATATGAAAACTGTGATGTGTTTGCATTTGGATGCTCTAATCTCGCATTTTGAGAAATATTTTTCTGAAGACATGGAGAAGCACAATTGGATAAGAAATCCTTTTGTTGTCGTCGTCGTCATCGTTTGAAAGGTATCCACTCCAGGTCAGACACAAACAGGACTGGGGCCGAGGGTTTATCCTTTTACTACCCCAGACTGTTGCACTGCCTGAATCAGATGCTGGCAGTGGTGTTATTAAGCCAGCATCGAGTTTCTTCATCCAAAACCGTCAGACCTCGTGCTCCATGTGGTGCCCGATGTATAGGGCACGCTATTAGTATATGGTCTGCGGTTTGCTCAAAGGCGCCACACTCGCAATTCTGTGAAGGAGCGAGATCCCATTTGTGCATGGACGAATGGAATCGCCCAACACCAGTCCGCAGGCGGTTGAACTTAACCGAAGCTGCTCGGGATAAGCCCATCTCAACAGCCTTGGCACCGGTCCGGGGCAAAAAAGCACGGAGCCTGGAAGCATTTTTACAGTACTCCGTTTTCCATTTGTGATTTGTCCATTTAAATGTGTGGATGCCAAGTCTGGCAAGGTTGTCCAAGAGATTCCACGCACCTGGCACAAATGGGCGTATGAATCTTAGTCTTACTTGGCGAGTATCTGAGGACTCACTTAAAATACCATGCAAAATATGATCGGGGTACACAAATCCACGGTAAGCCAAGAAGAGTGTCGCTCCCAATCGGCGAAGCTCAATTGGCTGGATGCCTGAGAGTACATGTAGGTGGTCCGTTGGAGTGGGACGCAGGCATCCAGTAACTATACGCAATGCGTCGTTCAGGACACTGTCGATAATGCGGGTGTGAGCACTGCGACACCAGACTGGCGTACACTACTCAGCTGCTGTGTAGACTAGAGATAAGGTAGCTATGCGTAGTGCTTTAGCACCAGCACACCATCCCGAGCCCACGAGTCGCCTCAATAGTGTGACGCGCGAGGATAGTATCCCTTTGTCGAGAATCCTTTTGTTGATAATCCAAATGCCTCTCAGGGGTTTACATCTCTGGAAGCTGAACAATTTATCGATCTTTCTTCTAACCTCACTTTGAAAAGCTTATACAACCTTAATTTACTCATTTCAATTTGGATTAAGGCTCGATCTGGGTTTTACTTGTAGGCTGTAAAGCTCTCGGTGTTCTTGTGCCTTTTGCAACGTCATACTTGGGTAAAGCCGGTTTTTCTGCAGCAGTAGTAATCAGGTCGAAGCATCGCTGCGTGTTGCAATATTAAACATTGCACCGCGGTTTAATAAAATGTGCATAGAGCAACAAGCTTACTGCTCACATTAAATGTTTTTTAGTGTTTTGCGAATAATGCTGATATTTTTGTGCATTTTGAATAATGAACATGATTTAAATACAATTTCTTGGTAAAACTTAAAGTTTGCAAATTTTGGCTTCATTAAGGCGCCGCGAGTATTGATAAGTTTTCGAAGGGCGCCGTGAACAAAAAAAGTTTGGGAACCACTGAATTAGAAGATGAAGTTGTTTTACGATTCTATCAAACTGACTTCTCATTCAATGCTTTTTTTCGCCTTCTCATGATGCATAAAAAGAGTTCTACAAACGTTTCTTAGGTGGTGTGGCGCTGCATTCAAAAAGTACGATAGAGGTGCTTCTGCTTGTTTTATTTTTGCAGGTTGCTTGTTATTTACCTATAACTTTGTCAGTTTGTCTTGTCAATTACAATGGTCCTAAAATTTTGTTAGGTTTTTTAACGTACCAATGATTTTTTTTATAAGCGTAAATTGTGTGCCTGATTACGACTAGAAAAACATAAAATGCAACAAACGCTATGAATGAAAACAACTGAAGGAAATTGTATAGAAATAATATCGTAAACTCCATCCTTCACATTACTAGAGTTCAAACAGAACTCTTGGTAATGTTGATTATGGTTGTTGCGAGGGCGCTTTCAGTCATACTACAGTTGTTTTTTATTTCACTAAAAAAAGGCAACCAAGTAAATGTGATCATGTCATGAAAAAAGTATCCACCTGAAAATTAGCTAGGAAGCTTAAACCTTTTAATCTCCTGCTAAAAATGAATCCACCTATGTTAATCAAAACTAGGTGTGGTTCTACGGCGCACTAAATAAAATTTAAATCATAGTTTGTGCACATGAAGCATAAATATCGTTGTGCACATAAGTAACAAACTTTACTAATTACAAATTTAATCTAATAAAATTTTTTCCATTATCGTGAAAAAAGCTAAGAAACAAATAACAAATGACGATTGCGAAATATGGTAAAAAAAAACTATTGTCTCAACAAAATTCAAGGTAAAGAAAAAAAAGTTTCATTTGTAATCAAAGTCACGAAAACCACATTTATGCTTTGATCACTCCTGAAGAGCTTGTTTTTTGGTCTTTTAATTTTCTATTGGAAGTAGCACTGTAAATTCGCAATTGACCTTTACTTAAAACTATAGTGCCCACAAAAAAATATTTACACTAACTAAATATTTTTGTAGAAGAATCAAAAAAAAAGATATTCAATTTGGAGCTTTTTGCCCTTAGAAATGCTAACCATTTGAACGTTTAATAAGTATTTTGTTCAGTGTATTATAACCCTTTATGTCCTATTAAGACATATGTGTCCCCTTTCAACAAACATCTATAAATTACTTAATTTAAAAATATTTGCCATATAAATAGTTCAGAATACTTTTACATTCATTGATTTTTACAAAAACATATTTTATGGGCTACTCCATGTTATATATCACATGACAGAAATTAAAAAAAAATTTTCTAAAAATTCTAATTTTGCGGAAACAGTGTTTTTAAAGTAATATATTTTGGTAAAAATATTTATTTTTTTTTACTTTAAAAATTATTTTCTGTCACTCTATTTCATAGTGTACATTTATTATTTTTAGGTTTTCAGAATTTTTTTTCTTTTTTTTTATTCAATATTTTTCAAACAGGACATATATGTCCTAATAAGTCTTTAGAGCTAAAAAAATACACTCCAATGCAAATTTTTCAAATGAAATTTTGTAAGCAGTGTAATGAATAGAAACAGATAGCCAAAAAATAAAGTTATTTTTCACCTTACAAATAATGAAAATGCTGATCCTAAAAAAAAACGCATAAAATTTGACAATTTTATAATAAATAAATAAAGAAATTCATCATTTTATTTAGAACCTTTTTCCAAAGAGTATCAGAGCAAAAGCACTTGAGTGAATGTCATTATTCATGCAGCTAAGTTCCGGTGCAGCATAAAAAAAATCGTTACTGTAATCTTCAGTACAAAAATCCTTGAGCAATAAGCAAACTCACAATCTCGTAATCGCGAGGCCAGTAATTTTCTGTTGTGCGACAAACTTATGACAAGAGAGCATTCCAATTCAACCTAATGATAGTTTTTATGGGAAAATCAACACTTATACAATATGAAACTGTGAAAAATACCATACAAATTGGAATATTGTTTTTTGGGATACAATTTAGGGTTTTAATTTTTGTTTTAGTATGCGATGAACCAAGAGTTGTTTACAATTTTGTACCATTTATTAGATAAATAACTCTAAATGATAATCAAACTAGTGTACCTGACGTAAAAAGGAGTTAAATGTTGTTTTGCAGTTTGCACAATCTATACTTCTAAACATGGCTACCAAGCTGTTTTGTGAAAGCTAGCTTATGTCCATGCAAATACTTACTATTTGGCCTGCTAAGGTATTTCATAGTATGGGTCTAAGCAGGCATGTAGACTATCTTTTCAAAAATTTAAGTCTGACTCTGAATTTTATTACAAAAAGTGTAAAGGCTAAAGATATTTTGAAAGCAGGTACAGATTGCACAACAGTAGCAGCTATAAATTGGCGGGATACTAGGTCTAGTAGTTGTGGTCAACATTTGTTGTTCAGCTTCCTGAAAGTGTTTGTAATTAGTGTGACAAGCAAAACAGAATTGATTAAGTTCCAAACCAGAGAAGAGAAGAGAGAAGAAGTTTATTTTGTTTAGTCAAATAAAATACAGAGAAAATAACATAATCACATCCATTTTCAATTACAATATTACTTTTAAGCAAAACTACATTGCAGACAGGATATAAAGAATTTATATTTGACTAAACTGGACAGTGAAAGACCACTATGTGGTCATCTAGTCAAAACTGCCCATTGATATTAAAATAGAATATTAGTACAATAACTAAGCAAAACAAACACAAAAAATACAAACATACAAAAAAGCACACACAAAGCAAGTATGGCACATACACAAAAAGCACATAGCTATATGACATGTTATTCATACAAAAAAAAAAAAAATTTTTTTATATAGACTCCAAATACGATATATCTAATACTGATTTAATAGATATGTTTTCATCTTTTTGTTGAAGGAGGAAAATGTTAGTTTTTTCATAGCTAGTGGAATTTTATTCCATACCTTTACTCCATTATAACTACAAGAAGATTGGCTGAATGTTAGATTATATCTTTCTTGATAATAGTTTTGATTGGATATGGATCTGGTTGAATAAGAATGATGATTGCCAGCAGATTTAAAATAATGGTTAAAATTTTCCGGAAGATGTTTATTGTAATATAAATGCATAAATTTAGCTATTTCTAGTTCGTATATTTCATTGATTTTTAATAAGTTCCAGGATTTGAATAATGGGCTTAATTGAACGTGATCCCTTAAACATTTAAAATTCATGATGCGAATAATTTTGTTTTGCATTACTTGAAGGCTTTGCAGTACAGATTTATTGGAATTGCCCCAGACTATAATACCATATTTCAGATGAGGATATACAAAACTAAAGTATAGACTTCTTAAAGTGGGTTTATAAACATAGTGTCTAATTGTGCAAAGAATTCTAGCAGCATTAGCAAGTTTTTGTGCAATTGAACTAACATGATTATGCCATTTTAAGTCATGATCAATTAATATTCCCAAATATTTTGTATAAATTGTAGAGTTAATTTTATGTTGACCTATACTAACATTGAAATCATCTAAAGCTATGTTTTTACTATTATAAGAAAAAGGTTTAACAATAAAATATGTAGATTTAGAGTAGTTTAAGGATAATCGATTAAGTTTCATCCAGTCATCTACAATAGCTAGTTCACAATTAACTGTTGATTGAAGTTTTGATAGACTTTTGTCTTTCATTGTTAGAACTGTATCATCAGCAAATAAATTTACATTAAAATTGGTGTGTGTTGGTAAGTCATTAACGTATAGTGAAAAAAACAGAGGACCCAATGTTGACCCTTGAGGGACACCACATACAATTGTGCTATTTTCTGATTTGGTGTTATTACACCAGGTAAATTGCTTACGATTGCTTAAATAGCTCTTTAAAAGTGAATGCATGTTACCACGTATACCATAAGCATACAATTTTTCTAAGAGGATTGAATGGTTTACAGTGTCGAACGCTTTGGACAAATCTAAAAATATGCAACAAGTATAGTAGCCATTATCAGTATTTTTTATGATTCTATTATGCAAATCTGTAATGGCTAATTCAGTTGAGTAACCTTTTCTAAATCCAAATTGTTGATTATTTATAACTTTTTTACAAGAAAAAAAATTCTCAAGTCTGAGATAAAGTAGTTTTTCAAAAACTTTTCCTATTGGTGATAAAAGGGAAATTGGTCTATAGTTATTAACTAAATGTTTCGGACCTGTTTTATAGATTGGAATTACTTTTGCGTATTTTAGTATAGAAGGAAAAGTACCAAGATCATAAGATTTATTGAAAATATCTGCTAAAAAAGGTGATATAATCGGTGTTATTAGTTTGTACAAGTTGTTTGGTACATTTTCAAATCCACATGCTTTGGAGGAGCTTAGTTGACTCAAGTGTTTATTTACCTCATCTGGTGATATTAATTCAAATTGAAATGAATTAAGAAGACTGGAAAGTTTAAATTCATCTTTATTAGGGCATTTAGGAATTTTAGCATCCATTGATGGACCTATATTTGTGAAGTAGTTATTTAATAAATTAGAGATAGCTTGAGTGTCTGTAATTTTTTCATTATTTATATCTGAAATCACATTTATTATTTGACGTTGGTACTTTTTGTGACTTATAATTTCATTAATCAGTTTCCATTGTTTTGATAAATTATTCTTATGCTTATTTAGTTCATTTTGATAATAATTCTTTTTAGCTACTTGTTTAAGTCGTGTTAACTTATTAAGATAGTTTTTGTATTTAGAAATTAGATGCATCTTCTGTTGCTTGTAACATTGACAAAATAGTAAATTTTTTGTTTTAATAGATTTAAGTAGACCTTTTGTTAGCCATGGTTTAGATCTAGTTTTTGCTTCTTTTCTACTCAACTTTTTAAGTGGTGTATGTCTAGTTACCATATTTTTAATATCATTAATGAAATTTGTGGCAGAATATTGTGGCTGTTCATAACAAATACATGTATTTAGTAAATCTGTTTGTTTGGTAAATAAATAATTTGTAATAAAATGACTTGGCATAACGGCAAAATATTTTTTGTACTGCACGAGTTCAAACGTGTATTTGGGTTGTTCTAGAAATAAAAGCTTGCTTTTTAATTCATATCATGCAAAAAAGATTTTTAAAATCACATTCAATTACAATTTTTACTTTTTAATCTTTAAAAATTAAGGTTACCTTAGTTATGGTTTGTTTTGTAAATCTCTAAAAAAGTACTCAAAAAGCCATTAAGTACATATATGGCGCCTTAGTACATACTAAGTACATACAATTAATACATACAATACCGTAGTACATACAATTAGTACATATACGCGCCACCTTGGTATATATACGGCGAGAAAAAAGAAAAGTTGCTTTAAAGACCTATTAGGACATATATGTCCTCTTAGAATATTTTTTAAAGAAAAAAATATGATTTTATTTTTACATAACATTGTTATATAACAACAACATAGACAGAAAAATCAAAAAAAAAATTTTTTTTCGCTGAAAAATAATTCAGCATATAAAGGGTTAAGCTTGCCCAAACAGCTTGGATTAAACTTAATTGCCAGCGAACTGGTGTTGGGCGATTCCATTCGTCCATGCTTAAATGAGATCTCGCTCTTCACCGAATTGCGAGTGCAGCACCACTGAACAAACCGCATACCATGTCCTAATAACATGCCCCATGCATCGGGCACCACATGGAGCACGAGATCTGACGGTGTTTAACAACAAAATGCAATGCTGGTTCGATACCATCACTGCCAACATCTGCTCTGGGCATTAAACAGCGTAGGGAGTAAAAAGATAAATTTTTGGCCCCATTCTTGTTTTTGTCTAAACTGAAGTGGATGCCCTTCTAAACAACAATGACGAGCCATTCATTGTACATTTCACTTTTCCCGAAACATTCTGATCGGTTAAGTTTTTTTTCAACGTTGAGTAAAAATACTTTTTTTAGTTTTATCTTTATCTTCACTAAACTTTTATTAAAAAAATTAGACTTGGTGACCATGAAAGTGGTATATTTTTAAGGTTTCATTTTATGTTCAATAGAAAAACTTAGGCCTATCGTAACTTCAAGTAATAACATTTTTTGCCTTTACTATACATTGCAAATTATTTAGACTTGGTGTGCATAAAGTTTGCAAAATTAATTTAGCTGCGCTACGTTTTCTTAAAAGTTTAAAAATTTTGCTGTAACAAAAACCAATTGGTTTTTTTGACGCTTTTCAATTTTTACGACTGGCGTTTATGCAAAGTTTAAGTTTTTGACTTAAATTTTCAGACAACTATTTTTTGGAAAAGACAACATTAAATAATAATTTTTTGTCGGTGTTTGAGAATAAATAAAAAAAATTATATGTGAAACTATCTATAAGAGGGATATCCAGTCTGCGGCCCAATCGATGTTTTTATGCGGTCCACTGCTTACTCAAATTGTTAGTTATATTTTTACAACTTCATAGAATTTGATGTAACTATTGTCATAGTAACTTATAAGGAAACAAAGTGAATATGTCAGTTGATTGCTGAGTGCCGTGTTTGTGTTATGTCTAATCATTTTTTGCAATGTCAAGTAATAGTTGGTTAATATCTCTAGTGGTAATAAAAATAGTATCTTAACAACAATGCGGAATAATTTTTAATGAAATTAAAGTAGTAGCAGCAATACTGCTAGCAACAGAAAAGGGCAACTTGTTGATTTGTTAAGCGGTTAGAAAGAAGATCAGACATTTTTAGAAATTCTTGGTCCAATCGAGGAATTTAACTTCCGATCAGGGTCCAGGGTTTCACCGGTAGCCAAGAAAAGTGTCGCTCTTAATCGGAGAAGTTCAACTGGCTGGATGCCTGAAAGTATAGGTGAGTGTTCCGTTGGAATGGGACACAGGCATCCAGTGACTATGAACAAGACGTCATTCAGGACACTGTCTATGAGGCCAGTATGAGCGCTGCGACACCAGACTGGTACGCAGTACTTAGCTGTTGAGTAGTTCAGAAGTATGGCAGTTATAGGCGGTGTTTTGGCATTAGCACCCCATCCTGAGCCTGAAAGTTTTTTATAGTGTGACAAGCAAAGATGGTTTTTTGTGCTATGCCACTTATCACAGACTTTTTTGCTTTGCCACACTGCAAAGCGAAATCAACGCTACAACTTGATTCAATCAACACAAATAATTCTACTTCTGTAGAACACAACTCCAAAACACCGGCGCAAAATAAATTCAACACTCGCCCGCAAATTCTACTTTCTCTCAAAGCGACTTCGTCGTCGTTGTCCGCCTTCTCTTTTTCGTCTGTGTTGTCTCTCGCTTCGTATTCATTTATATAGACAAAAGATCACGTGACGCAAATTTACTCGTATATTCGAGACTTAACTCGAATTCCTTAGAGAGTGCGCTACGCTTGAATGCGCCAGAACATTCCACTACCTTCGAGATAGCAAAGCTTGGACAAAAACCTATTACGTCATTACTGTCAGGCGAAAAGAGAAAAAAGATACATGCAACACGCAATATAAAGCGAATCGGACGTTATAACGTTATCTAGCAGCGCTCCAAGGCGACGCGATTATTATCTTATAATAAAACTACAAATTACTTTTAACGGGAATAAACTACATCGTTATGATTAAAATTATAATTAATAAAGTGTGACACCACTAGATTGTGACGGAACGTAAGCAATTTTTTCAATTTTATTATAAAATAAGAAGTGGCTGAAAAACATGGAAAAGGATTATATTGCTGTTCTAAAAATTAAGTTTAGGTTGGACCTCTCGGCTAATTAAATGAAAGACTACCGTCAACGTCTTAGTGTGACTGAGCTTCAGCTTTCGAGTCTGGAGATATGCTAGAAGTGTAGTCATGTCTCGATCTAGAGTTCCCTCAAAAACATTCCAATTTTCAGAGGAGTACAATTAATGCTAGATCTTTGCAGGTAAACTTTCTAGAAATCGTGAAGGTCAGGTCGTACATATAGGTTAAAACGAAAAGGAGTCAAGACCGATCCCTAAAAAATGCTGTTTTTTAGACGGTTTTAGCCTGATTTGTTTGTGGGTAGTAAGGGTAAAAAGTTGGTTTTGACCAGCTCCACGATCATTCTGACCATGCGCTTATCCAGCAAAAGCCTCAGCAACTTGCAAATAAGGCCACGGTGCCAGAAAATCTTACATGCTGTTGTCCAATTGACAAATCGACACAAATCCGGTCTAGATTTCTCATTAGCAAATCAATTTTAAATTTATATTTGAATACTCATTATTTGGTTATGGCATCTAACACTAAAAACAGAAAATTTTATACACTGAACAAGTACTTTGTGGCCCGCCGAATATACATATATTTATAATTTGGCTCATTATGAAAAAAGGTTGGACATCTCTAATCTAGAACACACAAGTGACGTTATAAAAGCATTGCTTTTTTATAGCTCATTAAAGCATGACCTTCCAATGATTCAGCATGTTATTTATTGACCTATCAAAAAAAAAAAAAAAAAAAAAAAAAGATCACAGAATAAACAAGCATTATTATCATTGAGTGGCAGTTTTATTTATAGCAATAGGTTTCGGCAAAGACAATCACTTGCTCAGAAAATGTTTAATGTCTTTACAAAGACATATAATTTTGTGTATAATATCAAACAATTGTTTGCTGAATTTTTTTGTTATGCTGTCTATTGCGCTGCTTTTAAGCTTTGTTATCTTAATTGAGCAAAGCCATTGTCCAATGCATTAAAAACTCGACCTGGTTGTTTTTCTTAGTTGGCAAT
Organism: Diplosoma virens; assembly: GCA_963680785.1. Lineage (NCBI taxonomy): Eukaryota > Metazoa > Chordata > Ascidiacea > Aplousobranchia > Didemnidae > Diplosoma > Diplosoma virens. The sequence goes on along the minus strand of OY796892.1, from coordinate 40,075,782 downwards.
CTCTAATGTTAAAGAATCGATTCAGATTTCTTTTTCTTAATAAAACTCTTTGTTGATAAAATCAAGATTTTAATTTTGTTTAATTTTAAATCAAATAATTTTGGTTCTTATTGGAGTAAGTATGAAAAACAAAACCTTACCAATATATTTTGAAACATTGTTTTATTCAGGACATTTCGGAATAATAACTCATTCCATTATCAACTGCATTAAACTCATTAAACTCAAAATATATTGGCTTTACTTTTTATTTTAAAACCTTACCAAATTCGTGGTAGCAAACTCTACTTTCTCCCGCGCACGTCATATTTCCTGGTTTGTTACAGTCACAAGGAATGGGTAACCATGACGACGAACATTGCAGTGAACAGTTTGCTTCATCATGAGGACTGAGCCAGGGACAGTCTATATATCCATCGCATCTCAGATAATCATAACATCTGAAGCAATAACCATGTCACAGCATTATACTTAGTCGTGAATCAAATAAAATAAAAATAATGCAAAATCAAGATTAATTTTACAGTCAGCAGAAAGGTTTAAATCATTGAATGGTGACTGGTCAGTTGATCGAAAAAAAAAAGATTCAGTTTTTATTGTTTTTTACTCTACTTTCACAATATCGTTAAATTCCAAATTTCATTTTTTATTTATTCAATCATAGCAAAAAAATCAAAAATTTAAAGCTCTAAGTAAATTGTAAAATTTGTACGAAAGTTATAAAGCGATTGCATAGTCTTGGAGTCATAACTTGTTAACAATTTGGAAAATTCTTAACGATAAGATTTGAATAATTTGATTCAATATTTCACATTGTTTACTAAGTGAGTGGCCCTGAACAGCATTACGTGGATTGACTTCTCTGATCAAAAACAACCTTCAAAAAAATACCTCGAATTGTTTTCACAGTTGGCATAGTAACTTGTTTTTTTGAGTTTACAGTTGTACCTTTTAGGAATAATTTTCATTTAAAACTGCTGTTTACATCTTTTGGCAGAGAAAAGAAAATTAACTATTGGTAGAAAGGAAGCTGATAAGCCACGCAATGAAGATATGGGAAGGAATAATTGAAGCCAGGCTAAGAGATAGAGTAGAGATCAATGAACAGCAATATGGATTTATGCCAGAAAGGGAACCACCGATGCCATGTTGTTTTAACACTTTGAGCGCTAAGGACGAGTTATCTCGTCCATCATTTTACACTTCACTGTTCACTAAAGTAATTTTTAACATGATATGTGCTATAAATTGTTTTGACTACGTTTACTTTTGCCGCATAATAAATCAATCGCATTTCTGATACTATCTCGGTCTAGTAGAGCGAGACAAAAACAAGCGCTTTAGCGCACAGCGAGAAAAAACGGCCGCAGTCAATGTGTTAAGAATGTAAATGGAAAAGTACAGGGAAGGTCAAAGAGAGCTTCATCGTGCATTTGTGGACCTAGAGAAAGTGTATGACAGGGTTCCAAGAGAATAGTTGTGGTACTGTATGAAAAAATCAGGAATGGAGGAAAAGTATGTGCAACTTGTACAGGATATATATGAGGGAAGCGGAACAGTGGTGAGGTGTGCCGTAGGAACTGTAGAAAGTTTCAAGGTCAAGGTCAGATTACACCAGAAATCAGCGTTAAGTCTATTCCTGTTTGCAGTGATTATGGGTGGGATAACGGACGAAGTAAGGAGAGAACCACCATGGACGATGCTGTTTGTTGATGATATTGTGATTTGCGAAGAGACCAGGGAAGAAGTGGAGCGGAGACTGAATGCTGGAGGTACGCGTTAGAAAGAAGAGGGATGAAGGTAAGTAGATCAAAGATCAAATATCTGTGCGTAAATGGAGGAAATGACAACGAAACAGTGAAAATGGAGGATACAAAAGTACCAAGAGTAAAGTGTTTAAGTATTTGGAATCAACGGTGCAAGAATTTGGTAGTTGTGAGAGAAAGGTAAAGAGGAGAGTACAGACAAGATGAAACGGATGGAAAAAAGTATCGGGATTAATCTGTGACAGGAGTTTACCAGCTAGAGTAAAAGGGAAAGTGTACAGTGCAGTAGTGAGACCAACGATGGTGTATGGACTTGAGACGGCGGCGATTACAAAGAAACAAGCAGAAGAGATGGAAGTTGAGGAGAGATGAAAATGTTGAGGTTTGCTGTGGGAGTGACGAGAAAAAATAAGATTAGAAATGAGTACATCAGGGGTACAGTTAAGGTAAAACGGTTCGGAATGAAGATGATGGAGGGCAGGCTGAGGTGGTATGGACATGTCATGAGGAGAGACCAGAAGTACGTAGGAAAAAGAGTGATGGAAATGGAGTTACCGGGAAAGAGGAAAAGAAGAAGACCAAAGAGAAGATTTTTAGATGTAGTAAAAGAAGATACGGGGAACGTTGGTGCAAGGGAGAAGGACATTAAAAACAGGACGGTTTGCAGAAACATCATACGCTGTGGCAAACTCTGATTAAAGGGAAAGGCCGAAAAAAGAAGAAGAAGAAGGTAGAAAGGAGAATGCCAACATTACTAATAACACTGTCCAACAAATTTTGAGTCATAAAAAAATTCAAGAACAAGAATAGGTGTTCTTTGTAAATTTGGGGACGCTGATTCTAAATATAAACTCCGTTTTTACCGATCAGGTCAGCGTTTTAAAAAAATGCAATTTAATTTTTTCGCATTTTTAGTTATATATCAGTATAATTTCCCAACATAACCAATATGTTTACAAAAGTGGTGCTGTGGTTTTTCTCTGCCGAAGCTCTACAATTTAATTTTGTTTACAACTGTGCAGTGCAGCCAATTTAACAGTTATTGATAAGGTTGCGCAACCATTTTTATAGACATCACGAAGTAAAAAGCACACAGAAGATGTGCCTCAAATCACTTAATTGGAATCTGGCCTAAACTTTAAAAATTTTGCTGCTTTCATACCCTCATTGAGTGTGTTGCTATCAAATACATCCTTCTGTGCTTATTTTTCAGTGGAGAGCTCATGCATTGAAACTATTCATGGCAGTCTAGCTTTTTTAAAAAGGTGCAAATGAACCAAACAATCGTATTCAGTACATGATTAAATTAACACTCAGTATAAGTTCATTCATCTAATATCGTCTACGCCGTTTGTGCTGAATTTCCGAATGATCCCGTTGTATCGACCAACAGTAGTCTGCAGGCATGCTTACAGAACATTTTCCTTTATACCGGTTTTCGATAACAGATATGTCCTTGTGAAATTGTTCTCCATGTTCATCAGAAACATCACTCATGTTTTTGTGAAAAATATCCAAGTGAGAATCCAAAAAATAAACCTTAAGGGACATCTTGCATCCAAGAGTTTTGTAAGTGTTTAGCATTTCAGCTATAACGTCTCTAAAGTTTTCGGAATGATGACAACCCAAAAAGTCTGTGCAAACTTTTTTGAAGCTAACCCAGGCATCCAACTCATTTCCATGTAATATCTTATCAAATTCTTTGTTCAAAATGAGTTTTCGTATTTGCGGTCCAACAAATACGCCCTCCTTGATTTTTGCTTCAGACAGATTTGGAAAAAATTTTTGTAAGAATTGAAACACTGGTGATTTTTTGTTAAATGCTTTCACAAACTGTTTAAACAGTCCTAGTTTAATGTGAAGAGGTGGAAGTATAATTTTTTCTTGTGGAACCAGGAAAATATTGGCAATGTTGTGCTGACCTGGATGAGATACCAATCTGGGAGGCCACTGCTTTCTGACATAATGTTACTTCTTGCTCTAGAGTCCCACAAGCATAAAAAGCAGCAATATTTGGTTTAACCCAACTGAAGTCCTGTAAGGATTGCTATAACTTTTAAGTTTGCACATATAAGTCATTTGTGTTCAGAGTAATAGATTTTTTCCAACATAAATTGAAGGTTTTGAAATGTTTCTTTCATTGTTGTTGAGTAAGCAATAGGGACAGATGGCAGGATATTTCCAATATGCAATAGTACAGCTTTGATGCTTTTCTTGGACGAGTCAATAAAGAGTCTCCAATCATTAGGGTCATAGTTTCGAACTAACGTATGTATCAAATCAAAAATATCATTGCAGTAAAAAAGCTCTTCATCTTTTGAAAATAAATTGGAGAAAAGTTCCGATCGTCGACGATACACTGTCACTTTTGTTCCAGGAGCTAACAGTTTCCACTGTTGCAACCGAGACCCAAGTAGCTCACTCTTGCTTTTTGGAAGATTTAAATCACGGACAAGGTCATTCAACTCCTGCTGGGTTATCAGGTGTGGACAGTTAGTGTTTGGTTCGTCTTCAAATTCACTATTGCAAGAACTTTGTGAAGATTTTGCAGAAGTTTTGGGAAGCGTGACCAGTGGTTTAGGCACTGGCAACTGATCAGAATGTGCTACTGGGAAAATTGCAGATGGCAAACTTGGGTATAGTATCTTCTTTCTGGTTTTGTGGCAAAATCCTTGAGTGTCCGTGAGGCAAAAATAGCAATCCGTTACATGATCTTTTTGTTTTCGCCACACCATTGGAACAGCAAATGACAATGTGGGCTTTCCACCTGCAAACCACTTATTAAGCCTGTTAGAACAGTCCAGACAGCAAACATGTGGAGCCCAATTTTTGTCCTGATCCGCTACTGCACATCCAAAGTATGCTAGGTATAGCTTCTTGATCCCATCAGTTATTTTTTGTCTATATTTGCTTGCTGTCATCTCTCCACAGATGTAACAAAATAAGTCAGAGTCATTTTTGCACTTTCGTTTAAAGGAAGTCATGATCAACTATAAAAAGATAGCAAATTTCTACAGTATTTTGAAATCTAAAACTAAACAATTCTATAAAAAAGCAAAACATTGCATAAGACTAGAGTCACAATTCATTGTCGATCTAAAGTAGAATGAAAAGAGTTGCAAATTTTATGAGATAAACAGACAACTATTTAGTGACAATTAGTGGTGCAATTCTACTGTAATGCTCGTTTTAACTTTCCAAATGATGCAATTCTAACTTGCGTTTACAGTATAAGCCACAATTTGCATCAAATGCAATATTATCGCAATAACAAAAAAATAATTTTTCAGAAATTTCAAGCCTGATACAAAAAAACTAACTTCAGATTCGTGTTCAGCGACCCCCTCGTCACCCTAAAACGCATGAAATAGTTCTTGAATTTTTTTTTGTGTTGTACAGTGTAACTTATTGAATCTTGCATTTAAACAAAGTGAATTCAAATAAATAAATTACGCTTAGTTTTTTGACTAACATAGTGACACAACTGTTAAAAGGAAAGCTAAGAGAACAATTAATAATTAGAACACCGAAAACGGCAAAACAAATAACTCTGCTAAAGAAGCTGCAGTGAAATGCAACATGTTTTGCTTAAAAATGGCAATTTAAAACTACATTACTGTCCTACTGACCAATTTCTATAAATTTTGGTTTAAGCAAAGCAATTGGGAAATAACAGAGATGTAAACCTTTTAGAAACACCAACAATGTTATGCAGGGCCTGAAAGGGCCTTGTGAAAGCACCTTCGGAGAATGGGAAACCGGAGCGGTTTGTTCAAACTTTCAAGAGTTTTCTTGAAAAAATGTTAAAGTGAGGAAATTCTTTTGTAAAGCTGTACGCTTTAGCGTACCATCGTATTAAAATTTCCTTCATCAAAACTTGGACTAGCACACACCTGCTGAAATTCTTCATGGTCGCCACCAAAAAATTTATTGTAGTTCTTTGCGCTTGTACCGTGTAATGACGTATGTAAATCTGATGATAGAATTGATGAACAAGCATTCTCCAAAGAAACCTAAATATGCTGTTGGTGATTGTGTTTTTTCCTGTAATTGCACATCAGGCGCTAAATACAGTAGTTTCTTGGTATTGTAACAAACATTATTAGTGTTGTGTATATTGTACGTACTGAGCGTGGTTTGTGGAAACGTCATCAAAATCCATTATATTCTAAATTTTTATGAAGATTTTCTTTCATAGAATGAATCTAGAAATACTAATGAAATTGAACAAGTTGTTTCACCACCTCGTAACAATGGTGATACATAGCCCGACTGTGAGCTTAATGATCGGCTGATAAACGTTATCTTACACATATCAGGTAACGCACTGATTTTTACCAAGCCAGATTTTTACAATTTTGTGATGTCTTATTTTGTTAGGAAGGAATGTTATAGATTTCGGTTAGATTCAAACCTTTATATTGTAATTGATTGTTACTGTAATTATTGGTGTTTTGCTTATTTACTTCGTACAACAAAACTGTTTCGATTTTGTGGTTTGACGTTTGTTGGATTAACTTTTGTTGATTAATGTATAAGAATTGTACTTCGGTAAATACAAGATTTTAAGCTGAAAAGTTTTTGTGTTACAAAGTTACAAGATTAGAAAAATTATTATCAGAAAAAAAATTATTTGGTTATTTTTGATGCAGCAAATAACTTTTGTGCCGATTTTCTTTTATGCTATTTTTTTGACAATTAATTTTCCCAATTGCAACTTAAAAAGTTTTATGCGTCCGTCCTTGGTTGTTCTAGGATATTGGTTTTTAAATTCTTTGGGGAGCATTCATTTTTTTTACGCAAACAAAACTTTCCGCCCCCTCTTCCTCATAAAAACAAAACTCCTTTTCTTTTTATACAAGTAAAAGTTACACCCCTCTTCCTCATGCAAGCAAAACTCTCGCCGCCGCTTTAAAACACAAATCAAAAGCGAAACTTAATCGATTTCACCAAATTCTCCAATTTCGGCCCAAATTCAAGATAAAAACTAAACATAAAAGTCTTCACCTTTTATCAGCGTTCAATCCAATCTAAATTAATGGCTTAGTTTGAAAAATTTGTTGTTTCAGCTATCAACTCACTCACCAGCTCGTTACTCGCTTCCCCCTAAAAAGCCTTTTACGCCTCCCAGTTTAAACATCTCGGTTACTGGTAGTTTTAAGAGCGGTTGTAATGTTTACGTAAATAATCACAAAATTTCAATTAGGAAAGCAGTTTAATTGAATGCGACGTAAATTCTTGAGAGAAACGTTGTTCATAGTTTTGTTCATTTTTGCAAAGCAGAAATAAAGTATTTACCTATGATTTATATCGTTTCGGCTGAGGCAGTCAAGCTTTTCATCCTTAGTTGAATTTTTCGAAATACATTGATACAGATTGTCGTTTATATTTCCACCTTCAATGCGACGACTGCATTGAAATTCATACTTTGAACAAGAACATTCTATTTCATCAGAACCATCTTCGCAATCTTTAACACCGTCGCACATGAATTTCGTTGGAATGCATCGAGAAAATCGAAAGAACCTTTAAATTCATAAAAATAATTGTAATCATAAGTCATGGTATTAACTCAATCAAACTAATTAAAAATATTTTTTCACAAAACTTTATTATCAAACAATTCAATTAATTATCCAAATGTAATTGAAATAGTTAAATATAGTTTTGAGCAACTAGTTGTTACTCGAGCTTCTGTAAATGTTTAGATGTGTATTTCAATATTGATTTACATTGATAAAGCTTAATGTGATCACAAGATTGGTTTTGATGTTTTTTCTGCAAACGCATCCAAAGTGCAATTTTCGAATGTTTGAATATTGTAAAGCAAATTGATGAAAAAGCTTTCCATCAGTTTGATGAACTTTTTACGTGTTTATTTAAATTGAAACTTTAATTTGATTGTCGTCGTTATTAGCAAAAGCATCCACTTCAGGTCAGGCACAAACAGGACTAGGTTCGAGGGTTTATCGTTTTCCGAACCTAGGTTGCTGTACTTTCCGGATTAAATGGTGGCAGAGATAATGTTAAGCCAGTATCGGGTTTCGCCATCCAGAACCATGAGATCTGTTGCTCCATGTAGTATTGCGATTTTATATAAACATTCAATTTACGATTAATAAAAGTGGCTCTAAATATTAATTATAAAATCTTCTACTTTGAATGCCTTGTTTTCTAATTTTTTTTATTAAATTTACTTATATTTATCAAACGAATATTTTGAAGACGAACATCAGAACACGATGTAGGTTATTTAGATATAAAAGAATTTATTCTCGAAACCATTTAAACATGTTTTTTTCAGCAAGTAGCATTATGTTGAAAAGAAAAAGAAAATAATCTGGACATTAGTAACTTATTAAACAGCGTTAGCCTGTTTTAGATTGTTTATGGCATCGTCATAAAACTATTGCCTGTACTATGTTGTTTGTTATACCATAAACAACTTTATTATCTTGATTTAACTGTATTTTATTTTTATTGTTCGGTACTGCTTTTTGATCAATTTTGAATCTAGAAATCGCCTCGAGTTAGAGATGTGTCCTGGCAGAATGCCTTAATCTAATTTTTTAAAACTTTTAGTGACAAAAGCAATTTTATTATAAAGAATGCAGTAACTTCGCTGTCGTTAAAACGGTGCAAACTAATTTCTCCAATGATCAATTTTGCAATTGTCATACCCTTTTTGCTTTACTTTCATTGTTTTTCTAGAGTTGTGCCATTACAGAAATATGTAGAATTTGGCATGCTTCAAGTCAGGGGTGGGTAAATTTTTAGCTCGAGGGCTGTATTTAAAAGTTGATTTTATTTAAGGGCCGCATTATAGTGGTCTCAAAAAAAAGTCTTTATTTTGAATCTGTTTAAATTATATGAGGTGATTTTTAAAAAAATAATAAAAAACCATCGCTTTCGGTCATCAGTCCAAATTTTGAATATTGATTGAAAAGGGTTCCTTTAAAATGTACAGGTCGTCGTGGTCGGCGTGGTCAACGTGGTCAGCGTGGTTGGGATGTTCAGCGTTGGGAGGTTAGGTTGCCGAGATTGACTTGGTTATTATTGTTGAAATTTGTAATTATTATATTTGTAATGTTAGATTTGCAATGTAAATAAGTGAAACAATCATTCAGTTTTGAGAAGTTGGCTGGTTTGGCTATATAAGATATTTAAACTTTGTTAAAACTGACTGTATATTTGAATGTAAATAAATATAAAAAGCATAATTATTTGGCAAGATTTGCGTAAACGAGGTTGATGAAGTTGACTTGCTTTGGTATGTGGGGACTGGGCTAAGGTTGGTTAGATTAACTAGTCCGGGAAAGCTTACTTATAAGTTGATAAGTTTTTTTCAAAACTGAAAAATTTGTTATTTCTACTTTGTACATTAATTTGGATTAGGCCTACAAATACAATTCGCTCATCCAAATTTAAACATTCCAAATCAACCTTCCCAACCTAGCGAACCACGTCGACCACGTCGACCAGTACATTTTAAAGATACCGATTGAAAGTAATAGTTTTTTTTTTTAATGATCATCACGATTGAAAGTGAAGAGAGACTAAAGTTATTTGCTTGAGGCTTTCGCGGCCCGCACAGAAGTTTGAAAAACCTTAAACTGAGGCAAATAGCGGTTCTTTGAGCTGCTTCTTTTTTTAGGAGGATAGAATTCTGCCATGTAGCAGATGATAAAGTTTTCTTTTTTAACAAGTCAAATCACTGCAAACAGAAGAAGCTATTTAATACAAGACGCCGCAGTAAGCACTTTCTGGATAGATGATAGAAAACGTTTGAGAAAGACCACAAATGACCTAGTCCTGGTTTAACTCTTAGCCTTTTCATGTGGTTGTGTCTTACAGAAAGTCGCTTGGTTTACTTTTATCTTTTCTTTGATGCCAAAAAGTTGGCTTAATTTAGAGATATTCAATTTTGTAAAAGGAAAATTGATGGAAACATTTCAACCAAAATAAAACTTTTTGTTATCTGCTAATGTAGCGCCTAAAATCTTAAGCATCGAGTTGCTTTTTTGCAGGTTATAAAATAGTCCAGTAATGTTGAGATGATAATGAAGCTGCTGAATAAAACTAAAACAATTGATTAACAATTCTATCAACAAAAATTTAAACGATAATATCTGAGCTGCATTATAAATTTTACTTACCAGTTCCAGTCCGGATCTTCACAGTTGCAATTAAACTCGCCCGAGCAAGTCGAATAGTGACATTGATCTGGAAAAACATTTTTAAGTAAACGCACATGTGAAGTAGAAACAAAAGATTATGCCCAAATATTATGCCTGTATATCTTAATAAACGAATTAGGAGCAATTCACAAGCACAAGCTCTAGGTGGCTAGGCTGTGTGTTAGACTGAATTACTTGGATATTAGGGATTTACATGTTGGGCTTTAAAGTAAAGGAAGCTTTAGATATTAATCTTGTCAATAATTTTAAATACTTAATTGATAATAATAATAAAAACCAAAAATTAACAATGTATATATTTTTTAAACAAACACTTTGTTGGTCAGCACTATACCGACCTTTTCAGAAACGTTAAACTGTTCCCAATTAACAAATTCTTAAAAGCTTTTCATTTCTACCGATGGTGATACACTCAACGTGGAAAAGTACATGAGTTACTTGATTGATTGCCACCGCCACCAAATTACGTAAAGAAGCAACAATAACAGAGCAATCAATGACTAAACCAAACAACTTTAAAATTATCTACATGTAATTGTAAAACAAAGAAAGAAGTCGCACAATTGAAATATCAAATAACCAAACTAAACCAATTAATTCTTATCAGCTCAGTGGAACAAATATGGCACACTTTGAGTGCCTGAATAAAAGGTCTTTTGCTTGCAGTAAAAAAATCTGAAAAGCCTAATTCTTTTGTGGGATATCACTTGTTTTACTCTTCTTTTTAAACATTTTTGGAAAAAAAGTAAAAATAAAAAGAACTGTGGAATTTTTGCCCAGGCCAAATGGCTGCTTTGAAAATATATATTATTTTATTAGGCTTACAAGGGTAGCTTTTAAAACATTTAAAAATTTTTATATTTGATTATTGTAAAAAATTAATGTTTAATTCAAGCTGCTATAGCCAATTTTTAAACATTCCTATGACTTTTATGCTATTTGTTGTCTTCTTCTTCTTCTTCTTCTTCTCCTTTCGGCCTTTCCCTTTAGTCAGGGGTATCCACAGCGCATCATCATTCTCCACATCTTTCTGTCTTCAATATCCATCTTCTTCACACCAACTTTTAAAAATTTTTCGTCAATTTGTTGTCAAACTTACTAAAACGTATGCGTGTTACTGGGAATATAAAAGTCCATTTTTGCGTAATATTTGTGCAACTGGGAAGATAAAAGTACATTTTCGCATAAGTTTTTTTTCTTGGCATAAAATATTGCCTTTGATTGAAGATGATACGAAGCACCGGCACTGCACCAACCAAAGCTGTGTATTAGCTGTGCGACAAATAATCACTGACCATAATAGTTACGTCACATTTTATTTTTGTTTACATACATAGGACCAGTCCAGGCCTGTTGGAATGAGCTTGCTCCGAACACCTGGGGTCAAGCTCAATTGTCTGCAAACTGGTGTTCAGCGATTTCATTTGTCTATGTACAAATGAAGTCTCACTCTTTGACCGAGTGACGCCATAGACTGCTTTTGTTCCATTGCTACAAGTTTTAATAATTAATTCAAGAAGTCTGGCCCAATCCAGGGATTTCGATTGTTGCCTCTTATGGTTGGCTGATTTTTTATAGACAGCATCGCCTTTTTATTCATTCATTTGATTGCTATAAGGTTTAGAAATGGTTTTGCCTGTGGCTATGTTTAAGCTGTTTAAGGGTCAGTGTTGATGCTTTAGAAATTAATTCTGCAGGAAGATAAAATTGCTTTAGTCTGTATGTTAATTTATTCTTGTAGTTAGTCAGTATAAAGTCGTTTAGTGGTTATTTGCAATTATGAACGTTGTAAATTGCTTTAAAGTTTGATAAAGTTTGAGAGTCAAGATTTTATGAGAATTGATCAAATTCGTTTGATTTTGTTAAGATATTTTATTATAGTCAGAAACCATGGTTTCGTTCTATCTGTAGAGATAAGTTTTCTAGCGAATCCATTCGTACTTAGCCAGAACTAACCGTTTTAAGAACTTTAGATTTGCGGCAAGCTATTTCTAGAGCCTACAAAAATAAAAATACCGACAATTTTTCTTCAGCTTAAGTGTTTGGGTTACCTAATTCAACGAATCCTTTCGGATTCCCGAGTAAAGTTGTATTATTTGCGGAATCTTCCGGCAATGAATTAGATTTGTTTGAAAATGTTGAAGTAGAACTTACAGTTTGGAAATGGCAATTAGTTTGATTGATGGAGAGTTTAAAAAAAACTAAAGGCTGGTGTAGAAAGTTTAAAGATGTCGGAAGAGGAAAAAAGTGATTTCTTTCGGAGTGAGTGGAATTGCATTTGTGAGAACCAGGACCAATAAAAAAATTGGCAAGCAATTCTTCGAGCTAAGCGGGAGAAATCGGAGCGAGAGGCAAAAATCGAGCTTAAAAAATTAGAATTAAAACAAAAAAGATGAACTTTTAGAAAAAAAATTGCAGCTTTAACTGGAGAGGTTGAGACTTGAACCGGAGAATAAAGGTTGGCAAATCAGGCAGGGGTGCATTTGCTGTTTTGAGAGGAACAAGGTCCCCTGACATCCCCCATTTTATTGAAGATAAAGATAACTTAGATAGTTATCCGGTACAATTTGAAAGATATGCTACTGTTGCAAATTGGCCCCAAGCTAATTTGGCAATCCTTTTTGTGTGTGTTATTTGGTGGGAAAGCTTTGAACGTATATATTCCCGCAAGAAGACGCTTTACACTACCGACGCCTGAGGGCGGCGCTGTTCCAACAGTGAATTATACGGAACAGGGGTACCGGCAACGATAGAGAGGTACGTCAGAGGGTTTCGAAAACGCTTATCAGTTTATTGTGCGCTTCAGGAATTATTTTACCCAGTGAGTGAAGTTGTCTGAGTGGAAAGCAGTTTCGAAGGCGTGGTTGACTTGATGGTGAAAGATTAATTTATCTACTCTTTCCCTAATAGTTGCTACAGGAAGCTGTCTGTTTTTCTGATTAAGTTATAGAAAATTTTCTTGAAAGTAATTGCTGCAATAAAAAAAAAGCCGAGAATAGGATGAAATTTGTAACTGCAGCGAAAAAAACTATGGTTTGTCTTTGGTAATTGTATATTTGCCTTTTTAAGTAAAGTGGTGCGTTTTCGCATCACCTATTTTGGCAGCGTGGTCGAGTGGTTAAAGCGCCGGGTTTGTGACCAACACGGTCTCTGTTCAAAACCCACTCTAGCCATTCTGTTGTGTCTTTAAGAAAGAAACTTTATGGTACATTCCCCTGCTTGGTGGTCCTAACTAGCAGTTTTAAATTACAGTCATATCTTTATTGAATTACAAGCAAACAGCAATATCTTCGTATCTTCGGAAGCAGGTCTTGGTAATTGCCTACCCTATGTATTAGCGCCTCCGTTGCTTTCCTGCGAGTCAGGAGGATAAATATAGAGATAAAATAAAATAAATAAAATAAATTTACCTGGTTTAGTTAATTCAAGGCTGTTATCGAATGCATATTTTTTTCATCTTTATTTGAGATAATGCTATTAAAATAAAACTGTTCGCTATGCCAGATTTCAAAAAATGTTGGCACATGAAAAGAATTTACATCAACTGCTTTTACTTTGCGCTTGCTCAAAATTAGCTTATTCTTTTATCTTATTGCAATTTGATTTTAATGTTTTTTTTACTTTAGTATTTTTTAATCTTGTAAGCATAATGAATTGTAAACAAACTAAATAACCAAAAGTCATAGGCTTTCTTTACCTTAACTTTTTCACCTAAGACCACTTTATGTGAAATTCCAACATTAATGCATCACCTCAAAAATCATGTTCGTTGCGGAGAAAAATGAAAATCTTTTTGAAAATGTCTTAATGGTATGCCAATAACTACAATAACAATAAAATAAAGTCAAAAACTTGATAAGATCTAATACTTGACTTAAAAGGGTTAAAGAGAGTAGGGTATTTCTCTGCTTCCTCATAATAAAAAAGTTTCAAGAATTGTACACGTTTCTGCCTAGCGATGTAAATATGGCACGGGTCATATCTTGCAAGTTCAAAAGAGAAAAACTTTTTTCTTTTATATTATAAATCAGTGCTTAATACTAATCACAAACAAATAAAAAAATATGGAAATTGAAACTTTTTTTGGTACAGATAATGGTTAGTTAAATAAAAATAGTAACTGTTCAAACTGTAACCTTGACAAAGACACAAACTGAAATATTTAATTAGTTTGTGTCTTGGTTTTAAATTTCAATGTAAGGGGAAAATTATATATCAAGCAATGTTTTTGCAGCTATGTAGATTTTTTTGAGACAGATCTAATAACGATATGGTATACTTGCAACTGATCGCCCAAAAAAAAGACTTGAAGTTGTAATTGAATAATCCAAACATATTTTGGCTTTGCAAAAACAAAGCACACAACCCAATATTAAATGAAAAATGATGGGAATTGCTTCTCTATACAAAAACAATTCAAAATTTGCCAATTGCATCTGCTACAACAGACAATTTCAAAACAATATTGGATAAACATTTTAAGTCGGTATCAAAAGGCAGGATAAAAAATTAAATTTTAACTAAAAAAATCTAAAAATTGAATTAAATTCACATACATTAATTTAAGTTGCTGTTTGCAAAGTGAAAATAAAAGTTTTGCAAAGTTTTATATAAAATTACAAAAACAAGTTTTTTTAAACTAGTTATTTTTTATTCTTTGAAAATATTTGCTTAGATTATTTCATATTATCTTCCTTCTTTTATCCTTAGATCCTTTTGATGAACTGTCAAAGAGGGAAGTAGACAGATGAAGAGCTTTTAATTTTTTTGTTTTATCTGAAACGTGACATTATCTAAAAAAGTACGGTTAATCAATTGCTCTGTAACTTTAGTCTGTAACTTTAGTCACGTAGCTTTGTTCAAATTGAGTAACTTCAGCTAAAGTCAATCATATTAAACTAAATTCGAGAAACAAAACCTGATAAAGGCTATTCAAATAAAAGGGTATTAGACCTTTAATGTAACTTTAAATCAATATCGAAAAAGCCCCAAAGACCAAAGCAGTCACCTTTTCTGATGATATGTCACCTTTTCTGATGATATACATATATCACTAAGACCTTTTAAGCTTATTGATTTGCACGCAATTTAACTATTTTGTACAATGTTTTTAACTGCAACTAAAATTTTCAACGTACTGTTGCAATTTAGAATTACATTCGACATAATTAATAATATTTTCAAAGATACTTACACAAATCCGAAAATTCAAGTCTTCGGTTCCAAGCAGGGTTTGCAAACAATAACACAATTACATGTATGTATAATAACTTCATTATATTTAAAGAATGGCTAGTACAGCAATTATCTTTTACTGCAAAAAATGCATTACAGAAAGAAGTGTTTAGGTAAAAGCAAACACTGCAATCATCATAGCCGTAAGAAAGAGGAGGCAAGGAGAGCAATATCCCATTTAAGACGAAAAACATTTGACAGACTCAAATTTTCTTCGGACACTGAGCATGCATTTGGAGTAAGAAGGAAACAGTTTTATGCCTAATTTTTCTGCACAATAATTTAATAATAATTTCTTAAATTAAAAGTATTGGCCTATTTCAACTTTCTTTATTCATTTGTTATATTTACGATAAAAAGTATTACAAAAGTTTTGTTTTGCAAAACCTTGCAGTTACGTGTTGCAGGTAAGGACAATTGTGAATTCTTTAATAATGTTGTTGTCGTCGTCGTCGTTTGAAGTGTATACACTACAGGTCAGACACAAACAGTACTGGGGCCGAGGATTTATCCTTTTACTACCCCAGACTGCTGTACTACCTGAATCAGATGCTGGCAGTGATGTCATTAAGCCAGCATCGAGTTTCTTCATCCAAAACCGTCAGACCTTGTTTGGTGCCCGAGGTATAGGGCACGCTGTTAGTATATGGTCTGCGGTTTGGTCAGAGACGCCACACTCGCAATTCGGTGAAGGAGCGAGACCCCATTTGTGCATGGACGAATGGAATCGCCCAACACCAGTACGCAGGCGGTTGAGCTTAACCCAAGCTGCTCGGGGTAAGCCCATCCCAACAGGCCTGGCACCGGTCCAAGGCACAAAAGCATGGAGCCTGGAAGCACCTCCACAGTACTCCGTTTTCCATTTGTGATTTGTCCATTTAGAAGCGCAGATGCCTAGTCTGGCAAGGTTGTCCAAAAGATTCCGCGCACCTGGCACAAACGGGCGTCTGGATCTTAGTCTCACTTGGCGAATATCTGAGGACCCACTTAAAAGACCATACAAGATATGATCGGGGTCCAGAGATCCACGATAAGCCAAGGAGAGTGTTGCTCCCATTTGGCGAAGCTCAGCTGGCTGGATGCCTGAGAGTACATGTAGGTGGTCCGTTGGAGTGGGACGCAGGCATCCAGTAACTATGCGCAAGGTGTCGTTCAAGACACTTTCATTGAGGTGAGTGTGAGCACTGCAACACCAGACTGGCGCACAGTACTCAGCTGCTAAGTATACTAAAGATAAGGTGGCTATGCGTAGTGCTTTAGCACCAGCACCCCATCCCGAGCCCACGAGTCGCCTCAGCAGTGTGACGCGCGATGATAGTTTTTTGCGCAATGCCACTAAATGGTGACGAAACGTGAGCGATCTGTCCAGTTTTATCCCAAGGTAAGTGGGAGTTGGACAGAACGGTAAAAGTCTACCGTTGTTATAGACCTTTAGCTCACGTTTGGCCTCTCGGTTATTTAAATGAAAGGCTGCCGTCACCGTCTTAGTGTGACTGAGCTTCAACCTTCAAGTCTGGAGATAGGCTAAAAGTGTGGACATATCTCGGCTTAAAGTCCCCTCCAAGTCCTTCCAGTTTCCAAAAGAGTGCAACAATGCTAAATCATCAGCATAAGCAAATGTTTTGGAAATAATATGGAAGGAAGATCGTATGTATAGATGTTAAATAGGAGGGGAGCCAAGACCGATTCCTGAGAAACGCCGTTTTTAAGACGGCATAGACTGCTTTGCTTGCTGTCACTGGTGGTAAAGGTGAAACTTCGATTTCGGACAAGCTTCATGATCATTTTGATCATGTGCTTATCCAGAATTAGTCTCAGCAGTTTGTAGGTAAGGCCACGGTGCCAGACAGTGTCATAAACAGCTGTCAGATTGACAAATACGGCACCGGCCTTCTTTTTAGCCTCGAAAGAATCCTCGATGTTCTGGGTTAGCAGAACAACTTGATCCACAGTTGACTTCCCGCGTCGGAACCCAGCCTGCTCTTTAGGAAGCAGCGGATCGATTAATGCTTCAACGCGGGCGTAGATAAGCCTCTCGAGGATCTTGTAGGGGACACAGAGCAGAGATATCGGTCGATAACTCTTTGGGTCCCCCACGGGCTGCTGCTCTTTAATAATAAGTCCAAATCTTGGAATAAACATTCAGAATTTGTGCCGACTGCAATGGCATCAATGTGGGAGTAATAAAACGAAATCAAAGACGCAACAGCAAACGTAAAATGGACCCATTGTTTTTTCTTTAAACAAGTTCTTGTAGCAAAACGCAAAAAAAATTATTTGAGAAACTGATTAAAACACTAACTTATATTGTAAAAAATGTGTCACTTGTATAAAAGCAAGGCTGTTTGACCAGCGTTTATTTTCATGTTTATGTGATGATATGGATGCTGATCATACGAAATTATTGTTACACACAGAAGTAGGTACCTATTTTTAGGGAGGACGTGTCCCCCCAATATTTAGATAAAGGGGGACAAGAAACCTTTTGTTTCTCCCAAATTATATGCTAAAATAGTTATTGTATTTTAGTTCATCTATGATAGGGTTGCCATACGTTAGAATTTTCACAGATATGTATGAAGAATTTTTTTTAAAGAACATCATGGTTTTGGGACAAAAATTGGAATATTTAGTTATTTGGTTTATTTCAATATGAAGATTTGAAAAGTGTAGTTTTAAAGGTGCTTAAGTCACATTTTATTGCCTCCAAAAATTTTAAACAAACTAGGTCTTTGCACAGAAGGGCTAGGTTTTTAAGCAAGTTTATCAACTGCATAAAGACATAACTACTTTCGTAAAAAAACAGAATTATGTGCCTTTTTTGAAACATTTAGCAACTTTTGTATACCTGGGTGATATATTTAACTTATTAAATTGTATAAATTGCTCCATGCAGGGTTTTTATGTTTACACTATTTAATTAAGTTGCCAAAAACGGCGTTAAATTTGACAAAAGTTTGCTCTTTTCAACCAAAAAGAAAATCAATATAGTAATTTATAAGCAGCAAAAACACGTTCCACACAAACTTTATTTTAACTAGCTAAAAGGGTAAAGATGCATCGAACCTCCTACACCAACATTTCAAAAAAGCAATGAATTTCAAGCTATTCAGGAAATCTAACTACACTTAAAGAAATAATTACAGCTTTTCTTTATGCAACGGGTTCGAATAGCTTTTTGAGTGGTAAAAGTTGCCAAATCCTGGGTTAGACCTAAAATTAGTATTCAGAAAACACAGCAAACAGATAAGTTCAAAAATGTTCTTCGGCTTTAAACAGATGATTGCATTGCAATAATTCGCTATGTTGAAGTTTTACTGTTATTGATGAATGTTCTGCTACTGAGGTCATCAGATTCAGTTTGAGTTAAAAAATAAAAATACCAAGATTAACATATTCCGCACAATCAACAACGATTCTAGCTAAAGGTATTACAACGACAACTGGGAGGTCACAAAGAGAAGTATTGGGTAATAATAAAACATAGAAACTGGACTTAATTTGGAAATTAAATAATATTGTGACAGTCAGCATTCGAATAAAAGTATTTGCATCATACTGAACTCTGTGTTTTCCTATTTTGAATATTATCACATTTCAGCTGTTTGCTTCGATGAAAAATTTTAGCTTGGGTGAATGGTTAAAACCTTCGTGACTTTGATTGACGTGGTCTCGGTTCAAAACGTACTTGCGCCATTTTGTTGTGACCTTGGTAAAGTGACTTTACAGCAGCTTCCCCTGCTTGGCGGTCTTAGAAATTAGTTTTAAATTTTAGTCATAACTCTATAAAGCTAAAAAAAAAATAGAAAAATTTCAATCAGACAGCAATATCTTGGCATCTCGGGAAACACGTCTTGATAATTGCTTGCCCTATGTATAGTGTTGCGTCGCTTTCTTGCAAGTCAGGAAGATAAATATAAAGATGAAATGAAATAAATAAATTAAAAAAAGTTTTTGTTTTAGGGCAAAGAGATTTACGTTTTTAAGCTAAAAGCTCATTATTTCCAATTACTGCAAGTGTGTTTTTTTTAATTTAGTCTATCCTTTTTTGCTCTGGATATCAAAAGTCTAATATCAATTCTAAAAAAGTATTTGTCAAAATTTCTTTATTTTTATTAATCAATATGTTAAATAAAAGTAAAATGCTTCAAAAATGCAGTTGACTAGCTTTGATAGCATACGAATTTATAGAATTTGATGGGTATTATAATTTAGAACATTGCAAATTTTGCATTTAAAAATAAATCAATTCAAAAGAATAGGGTTAGAGTAAAAATAGATTAACCAAAGCACATCAACTGAAAAACATAGCGAACAACTTGTCAATTATCAGATGCTTTTAAAGCCAAAGCATAAATGATTTAATGTAGATACAAACAATAAAGAATTTTATTAAAAACATTTATTTTATCAATATAATTAGGAACCAGCTTATTCACACCATCAGATTTGCTCTAATGTTGGTTGCTGAGATATTTTTTGATGTTTTTAATGAGATTGATGAGATTTATAATCAAAATGTAGCAAGATAATTGACTAAAATGCAAACTTATTTTTATCTAATTTTATTAAAATAAAACTAATTTCTAGCCTATTTTGTGTTTTTTTTTGAGCGACTAGAAAAAAATTAAAAGCTTCGTTTTTACATGTACAATCAACACGTGTTTTTCAACATTTTGGAATTTTCCTCAGCGGAATGTCACTGGGAGAATTTCCCGTGTCTCTTTTTTTGCACACGGTCAGAATCATTCAAATAAGGTCAGGTCAAAATTTAATAAAAATAAAACCAAAAAAGATTCTAAATAATTTTTATTCAAAATAAATAGCCTTACTAATTTTAATTTCTTTCAACATCTACTGTGTAACTTAAAAATAAGCTTACATAGTCCAATAGTAAAATATTTTTCACAAACATTTCGTCTAGAAAGTTAAAAGAATGCTCAATATGTTTGATTTTTTATTTCTGCACGAACCTGGAACTGCTTTGAGAGAAGAAACAATAGTTTTGTGCTCACGTTTTGTGATGTAAGATTTTTTGGCGGAAACTTTAAAACGCAAAACGCGGGCTTGTTTTTTACAGATGGAAAATGGACGCACAATGAGTAAACAAGAAAAATTGCAACAGTTTAAAATATAAATCTTTCAAAATATGTTTTATATTTCTAACTTTTTTCTACATCAACTTGTAAATAATTTTCTCTCTACCATTGACAATACCAAACCAAAAATCGACAAGCTATTTTTATTTAAACTGACGGTTTGTCGATCAGAAATCAACCGACATTTTTAGAGACATTAAAATGTTCACAGTAACAACTGTTAACCCTATTCTCCTCAAACTTTTTCGAGCTATTGACTTTTCAACGGTCGGGCTTCAGAAGCCCACCAAAGTTACGATTTATAACGCAAAAACTATTTAAGCTATCTTTATAAAATTTAAGCAGAGTAAAAATCATTTATTTAACTTTTGTTAGAGCAAAAAAATTTTTCAAAATTCATTTGATAAAGTATGCAAAATTGCAATTTAGCAAGTTCACTTCAATTTTTACGTTTAGACACTCGTTTAACTAGCGTGAAATCCGATTGTAACGGATTTGGTGTTATAACAGTCGTAAACGTAATTAAAAATTGGACGTAAAGAGTGACGTCAACGCACACGACAATTGCAAACAATCAAAAAGCTAAGGGAAGCTTGTTTCGTTGTTTTGGTCGAAGTATGAAAATTATTTTAGACCAGTTTCAATTATTTGTTTACATGTTTTGTCCACATGTTTTGTAGTTACTAATAGTTATTGCTGCTTTTTTTAAAAAAAAAATAAAAAAATAAAAACAAATTTTTTTTACATAAAAGGATTTGAAATTGGCTATGTTTTGACATTTAGCAGTGTTAAAATATCGATTTAGAAATACTGTAAAACCAATAAAACTCTATCTTTTGATATATCATAGTTTATATGCACATCGTTTTGTTTTTTTCTAATGTATTTCACCGCCACAAAAGAGTATTTTATTTATTAAAATAACATCGCATTATTTAAAAAAAAAACACTTGAGAAAAACAATATTACTCTATATAATTGTTACTGTTAGTCGTGGAATATATCTCAGCATCGTTCAAAGCATGAAGCACAAATTTGTAAGCATTGCCGGAAACACGTGAAAAAACCACATGTTTGACACTGATTTCCTGAGTTATTGAATTTTCTGGATATGAATTGAGTTGGCATTTTCTGGCCTGGTCCGATTTCATTATCATAGCAAAGACAATAATGTTTCCTAAAATTAGACTTTGAAGCATAATTTCGAGGTATAAATCTTACAAAACTAGAGTCACTTGCGCGAAAATGACGTTTGCCAAAGATGAATTTATTTTTGTAAGCCGGCCAAAGACCTTGTTTTAAGGTGCGGTTGAATTAGCGCAAATTGCTATTGTATTTCCTGGATTAAATGCTTTTATCAATGTACCAAGCCACAATCCTTTATTTTTTTATCCAAAGCTGTCCGATTTCGTGCTCCTTGTAATGCACAACGCATGTGACACTCCGATACAACGCTATCTCCGGTTTGTGCAACGCGGGCCCTTTGCAATGAGAGAAAGAAAGGAGACCTCATTTGTCTATGCACAAATCTAAATCTAAATTTAGTTTAAGAAGTTTTTAAACTCGATATTTAAAACATTTTTACAGCAATTAAATTGCTTTAAATATAAATATATTGCCTACAAAATTGTAAATCCAAAAACAATTTCAATATTTCTTTTTAACCAACTTTTTAAAACTTTGTGCTCAACTAAATTTTAAAGTTGCAACAGCTTAGCTGCAGGAATCAAAGTTTCAAAATCCCTGTATACTCTTTTGCCTTGAACTAGTACTGCTGCATTTAAATAAAAGTTATAAAATTGATTTTGCTGCCATAAGTAGTAGTATAATTACATTAGTTGCATTTAAAGTATTTACAGTAGCTCTAACAAGAGCAAAACTCTGGTGCTTCTTATTCTGCGTAGTTCAGTTTCTAAATAAGTCTATTTCTAATGTCATATTTCTTTCGTTCTTTTACGGTTTTCAAACTTAAAAAGAAATCCAAAGAAAAATGCTTAGGTAACCAGATTGCACCAGTAATTTGGGGTCTTTGGGGTTTATCAATCTTTTTGGATACCCATATAACTCGCAAACCCGTTTCCGTTCTCGTTTCTGGAGAAAGATAGTTGAAAAATAGTGAAATGAGTGTCGGTGCAAACCCCCTAAAACAATTTGGAGATCGTTACACCAAGATTAAAAAACGCCTGATTAACTAGGTGTGAGTGTGCGAGCGGGAAAGAGTGGGAAGAAACACAAAGTTTCAAAGCATCGCTTGGCTTTTTTGTTGCCGAATGAAGCAATAAAGTTTTATTCAACCCGGCTTAGCGCGTTACGGATTATCCAAAACAATAAAAACTTTGTCGGAATAAACGTGAAAAATAAGGAAGTTCGACTTTGTTATTTATTAAAGCATTTATTAAAGCATTATTAAAGCAACGAAGCTAATTAATAAAGTGCGATTCGAATTAAAATTGCAAAAATTACCCCAATCATATCGACTAACCAAAATAGTAAAAAGTGTTTGCTCTCAAGACCAATTTTAAAAATGAGAGATCAAAATACCTCGAGACTAAGACCGTGTAATTGTAATTGTGCGTGGTCAGGCTCGAAGCACGTTCTTGATTGAGTTGTTGTACTGTGCGTTTTATCTCTCTCGTGGTTACTGCAGAACGTTGTCAGAGAGACGCGTGGTTGTTTAGGTGTGTTGTTCTTTAAGTTGTGTTGCTTGTTTCTCTGTTAACATGCATTTCTGTTTAGGTAACTACGTTTCTTAGTTGATTAAAACCTAAATTCGTTGTGTTTTGGGTAATTTCAGAACAATTTAATCAACTAAGATTAATCCAGTATGGACAGATTTATGCAGCCTTCTCGCCTCGATTTAGACGCTAACTCGTCCTCTGCATCGAAAGAATGGTGTCATTGGTTTGTAACGTTCGAAAATTATATTGAAGTATTAGATGCATCACTGGCGGGAGAACGACGGACGAACAAGCTAAAAGCATTGGTAAATTGCGTCTCGCACCGTGTGTTCAAATATATCGCTGATTGTGATTCATACGTATGATGAGGCAATAACAGTTTTGCGAAACCTTTATAAAAAGGCGCCTAACGAAGTCTTCGCTCGCCATCTTTTGGCCACAGCCAAACAACAACAAGAAGAAACTTTGGATAAATTTTATCTCAAGCTACAAAAGCTTGCAAGAGACTGCAATTTCCGTCAAGTTACAAGCGAGCAGTACAGGCAAGAAATGGTTCGTGACGCCCTTAAAAATGGTCTTTCTTCCCATGGAATACGTCAGAGACTGTTAGAAAATCGCGACCTTAACCTCGAAAATGCAGTTAAAAAGCTCGTTCAATGGAACTTGCCCAAAAAAATTCTGAATTCTACTCGCTCAATCAAGAATATTGATCTAATTTAACAGCTACTGTCGCTGATAAATTATCAACGCCTTCAACTACGGACAACGTATCAGAAGCTACATCAAGCGTGAGTAAATTGTGTACCTTTTGTGGGCGATCTATCCATGCAAGAAGCATGTGCCCCGCTAAAAATGCAGTATGTTATAAGTGCCAAAGAAGAGGACACTTTGCAAATGTATGCAAATCAAAAGTATTTAAAAATATTAATGCTCTGGTTTCGAGTTCTACCTTGTGTGTTATTTATGAAACCCCTAACTGCTTGACCCAAGCGAGCCTAACCGCAAAAATAGCAGATACTGAAGTGTCAGCATTAATTGACTCTGGTAGCTCGATGAGTTTTATCAACAAAGACACAGCTAAGCTCTTAAACATTGAAATTAATCCGTGTTTTGATAATGTTTCGATGGCCACTACTTCGTTGACCGAGAATATTTATGGTTGCTGTTATGTCGATATTATTGTTAATGGTAGTAACTATAGTAATGTTAAATTAAGAGTTTTAAAAAACTTGTGTACCGATATCCTACTAGGACAAGACTTTCAGTCACTACATAAACAAGTAATTTTTCGATATGAAGGAAAAAGAGATGATTTTGTTGTTTCTCGGAGTACGTGTGCATTGGCACCAGCTTTAGCCAAGCACCCTTCGCTACTTCATAGTTTGTCGAAAGCTTGTAAACCTATCGCCGTAAAATCGAGGCGTTTTAACAGCGATGATCAAAGGTTTAGCAATAAAGAAATCGATCGCTTGTATTCTGAAGGAATAATTAAACCTAGTATGTCTCCCTGGCGTGCGCAAATCGTTGTCGTTAAAGATGCAAGTAACAATAAGCGTCGTATGTGCGTTGATTACTCTCAAACTGTAAACTTATTTACCGAGCTCGATGCTTATCCTTTAGCTAGAATTGAGACTTTGATTAACGATCTTGCAAAGTATCATGTGTTTTCAACGTTTGACCTACACAGTGCATACCATCAAATCCAAATAACTGAGAAAGACCGTCCTTTTACCGCCTTTGAAGCTTGTGGAAAACTTTGGGAGTTTACGAGAATACCTTTTGGTGTAACGATCGGGGTTCCTGCCTTTTAAAACTCTTTTCTCTCCGCCCCTTCCGAACCAACAGTGCGCAGATCGACTCGGTCAACTAAGGGTGTTCCACCCATTCGATATGGAGAGCCGATTTCTCATTAAGAGGGGAAGATTGTAATTGTAATTGTAATTGTGCGTGGTCAAGCTCGAAGCACGTTCTTGATTGAGTTGTTGTACTGTGCGTTTTATCTCTCTCGTGGTTACTGCAGAACGCTGTCAGAGCGACGCGTGGTTGTTTAGGTGTGTTGTTCTTTAAGTTGTGTTGCTTGTTCCTCTGTTAACGTGCATTTCTGTTTAGGTAACTACGTTTCTTAGTTGATTAAAACCTAAATTTGTTGTGTTTTGGGTAATTTTAGAACAATAAGGAAGTTCGACTTTGTTATTTATTAAAGCATTTTGAACCGCAACGAAGCTAATTAATAAAGTGCGATTCGAGTTAAAATTGCAAAAATTACCCCAATCATATCGACTAACCAAAATAGTAAAAAGTGTTTGGTCTCAAGACCAATTTTAAAAATGAGAGATCAAAATACCTCGAGACTAAGACCGTGACCACAGCACAAGCTCAATTGTTTCGTTCCTGCTGATTTTATTTGGAGTCATTCCCTATTTTAGATTTCAGCACAAAAGATGCAATATTTCACTGTAGATTAAAGATAACATTAAAGAAATTTTTGGATGGATCTTTTTGCCTCAATTTTTGCGTTGTAGCGTCATTATGTCGCAAAGTTTTGAGTTCATGACAACAATTTGCTTTGCTAATTTTAATGCAAATATGAAAGAAAAAGTTGGGGAATTTAAAGCTGAGAAAATTTGTGCTGTCGACTAATTTCCAGAAATTGTAAGTATGAGTAAATTTTTTTGGTTTATTGAAATTTTTGGGTAAAAAAATTTGAGGTACATGACGCCGATTGCAGTAGGTAAAGGCTTTTCTTTCCCATAGACTCTGATTTGGTCATAACAAAAAAACTAAAATAAAAGACATGAAAAAAATTAAAGTTTTTCTTGTGCATTTAACTTATTGCCACTCATAAAGCACTGTTTGCAAACTTTTATTGTCAAAAAAATAATAATACAGTAATCAAAGGGTTAAAAGCGAGGCTATAAAAAAATGGTTTCGAGACCGGTCTGGAGATCTGGAGATTCATAACTGGTACAACCCATTTTATTGTTCAGTCAGTGATGTTATTCATCGATAGCTTTTTCAAAGCAGGGAAATCCAATCTAACTGTTCTTTTCTGACAACAATGCCAACAAGACCGAATGCCTAACATTTCCTAACAAAAGATTAAAGAAGCTCACTGCAAACTACAGAAACTTGTTTTTCATTTTGCTTTACATTTTGCACACTCTCTATCTTATCTCAATAGTAGACTAATGCACTTGTCCTAAAAAGTTAATAGCGAGTTTTAAATCAGATAGATCTTTATTAAACAAAAAGCATAATCAATTTCTAACTACACCGGAGATTAGGTGGCTGTGGTTTTCTTTACTCTACACTTTGACGTCAACTGCTTGCATGTTTCCTGGCGCTTCCAACAATGGAAATGATGTGTTTCCGTTTAACTTTGCAGCTGGTACTTTCACCTACAATGATTCATGTATGTCGAACGTGGTTGCAGCATGCTCGGCTTATGCTTTTATCGTGTCAATCGTTCAACGACTCCCATAATATTTATCGGGTGAAAATTTGTTGGACGGCGTTTCTGTGTTCCACGGTCGGCGATTCGGATATTTGGTCATGCTCACTATATATATAGCGAGGTGGCTGTACCACTCAAGAGACAGGCGACGAAATAATGGATAGTGTGATAGCGCTGCGCTTGCATAGAGACATGGTTTTATTATAATTAGTTAATAAATTATATTTGAATAATGTGTTAGGTTAGTTTTAATACAAACCCCCTAATCCTATCACACCTAAGGAGAGACAGCTTATCGGGAACATCAGAACATTGAAACATAATTAAAAAAGTAAGAAAAAGTCTCGTGGTCGCCGGAAACACTGTATGCCGTTTTGAGATGCACAATGTGAAATCTTTTAATCAAAGCTTATTCAAAAGCTCAAGGTACCCAACCTTTTACTCGTCGCGGGCCAAATATTTATCTGCAAGTTTACCTCGGGCCACAATCGCTGCAGTAATCAAAGTGATGCTTTCATGCAAGTTAGTTAGAAAAATTTACGTTAAATTCAAAGGGATAAATTTTTGATTTCCATCTTCAAAACAGGCGTTCTCTAAAAAAATAGAAAAGAAAAAACTTTTTACTCAGAATCAGGTTTTGTTTTGTCGATTAAATGTTTAATAACCGCAGGTTGAACGTCACTGGACTAATATTTTTCAAAACGTTTGACGGTACACAGGTTGAGAAACACCGGTCTAGAGGAATTGCGATTATTCAAAACGATTTTGCATTTGATTTAAAATTCTTTAGTGAGCCGCACCAAAAGGCAGGTGCAATCAAAAGGCACCACATGCGGCCTGCGAGCCGGGGGTTGGGCAGCCTTGCTTTAATGTAATAAAAGCTCTTTGTTCACCTGTTTGTTTAATTGTATCATCCAATTCAAGCTGTTTTGCAATATATTTTGCCACCATGTTTATATTTTCTGCTGTGTCTTAACTGGTTTTCGGATATTTGGTGTTGATGCTGTCCTGCAGCAATTTTTCGCAGTCATTGACTTCGACCTTGAAAAAATTTGTGGTTTTTTCAGAAGGGACGTATAAGGCTGTGGATGTGTTGATAGCATTTGCTTTTTTTACCAGCTGGGCTTAAAAGGAATTTAAACTCGTCTTTTTGATACAAGTCAGACTCAAATCCAGCGAGATCGCTGCATTAAACTAAATTTCTTTTTGATTTAAAGCCGTAGGTGTTTCTGTTGTCTTCGGCTACTTCACCGTCCGTCTGATTGTCGAAATAGAAGACCTTTTCATTTCCTCCGATAAAGTTGTTGAGTTTGTCAGCAAACACTTGAGTTGCAGTACATCAGCCGACCTGTCTTCCATAAGAGGAAAGCCAAAAACCAGAACATAGTGTGGTTTAACCCACCTTTCAGCGTGTAAAAGCTAAAATCGGTAGGATTTTTCTTCACTTGCTTGCACTGTGTCCTCCCCATAATCAGTTGCACAAGATCTGCAATAAAAATAACGTCAAAGTGAGCTACAGTTGCATGCACAATATGGCAGCTATAATATCCAGGTACAACAAAGCGCTTCTTGCTCACAGAACCGAGCCTACCAACATTATGCCACCTTGTAACTGCAGGGCTAAAGCCAGCTGCCGATGAAGAGAATATGCCGCGAAAGCTTCATCATCAACAAAACCACCCAAATATCAGATGGCATTGCCAAGAATTATTATGGTTGTAGTGAAACCGGATTTAAAACTCCCTTCTACAACCATAATCAGAGTTTTAAATATCGGCAAAAGTGCAATGCCATCGAGCTGTCTGATTTCTTTGGAAAGCTAAATATGCAGGCAAAAACTTAGCCACTGAACGGAGCATCGCTGCCCTCACCACACCATACTATCCGGGAGCTAGATGGTGCAACCTCTGCTTAGCAGAAAAAATGTTTTATTCTGCGAGCGGACCCTACCACCATGCTGAATAAAAGATCGGAATTGAATAGGAATTTAAATCATTGATTATAATTATATAAAATACGTCATAAAAGCAAAGTTAAATTAAAAAAAAGTTTTATTATTGTTTGCACCTTTAGGTTTTAGCTTTAGAATGGCAGCTAGCGTAGCAGTTTTAGAATGGCGGAAAAGTATGTGCGACTTGTACAGGATATGTACGATGGAAGCAAAAGAATGGTGAGGTGTGCATTAGGAACTACGGAAAGTTTCAAGGTCAAGATCGGACTGCACCAGGGATCAGCGTAAAGTGCGTTTCTGTTTGCAGTGATTATGGACAGCCTAACCGACGAAGTAAGGAGAGAATCGCCGTGGACATTTTGTTTGCTGATGTAATTTGCGAAGAGACCAGAGAAGAATTAGAGCGGAGATTAGAATGCTGAAGATATGCGTTGGAAAGAAAAGAGATGAAAGTAAGTAGGTCAAAGACCAAATAGCTGTGCGTTAATGGAGGAAATTACGACGAAACAATAAAGATGGAGCACAAACAACTGCTAAGAGTAAAGGAATTTAAGTATTTGGGATCAACGGTGCAAGAAAGTGGTAGTTGAGAGGGAGGTAAAGAGGAGAGTACGGATGGAGAAAAATATCGGAAGTAATCTGTGACAGGAGGTTACCAACTAGAGTAAAAGGAAAAGTGTACAGTTCAGTGGTGAGACCAGCAGTGGTGTATGGACTTGAGACGGTGGCAGTCACAAAGAAACAAGTGGAAGAGATGGAAATTGCAGAAATAAAAATGTTGAAATTTGTTATGGGAATGACGAGAAAAGATAAGATTAGAAACGAATACATCAGAGGTACAGTTAAGGTAGAACGGTTAGGAATGAAGGTGAGGGAGGGCAGGCTGAGGTGATATGGACATGCCATGAGAAGAGACCAGGAGTATGCAGGAAGAAAGTTAATGGATATAGAGTTACCGAAAAAGAGGAAAAGAGGGAGGCCAAAGAAAAGATTTCTCTATGTGGTGAAGGAAGATATGAAGGACGTTGGTGCGATGGAGAAGGACATTGAAAACGGAACGCTTTGGAGAAACATCATACACTGTGGCAACCCTGATTGAAGGGAAAGACCCAAAGAAGAAAAAGAAGAAGCTCAGAACTTTATTTAAGCATTTATTCTATTTCAAAACTAGAATGATTCCATTTGATTAAGACCACTTCTGTCAATCAAGTGACTCTTCCATCAATTCTCTCTCCAATGAGAGAGGTATGTAATCTCGATCGTACCTCGCCTCTACTTCCGGAACCTGCTGGTGCTCTGGTACTGAAAAATACAAGGTGCAGTTGTCTGTCGACTATAGATAAAGGCGCCCCGAGATGTTTCAGGCACTTCTCTTTCTTGGCCTAGTAAACGAGTAAGCTTACAGTAAGCCGAAAACGTTCGTCTTTAAATAATAATTTTTTAATGTTTGTTTAATAAATGCCGAATCCATTATGGCTGCTATTTTCAATTGTTGTCTGGTTGAAAAAAACAACCTCTTTGCCGAAACTTTGCTTTATTATTAATAGCTGCTATTTCCAAAGCCAGAGCCAGCAAGCCAGATACAAATAAATCAATGCGTTTTCTGAAATAAAACAAAAGGTTACAATTGTCCGACTTGATCAATAAAAAAGAACAATTCACTGCCTTCCACTCATTTGTTCAGAATTAAGATTCCAGAGAGTATATAAAAAGAATTCTACTGTAATACGCAAGGCGCAATCACAGTAGGCAAAAGGAGCTTATCACAATTATAGCTGGCTGCTAAGAATCACGCGGCGTGTGCGTGATTAAAAAGAAAAGAGGCAGGTTCGAAACCCACGGCGAGCGCTAACAGTTACTTTAGCAATTATATTGTATTTGAACTTCGAATAGTTCAACAACAGGATTCGAAACCCAAGGCGAGCGCTAACAGTTATTTTAGCAATTATATTGTATTTGAACTTCGAATAGTTTAACAACAAATAGAAGTACATCTGATTAAAGAACTACAATTTATAATGTGTTTGTTCCATTTGACACGGTTTAAAAAATTTAGAAAAAAAAGACGAATATTATAATGCATGTGTGCACCAAAAACAAACAAATAAAAATGACGCTTTAGAATAATGGTGTCTAAAACTTTGAAATACCAAAAATCAACAATTCATACGAAATCTAAAATTTAACTTGAAAAATTTCCAAATTTTTTACCACCTTGGATGCTATATGCAGTCATAGACATTTTGAATATCTTAACGTTTGTGAACTGCAGCATGTTTTTCAATTTTTTTTCAATTTAGTTTGCACTATTTTAAAATGATGGATAGAAAATCATGGTTAAGACGTTTATGCAAAATAAGTGTTTTGGTATTTATGCGGTTACCATTATTTTTGATGAAATTTAACGCAAGATTGATTCGTCTCCCTGAGGACGAAATTTAACGCAAGCCAAGCTTGATTCGTCTCCCTGAGGAGACTGCAGAAAGGTTTTATATAGGAATTCACACTCTGAATCCCAATAAGGAATATAGTTATTTTGATACCCTCGTGGGATAGCCTTTTTGGCTGCTTTCTTAATGGTGTTACAGAAGTCCTCGTAAGCCGCATCTGCATCAAGTGAATCAGGCGGCAACAAAGTCCTTGCAAATTTATTCGTCAAAACAATGTAGTGACTCCATTTGGCCTTGCAGAAGTTCCATCGCTTAACAGGCATGCTTGGCACTGCCATAGCAAACCTTGGTGGTGTAATAAGCGAGGGTCGATGTTGTGAACTGGGTAACTTTTAAGGACACTTCTATCTGGTAAGCGACTATTTGCACCTACGCTGGCGAAAGCTAGGTCTGGATTGGTGCCAGTGTTCCAGCGGCCAGAATAAAAACTGGCAGCGTCCTTGGTATTATATAGGAGGGCAAGAAAATTAATACTTGCCCAGCCTGCCAAGACTCATCGTCCGGACTGTTGTCATCGTAACCCCAGTCAGCATGACGACAGTTAAAATTGCCAGCGTAAAGACAGGGGTGAGGAAACATTGGGAGATCCAGGGATTGCAATCGCGTTGGCGGTGGTTTGTAGACGTTGACTATTTTGTAGCCATCAACGTCCACACACAACCTCTCGATTTCCATTGTCGGTAAAGATTGGTCCAAAAGCGTGTATCTCATTCGTTCGTATACAAACGTGGCAAGGCCATTCTTCCTGTTTAAAGAAGACCCAGCTTGTTAGTAGTTTGGAAGTACCAACTTCTCTGCATCAGTGCAATGGGTCTCCTGTAGTGGGTTGATGAGTGCCTCAGACTGCATAGCGAGGTGATGAAAAACGTTTATCTTACTTGGAGTTAGGCCTTCGATGTTTAGCTAAAGAATGGTGGGTCTTCGGAACTTGTTGGCAATGCGCCCTGAAAAGGGAAGTTTTATCCGGGCATTGCCCCGTCCTGAAAAAGACGTTTTTCGATTAGCAGACCCACGCTGAACATCGAAATGGGTGGATACCCTTCCGTTTTTTAAAAGGTTCGGTTTCGGTCTGTCATTTTTAACAGCAATGAACAAACGTACTTACTGTCCAGGCTGCGAGAAAGCACCTACCATCGGGGCCACTTTTTTTGAATAAGAAAACTTATTAATTTGAAAACTTTTTTAACTAATCGCTAGTTATTGAATTAGGGTTTTACGCTTAAACTTAAGTATAAAATATTGTGGTAAATTAAACCAAAACCAAAGAAATAGCTTATTTTTCTTGAAACTATGTACCAAAAATAACTTATTTTTCTGTTTTTTATTTGGATTTACCACAATATTACATATCTATATTACAAATAAAAAAGTATTTAGCTGTAAATTGCTTTATGGTGTTTAAAGTATTGCTTTCAGTCTATTTATTGCACATCTTTAAGCTTGACCGATTTAATTAATTCATTAATTATACATTAATGTCAATAGTTATTCGTGTTCAGGCTTAAGTGTCTTTTTCAACTCAAAGTAATAAATCATGTTCAAGCTTGTTTTAATTCACAGGTTTATTTTCACTGCACTACAAACTCATCATATGTACGCTTATACTAAAGAATGAATTTTACAAAATGACAGCACTTAATCTTTTAAAAGTTTTTTTTACGAAGTTTAACTTGGAACAAACTGGGATAAAATGCTGAAATATCTTAAATCCAAACTTTTGAAAAACCAACTATATTAAATTGAAGCAAGAACTTTTGTAATTTAAAATCTTGTTGTGTAAAAATGAGATAACCAAAAGCTAATTGCTTTACTATATCTTGATTAAGCACACCAAATCAAATTGTATTGTCACGCATACACCAAGACAACAAATTCTCAATTCTTTTGGTGAAATATTTTTTTTTAATAAAAAAACGTTCTTCTTGTCATATATTTGTCATTGCAAAACAAAATTTAACAATTAAAAAAATATTGTAGATTTTCTGCCAATTGGTCACATTTTCAATCTATTTTCGAACAATAAAGTTTTTTAGTTTTTTCTCAAAAAAGAAAAAAAACTTGATTAATTGGTAAATTCTGTTAAAGTTTTTAAATTAACCACTTCTAGTTGGTTTTCTCTGCTGCTTTTTTGTTTTTTAAATATTCCTATCAACTTATCAGGAAGTGACGAGTACAAAATGGATTGAAAGCGCTGTTGATTGGAAGCAACAAACCAGCAGTGACAATGTAAGCAACATCATCCACATATATTCCGCTCAGTTTCACAAATGCTATGACGCATATGGGAATCCAACATAAAAAATCAATGACGATGATTCTTGAAATACGTCTTTGTAATCTTGAATCAGTTTTTTCTGTTTGGTTTTCCATTGATTCTAGTTTGTTTCTTGATTTTATGAAAATGCAAACATAATCTATTGCAATAAAAATAAAAGACAAGAAATTGATGGTTATAATGGCAAGACTATATTCCCAAGCATTTTCGCCTCGATAAACATAGAATCTTGGCATGCTTACACTGGTTTGCCATAATAACCAAACTCTACCCCAAGAGAATATTCTGGATAATTTGTCATCAGAAATGATTTTGTAAATTTCCAATTTTTGCTGTTGTTTTTAATTGATTGATTGTTCATTTCTGCCAGGCGACAAGCAAATGTTGTGATGTTTTCTTCATTCCAAATTTTTGAACTAGTGAATTGGTTTGAAAACTCAACACTGTGCACAAAGTATTCAGACGTTAAATGTGAAGTGGGAAAAACAGCTATAACAAAAGATGTCAACCAACCTAATATGATGACCAACGCATACTTGCCAGTAGACCTTGACAGAATGGAAAGTGGCTTGTAAATTCTATACAATAAAAAACTTGTTAATAAAACCATAAAAAAACATGAAGCTTCACTGGATAACACAGCAAGACTCCCAATTATTGAACAACGTAAACTCGATCGCCATTCCAAGTCAATCTGACCATAATAACCTGAATAGTAAACGCTGTAAACAGCAATTACCAGCAAATAGATTCCCATTATCATGTCAGCAATTGAAATGTTCAGAATAATCAAGTGCTGATATTTGGAAGATCGGTTTAATTTTGTGCTTGTAAGAAGGTTTTTTGTTGATATAATTACATAGACGTTACCACAAATGACTACAATACTCATAATCCAAAAACAATTTTTCAATACAGGATTAGCTATCATTTCCAAATCCGATGAAAATACAGTGTTTTTTGTTATTTCCGCAATCTTGCTCGTCTCTATTATCATCACAATCTTGCTTCCCATCACATATCTGATCAACATCAACATTGACTTTGTTTCCTGCTTTGCAAACAAATCGCTTTGGACAGTTCAACTCTTCAAATCCTTTAAAGCAATTCGATTTATTGGAAATGATGTAAAACTCATCTTCTATCCCGTCACAGTAACGATCACCGATGTGATAATCAATGTGACAAGGGTCATTACAAAACTCAGGCGGGTTTTCACAATAACATTCATCACTGAGATTACTACATTCTGGTCGATCATCACATAATGTTGCTAAACGACGATCTTCCATTCTAGTTTGACATGTTTTTGTTGATTTTGTGATATCAGCATGTACGCTAATAATGCTTTTATAGTCTAAGGCAAAAATTGAGTTAAAATTATATTCACTTTTGTATTCAGCATAAAACAAGCCACAGGAATGAAACCTTGTATTACATAAATCAATGTTTAAATTATCTTCACACAAACACTCGTCAGACCAATCATAACAATCAAATATACCATCACACACTTGTTTGGATGAAATCAACAAACGTCGATCAAAACATTGAAAACATGAGTTGTTTTTGCAAAGATCAGATTCGTCACTGCACTGTGCAACATATCATGCAAATTCCGTTGAGGCAGAACACATTTTCGAGATGAACCAACACTGACACATTTAAAGCCATGTTGGTGCTGAATTTCATCACTTTTGTCAAGACAGTCGAATATGCCATCACACAATTGAAATGTTAGTCCTAAACTACCATCATCACATTGAAATGCACGATTGCATTGTTTAGTAGAATTATTTATGCAGTTCGAGACGCAGATAAGATCAGTTGCATTGCAATCGGAAGTAGAACAGAGAAGAGATGAAGCATTATAACAAGTTGAGTTATTACAAGAATGAAAAGGATTAAGATTACATTGCGATACGTTATTTTATCTGTTTATTTTGACATAACATTGACCACAATTTACGGTTTTTTGAACTTGATAATTTTCATCACTTCCATCAGGACATTGTTCTATTCTATCATTTTGTTGCTCGATTGGAATACATCCAGTAAATCTTCTCCCGAATGATGCTGGGTAACTTTTGCAATCCACGGGATTGTTTTTGTAGCACTGGCATTGAAATTTATTTTTATTGCAGACACAGTTCAACTCATCTGATTTGTCAGTGCAATCATAAGATTGATCGCATTTATCTACAAAATAAAAATGGGTGAAAAACATGTGTGAATGTAGGCTATTTTTTTGCTTAATTTTAGATTTTAATTTAATTCTAATTATATTTTAAGATATAAATAGACTCTTAAACCCTAACAAAGCTTCGGATCTTGACTCCATCTGGCCAAAGATTATGGCGGGGGCTGCTTTGAAGTCCTGGTTATGTGATTTCCTCTCTTCTGCTTGTGCCGAAGTAAAATTTCTAAAATTGGGAGAAGAGCACATGTAATCGTAATCCCAAAGCCGATAAAGTCAGCAGAAAAACCAATAAGTTATCGACTAGTATCTCTGCTCTATGCTTCCTAAAAAACCTCGAAAATCTTATTTATGCCTGCGTCTAACCAATTACCGATTTATTGCTCCTAAAGAGCAGATTGGGTATTGACACATAAAGTCAACTGTATATCAAGTCGTTCAGTTCACACAAAAAACTTTATTCTTACGACCGGCAACAGCAAACAAAGCAGACTCCGCCTTTAGAAAAACGGCGTTTGTCAAAGATTAGTATTAGCTTTCCTTTTTTTTTATACATCTATCCCTGCAATCTATCTACCTACCTGACATTTTAGTCAATTTTCCAAATGCTTCTGTATCCACCCACTTAAAACCCCTCTTTTTTGAAAAAGTAACGGGGGTAATTTTTCCTTTATCCTCCGCTTTTGGGGCCCCTACTTTTAGTGTATATCCACACTTGGAGGTTGAAAATCGTTCACTCAAAACGGTGAAGCAGCCTTTCAACCTGAGCTAAACATTTATACGAACCTTATCATTCTGTCTAATGCCTACTTATCTTAAAACTAGACAATCAACGTTCCTTACCATCTTGTGGCGTAGCTTGACAGCTGAGTACACCACGCCAATTTGGTGTCGCAGCGCCTACTCTCGTCTCAAAAACTGTGTCTTGAATGACGTCTTGCCCGTTGCATTGAATAAACGTCTCCCACTTTAATGGAACATCTAGTCATACTTTCAGACACTCAGCCATTTGTACTTCGCCGAGTGGCCATCTGAGCGTATCTTTGGCTAACATTTGTACTCTGAATTTTGACCATATAATTCATGGTCCATTAAGTGAATCCTTATATGTCCGCCACACGAGAATAAGATCCAAAGCCTGTTTAGGCCAGTTACGCGAAAACTGTTCAAAAATGTTTCCGAACAAGGAATTCGCGCTGACAATTGGACAAATAACAGATGGAACACCGATTAAATTATTGTGACCAGTACTAGGCTTGTTGGAAGGGGTTTATCTCGAACAAATAGATATTCGTCAATTCGCAACTGTGGTCTTGCATTTTTGCCGGATTGCAACTGCAGTGCTATTAAAAACCATTGATCACGTCTTAACAGGTGCCACATACATCAGAGACCAAATGAGCAGGAGGCCTGACAGTTCTTGATTACGAAATTTGATTATGGCTCAGCATTATCGTTGTTATCATCTGTTCCGGGCAGCACAGTAGCCAAAAGTAGTAAAAATATAAACTTTCGTTTCAGACCTGGTCTGTGTCTGACCTGAAATGGATGTCCTCCCAAATGACAACGAAAAATTCAATGTATTCTGATGAAGTAGGTTTTTCTCAGTGGGTTTAGTTTTGTTCTTATAATTCCAGTAATTCTTCAAAATATAAAGATTTGAAATTTTTTATTTTTGACTTATATTTGAACCTGAAGTATGGTCATACGCTTAAAGGCTTTCACTGATTAAGTATCGGAGAAAAGATTTCAAGCGACAAACAAAAAAGTTGCCTCATCTTTGCTTGTTATTATTGGTAATGTGACCATTAAATTTTAAGCAAAAAAATGTTTCAAAAGACATTTTGATCGCACTTATTTAAGTCTTAAAGAACTTTTTCAGGCAGATTTTCTGGTCGCAGTTGCTAAATTGTTTTCATCTTATATTTATCTACAAAGGTTCTGATTGATAGAGACATGGGCAGTTCGTTTTCGAACAGATCAACAAGTTATTAACTCGGTTAAAAGTTTTTCAGTTGATTTATGAAAGAAGTCATATATTAATCTATAGTGACTTTTTTGACGTGTTGGTTATATTTGTGTCAGTTGCAGCAGTACTGTTATTTTTTTCTTGTTGCTCGTATTTCACTCAAACCTTGAATAGTCGGTTCGAATTGCTTATGCAATATCCCGAATTCTTTATTCATCTTCAGTTAACTCTTCCCAACCATTAATATTAGAATTTTGTTTCTGTTGATTGCATTGATTAGATGATGTACTGAGCTTTATTGCAAGAAAATTGTTAATGTTTTAACATAGCTTATAATATTGCAAACAATAACAAGGTTTTGAAAAAAAACTGACTGAAATCAATTAGAAGATGAAGTTGTTTTACGATTCTATTAAACTGACTTCTCTTTCAATGCTTTTTTTTGCCTTCTCATGATGCATAAAAAGAGTTCTACAAACGTTTCTTAGGTGGTGTGGCGCTGCATTCAAAAAGTACGATAGAGGTGCTTCTGCTTGTTTTATTTTTACAGGTTGCTTGTTATTTACCTATAACTTTGTCAGTTTGTCTTGTCAATTACAATGGTCCTAAAATTTTGTTAGGTTTTTTAACGTACCAATGATTTTTTTATAAGCGTAAATTGTGTGCCTGATTACGACTAGAAAAACACAAACTGTAACAAGCGCTATGAATAAAAACAACTGAAGGAAATTGTTTAGAAATAATATCGTAAACTCCATCCTTCACATTACTAGAGTTCAAACAGAAATTTTGGTAATGTTGATTATGGTTGTTGCGAGGGCGCTTCCAAACATACTGCAGTTGTTTTTTACTTCACTAAAAAAAGGCAACCAAGTAAATGTGATCATGTCATGAAAAAAGTATCCACCTGAAAATTAGCTAGGAAGCTTAAACCTTTTAATCTCCTGCTAAAAATGAATCCACCTATGTTAATCAAAACTAGGTGTGGTTCTACGGCGCACTAAATAAAATTTAAATCATAGTTTGTGCACATGAAGCATAAATATCGTTGTGCACATAAGTAACAAACTTTACTAATTACAAATTTAACCTAATAAAATTTTTTCCATTATCGTGAAAAAAGCTATGAAACAAATAACAAATGACGATTGCGAAATATGGTATAAAAAAAACTATTGTCTCAACAAAATTCAAGGTAAAGAAAAAAAAGTTTTCATTTGTAATCAAAGTCACGAAAACCACATTCATGCTTTGATCACTCGTGAAGAGCTTGTTTTTTGGTCTTTTAATTTTCTATTAGAAGTAGCACTGTAAATTCGCAATTAACCTTTACTTAAAACTATAGTGCCCACAAAAAAATATTTACACTAACTAAATATTTTTGTAGAAGAATCAAACAAAAAGATATGCAATTTGGAGCTCTTTGCCCTTAGAAATGGTAACCATTTGAACGTTTAATA
This sequence comes from Diplosoma virens, assembly GCA_963680785.1. Classification (NCBI taxonomy): domain Eukaryota; kingdom Metazoa; phylum Chordata; class Ascidiacea; order Aplousobranchia; family Didemnidae; genus Diplosoma; species Diplosoma virens. The sequence continues at coordinate 40,037,050 of OY796892.1, read as the reverse complement.
AGTATTTTGTTCAGTCTATTAAGCTTTCCCAAACAGCTTGGATTAAACTTGATTGCCAGCGAACTGGTGTTGGGCGATTCCATTCGTCCATGCATAAATGAGATCTCGCTCTTCACCGAATTGCGAGTGCAGCACCACTGAACAAACCGCATACCATGTTCTAATAACGTGCCCCATGCATCGGGCACCACATGGAGCACGAGGTCTGACGGTGTTTAACAACAAAACTCGATGATGATTCGATACCATCACTGCCAACATCTGCTCTGGTCAGTAAAACAGCGTAGGGAGTAAAAAGATAAATTTTTGGCCCCATTCTTGTTTTTGTCTAAACTGAAGTGGATGCCCTTCTAAACAACAATGACGAGACATTTATTGTACATTTCACTTTTCCCGAAACATTCTGACCGAGTAAGTTTTTTTTTCAACGTTGAGTGAAAATACTTTTTCTAGTTTTATCTTTATCTTCACTAAACTTTCATTAAAAAAATTAGACTTGGTGACCATGAAAGTGGTATATTTTTAAGGTTTCATTTTACGTTCAATAGAAAAACTTAGGCCTATCGTAACTTCAAAATAACATTTTTTGCCTTCACTATACATTGTAAATTATTTAGACTTGGTGTGCATAAAGTTTGCAAAATTAATTTAGCTGCGCTACGTTTTCTTAAAAGTTTAAAAATTTTGCTGTAAAAAAACCAATTGGTTTTTTTGACGCTTTTCAATTTTTACGACTGGCGTTTATGCAAAGTTTAAGTTTTTGGCTTAAATTTTCAGACAACTATTTTTTCGAAAAGACAACATTAAATAATAATTTTTTGTCGGTGTTTGAGAATAAATAAAAAAAATTTTATTTGAACTATTTATAAGAGGGATGTCCAGCCTGCGGCCCAATTGATGTTTTTATGCGACACACTACTTACTCAAATTTTTAGTTATATTTTTACGACTTTATAGAATTTGATGTAACTATTGTCATAGTAACGTATAAGGAAACAAAGTGAATATGTCAGTTGATTGCTGAGTGCCGTGTTTGTGTTATGTCTAAGCATTTTTTGCAATGTCAAGTAATAGTTGGTTAATAACTTTAGTGTGATAAAAATAGTATCTTAACAACATTGCGGAATAATTTTTAATAAAATTAAAGTAGTAGCAGCAATACTGCTAGCAACAGAAAAGGGCAACTTGTTGATTTGTTAAGCGGTTAGAAAGAAGATCAGACATTTTTAGAAATTCTTGGTCCAATCGAGAAATTTAACTTCCGATCAGGGTCCAGAATTTCACCGGTAGCCAAGAAAAGTGTCGCTTTAATCGGAGAAGTTCAACTGGCTGGATGCCTGAATGTATAGGTGAGTGGTCCGTTGGAATGGGACACAGGCATTCAGTGACTATGAACAAGACGTCATTCAGGACACTGTCTATGAGGCCAGTATGAGCGCTGCGACACCAGACTGGTATGCAGTACTTAGCTGTTGAGTAGTTCAGAAGTAGGGCAGTTATAGGCGGTGTTTTGGCACCAGCACCCCATCCTGAGCCTGAAAGTTTTTTTTACAATGTGACAAGCAAAGATGGTTTTTTGTGCAATGCCAGTTGTTACAGACTTTTTTCGGGAATCCTAAAGGACTAGTTGAGCTAGGTAACCCAAATACCTGCGTTGAAATAAAGCTGTGTCTAAATTTTATTTATTCCGGATCAAGAGTAGTCTGCTATAAGCCTGACGGTTTTATACAGTTGGTTTGAAGGAAAGCTCGGATTGATCCGTTGAAGACTCTTTTTCACAAACAAACAGAGACCAATGTCTCTAATAAGAACGAATGTATTACAAAAGTCACGACCGACGAAATTTCTATTTCACGCTTTGCCACACTGCAAAGCGAAATCAACGCTACAACTTGATTTGAACTATTTATAAGAGGGATGTATAATTGTTATCTTAATTGAGCAAAGCCATTGTCCAATGCATCAAAAACTCGACTTGGTTGTTTTTCTTAGTTGGCAATCTCTAATGTTAAAGAATCGATTCAGATTTCTTTTTCTTAATAAAACTCTTTGTTGATAAAATCAAGATTTTAATTTTGTTTAATTTTAAATCAAATGATTTTGGTTCCGTTAGTTTATTTCATTTGTGTTTTATGTTTTTTAATTAATAAGCTTATCCTTCTCAAAGACCAAACTGAATATGTAATTTGAAAAAAAATTGTTTTTTTATTAATGCTTTTACCAAATAAAGTTAAGTGGGTCGTCATAAGCTGTGGTCATAAATAATGAGTCGCAACTCTTAAAAGTTTGGAAACCACTGTCCTAGACTAGAACATCTCATGGTGCTGCACACTTCACAGCATTTTTAATCACTGTACACAACATTACCAAAGAACATTCTCAAAATACTAACACTTTAATACAAATGCCATCTGCAACAAAACAGATAAAATACAACTGCTCATAAAAATGAACGAGCAAATGTCATTAGAATGCAAGAGACAAAATTCAATCAATCTCACAAAACACTAAACATTCCTTACTTGAAACCTATTACAACAGATCGCTCTCACTAACAAGGAGGAGGCCTCCTAATTTACATTAAAATATATAAAATATCTTTCCTATTCAATTACAAATCATCAAAATTCATCTTTTAACAACATAGCAATTACATATTGCAAACATGTACACTACCCAAACATTCATCCAGCTATCACAAACAGAAGAAAACTCAATTACATCCAGCACATTTACAACCATAACAAATCGTCTAAACACCATCATCACAGATTTCAATGCTCACTCACCGTAATGGTATTTGCCAATCAAAGACCATAGAGGAGAAGTAATTGAAAACAACAGTTCAATTTAGTACAGTTTTTTTTTATTTTTGCTCCGCCACATAATAAAAATGCAACTACAATTATTTAATAATAAACATCATTAAGACTGCGGATAAGAAAAAGGAAGAAGCAACAAAACAAATGTACGTTGTAGCTTGCTAAGATAGCAATAAATTATTTATATTTGTTGTATTACAAGAAGCAAGGTTGCTTCACCTCAATATAAAATTATTTATAGAAAAAAAAGGAAGAAAAAAGAAAGAATATTTATAGAATAAAATATTTATAGAAAAAAAAAAGAAACAAAGATAAAAATTTTTTATTATTTTTATTTTATCTCTATATTTATCTTCCTGACTCGCAGGAAAGCAACAGAGGCGCTAATACATAGGGTAGGCAATTACCCCGACCTGCTTCCGGAGATACCAAGATATTGCTGCCGCTTGTAATAGAGATATGACTGTAATTTACAACTGCTTGCCAGGACCACCAAGCAGGATAATGTGTCGTAAAGTGTCTTTCCCAAGAACATAACAGAATGGTGCGAGTGGGTTTTGAACCGAGACCGTATTGATCACGAGCCCGACGCTCTAACCACTCGACCACGCTCAACCACGCTGCCAATATAAGAAGCACATTAAAAATTAAGTTACATTGGGGTCATTTGATAAAGCCGTGGAGGCGGTGCATTGGTGGGACCATAGCAGAGTGTGGCTCATAGAATATGATCAAGCCTCAAATTCAGTGAAAACTTGAACATACTCTACCAGCCAAACAGGTAAACAAGCCAACCGAAAGAAATCCTGTTCTGGATTATATTATCATTTCAAAGAACAAATGCTTCAGTACAACACACACAAGCAGAAAAAAAAAAAAAGAAAATTAAATAATATTTTCATTACTGAACGAAAGATTAATGAAATTATAAACGTGTTGATATAAAGTCAAGACAAATTTGTGGCAAAATCATTCCAATCTGTGATGGTAAGGCAGTTGAATCGTCGTAGCACTGTTATGTTTGAACATACGAGCGTATATGATTTTCTGAAACATAAAAGAAAGAAAACCAGCAACAAGTTGCATGAGGAAGCCAGTAGTTTAGGTGTTAATAGTTCTTCAAGAAAGAAAACTTTTGCTTTTTTATTGAATGCACTCAATGAATTACCCTTTTTTATGCTGGCAGGCGATTGGTTCCAAATTTTAGGTCCAATTTATCTAATAAATTGTTTGGAAACCGTATTTTTACATGATATGGGTATAATTTGAGAGTTGCACCTTTTGATCACATTAGATTTTTTGTTTTTGGCGAGCATCTGAGAACACACTTAAATTACAATATAAGATATGATCAGGGTCCAGAGATCTACGGTAGGCGAAGAAGAGGGTTTCTGTCGGCGAAGCTCAGCTCAGCTGATTGGTGCTTATGCACAAAGCGTCATTCAAAACATTGTCTATAAAACGAGTGTGAGCGCTGCGACACCAGACCGGTGCGAAGTGCTCAGCTATTGAGTAGACCAGAGATAAGGCGGTTATGCGTAGTGTTTTAGCACCAGCACATCATCCCGAGCTTGCAAGTTACCTCAGCAGTGTGACGCACGAAGATAACTTTTTGCACAATGCCACTAGATGGTGACGAAACGCGAGTGATTTGTCCAGTTTTACCCCAAGATAGGTAGGGTTTGGATAGAACAGTATACGTCTATTATTGTTATAGAGTTTTAGGTCACATTTGACCCCTGGGTTATTTAATTGAAAGGCTGCCCTCATTATCTAAGTGTGATTGAGCTTCAACCTCTAAGTCTGCAGATGCGCTGCCAGTGTAGACATGTCTTGGCTTCAAGTCCCCTCCAAGTGCTTACAGTTTCCAGAAGAGTGCAGCATAAGCAAACTTTCCGAAATCATGGAAGGATGATTGTATGTAAAGATGTTGAATAGGAATGGAGCCAAGACCGATCCCCGAGGAACGCCTTTTTTCAGACGGCGTAACCTGCTTTGCTTGTTGTCACCGGTAGTAAGGGTGAAACTTGGGTTTTGAACAAACTCCATGATCATTTTGATCATGAGCTTATCCGCCAGAAGCCTCAGTAGGTTGCAGGTAAGGCCACAGTGCCACATGTCATAAGCAGCTGTCAGATTGACAAATAGGCACTGGCCTTTTCAGCCTCAAAAGAATCCTCGATGTTCTGGGTCAGCAAAACAACTTGATCTATGGTTGACCTCCTGTGTGGAAACCCAGCCTGCTTATTAGAAAGCAGTGGATCGATTTATGGCTTAACACGTGCGTAGATAAGCCTCTCAGAGATCTTGTAGGAGACACAGAGCAGAGATATCGGTCGATAACTCTTTAGGTCTCCCATTGGCTTCATTGGCTTTGGGATCGTGATTACAATCGCTCTTCTCTAGAGTAAAAACTGGCCGTGTTTGGCAATGTATAGAAGGGCAAGACAATTAATACTTGCCCAGCTGGCCAAGCAATCACCGTCGGGACTGTTATTATTGTAACCCCAATCCGCATGACCACAATTAAAATCGCCAGCATAAATACGGAATGAGGAAGCACTGAGAGATCCAGGGATTGCAGTCGCGTTGGTGGAGGATTGTAGCCACTGACTATTTTGTAACCATCAACGTCCACGCACAACCACTCGATCTCCGATGTCGGTGGAGATTGGTTCAAAAGCGTGTGCCTTCGTCGCTCGTGGACAAACGTGGCAAGGCCATGCTTTTAGCTTACAAAAGACCTAGCTAGTTGGAAGCTTGAAAGTACCAACTTCTTTGCATCCTTGGAGTGGGTCTCCTGCAGTAGGATGACGAGTGTCTCAGACTGCAAAGCAAGGTAATAAAGAACGTTTACCTTTCTTGCAGTGATTCCTTCAATGTTTAGCGAAGGAATGGTTGGTCTTCAATACTTTTTCGCAATGTTCTTTTTTTTCAGAAAACTTCAAATAATTTGATAAAGAAACTAAGTACGAGCTCAAAACAATTCACAAGAATATCAAGTTAATAAATCAATGACAGAATTTGCCGAATGCAATAAAAATTAAATTATTTTTTCATGAGCTGCACACAATTCTTCTATTGTTTTTGTAGTTTAATTTTGGTTGTTGTTTTTTGCCGATCATCTACGTTTGAATTTGTCTTTTTGTCCAACGGCAAGGTTTCTTTTGGTGAGTTTCTTTGCCTGCCTGACTCCTTTTAAGTCTCAACCCTTTTGGTCACAGAGTTTGTTGTTTCTCCCACCCATGATTATGCAACATTCTGTTTATACAGGGTGTTTCATAATTAAGGCAACGGTATTTTGACCATTATTTAAAACCCTGTAAAAACATGTATAGCCATCAAATTTGATATAATTTTGAAGCTTATAACCTTGTCTTTGCAATTCAGGTCTTAAAAGCTAAACATTAGAATTTAGATAATGACAGTAGATAGAAACATTGTTATCAAGTTCCACAAGCAAGGCGAAAGTAATTCATCGATTGCAAAAAGGTTAAAAATGAGCCGAACAACTGTTTGGAAAATCGTTAAAAAATTTAATGAGACTGGGACAACATTGGATAAACCAGGACGTGGTCGTAAACGAACTGTTCGTACCCCGAAACTGGTTAAAAACACGCGAGAGAAGCTACGTCGTAATCCGCATCGATCTCATCGAAAACTGGCTGCTGAAGCAAATGTGAGCAATTCGACGATGTATCGAGTGATGAAAGATGATCTTGGTAAGAAACCCTTCAAAATGCTTCATCGTCATGAACTTACAGAACACCATAAGAGGATGAGAATGGAAAGAAGTCGTCAAATTCTGGATGAGATCGATCAAGGCACGCTCCCCAACTTGGTGTTCACGGATGAGAAAAAATTTGACATACAGCAGGTTGTTAACCAGCAGAACGACCGGGTTTGGGGTTCTTCTACTTCAGTTGAAGGTAGGATCGTAACAAGACGTCAGAATCCGCAATCGGTAATGATTTGGGCAGCGGTAACTCCGTCTGGAAGATCTCCGCTGGTTTTTGTGCCTTCGGGGGTGAAATTGAACTCGGAACGATACGTTTCCGACATTTTGGAATCCCACTTGCTACCCTGGGCTGATAAACACTTCCAAGGTTTGCCATGGAGTCTCCAACAAGATTCAGCACCATCACATGGCTCCAAAATGACACAGACATGGATTCAAAGGAAAATTCCATCCTTCATTAGCAAAGAATTGTGGCCTGCTAGGAGCCCGGACCTTAATCCTTTGGACTTCTCTATTTGGTCCATTTTGGAGGCAAAGGTTTCAGCTTGTCCTCACTCTTCTCTTGATGCTCTGAAGGTGTCCTCACTCTTCTCTTGATGCTCTGAAGGCAAAACTGAAGAAGGAATGGGACGCAATCCCTCAAGAGCAGATCCGTGCCGCCTGTGATGCATTTGTGGGTAGACTTAAGGCTGTAGTTCGTAACAAGGGTGGTTACATCGAATAAATGGGATAATGTTCGATTTGTATGTTATTTACCTTTGTATTACTACATTCAAAATTGATTTTGCACTTTTCAAATTCCCATTATATTAAAAAAAATCGGTTGCCTTAATTATGAAACACCCTGTATGGCTTGGATGTGTGTATTTTATTGTGATACAGTATTGTTACTACCTTTTTTGCTTATATATACACTTTCATTTTTAAAAAATCTGTCTTAATTGTTTCTTTTTTTCTCTTTCTCTTTTTAAAAATTAATGTAATTAATTTATTTTAAAGCTACGGCAACCTCGCACAATTGACTTTGCGTGTGTAATAACGTATATCGTATAGCCGCTGTTTTTTTATGTTGCAATCACTTTGTCAATAAGAATTTTGAAACGTAATACTTTGATTGCAAATAAAATTGAATTGAATTGAAAAAATTAAAATCTGCCTTAAAAAGGGCAGTTTTTTCCAGGCATTGCCTGTCTTGGAAAGAAGGTTTGCCGATTAGCAATCCCTCGCTAAACATCGGAATGGGTGAATACCCTTCCGTTTCGGCAGGTTTGCTTTGGTCTGTCGTGTTTGAGATCAATAACAGACATTGTTGGGACTCTTCCAACGTTCCGTTGAAGAGTCGTGACTTTGCCGTAGAATTTAAAACACGTCGCCGCTTGAGTTCTTCGGTTGAACAACATGCACGTGTACAATGCTTTGTAACGGTTTGCAATGTTTTTCTATTTTAAATTAAAGGCACGGCGTAAATTAAACGAAAAAACACAACATTCATAAGGCAGACACAAATTAAATTTAAAGTTATCCAAATCAAAACAAATAAAAAATTAACTCACCAATAAATTTTCGAATCGGCAAATGACGACAGTGTTTCAGGTATTCTAAACGGTGAAAAGGACCAAACAAAGCAGCGCGATTGAATTTATAATGATCTTTTAGTGTTGCCAAATAAAATTAAATAAATAAACATCGTAATGGAACAACAAATACAAACGACAAATATACGACAAACACAAATACAAGAAAAATTCTAACACTCCTCCCCGCATGCCATGAAAAAGCCGAAAACCAAAAAAGAAAAAATAAGTTTGATCACAACCCTGGGCCGCTGGCAGAATAAGGCGCAACTTTGTAATAAGACTTTTAAATTTACCTTTATTTGTTTAAACGATTACCGTTCTTACAAGTCCTGCTTTGTCAGGAAAAACTTTGATGATCTTACCTAATGGCCATTGCCCTCTTGGATAAATGACATCTTGCAGTAACACGATATCCCCTAGAGAAAGGTTTCTCCGTTTTTTCTTTTACTTCGTTCTGTTCAGAATAATTCTGGGATACTCAACTATCCAGCGCTTCCAAAACTTGTCAGCTACATATTGAACAATTCTGTAACGCTGACGAAAATAGCAGTCTTTATCTTTTACTGCAATACCAGGGGGAACAAGAAAGGAATTCAGTTGTAGCAAATGGTTCGGTGTCAATGGCGTCTCTTCGCCCTTTTCTGAAGGAACATCAGTCAGTGGACGCGGGTTGACGATAGATTCGACTTCGAACAATATCGTATGGAGATCATCATCAGTTGAAGTTTTGCTGGGCATCACAGCAAGTAAAACTTTTCTTACAGTGCGGATCATCCTTTCCCAGACACCGCCCATATGACTAGCTTGGGAAGGATTAAAGGACTAAACGATACCGTTCTGTCGCGAATAATTATTCGCAAATAATTGTTGATTGCTCTGTCCTCTACATCCGAAAAACAGTTTTTAGAAGCTTATTAGTTCTGACAAAATTAGAACTATTATCGGAGTATATATGTTTATCGGAATATATATATGTTTAACCCAGCCATCGGAGGCACATTTCTGTGTCTCTTGATACCGGTCCCAAGCCCGGATAAATGGGGAGGGTTGCGGCAGGAAGGGCATCCGGCGTAAAAATTTTTTTGCCAAAACAGACAAATGCGTAATCATCATCAATCCATACCGGATCGGTCGAGGTCCGGGTTACCAACGACCGCCTCAGGTGTCGCACAGCAGGGCACCTGTGAAAATTATGCTACTGTTAAACATTGCAAAAATAAGAGCAAAAAAAGAGGAGGAAAGCGAGTGAAGAAGCAGCGAGAAGCGTGGAAAGGAAGACGCTCACTCATAAGGGTGGGTACTTTAAATATTGAAACGATGACTGGAAGGGGAAGAGAGCTGGCAGATATGATGGAGCAAGGAATGTAGACATATTGTGTCTACAGGAAACAAGGTGGAAAGGGAGTAAAGCAAGGAACATTGGCGGTGGATGCAAAATATTCTACAACGGAGCTGATGGAAAAAAATGTGAGACAGGGATAGTGCTGAGGGAGGAGCTGGCTGAAAGCGTACTGAAATTGAAGAGGGTGTCAGACAGACTAATGGCCATAAAGCTGGAGGTAAATGGGTCCATCCTAAATATAGTAAGCGCATATGCTCCACAGGTTAACAACAGCATGGAGGAGAAAAATAATTTTTGGGAAGACCTGGATGGATTGATAAAAAGTGTATCAAAAGAAGAGAGGATAGTTCTTGGTGTAGATCTTAATGGACATGTGGGCGAAGAAAACATAGGGGATGAGGAAATAATGGGGAGGTACGGTGCTGGAACAAGAAATAAGGAAGGATCAATGGTTGTGGATTTTGGGAAAAGGATGGATTTGGCTATTGTCAATACTTATTTTAAGAAAAAAGATGAACACAGAGTGACGTATAAGAGTGGAGAAAAAAGTAACCAAATAGATTATGTGATGTGCAGAAGGAGGAACTTGAAGGAAATGTGTGAGTGTAAGGTAATATTGAATGAGTGTGTCGCAAAGCAGCACCTTGGTGTAGATCTTAATGGACATGTGGGCGAAGAAAACATAGGGGATGAGGAAATAATGGGGAGGTACGGTGCTGGAACAAGAAATAAGGAAGGATCAATGGTTGTGGATTTTGGGAAAAGGATGGATTTGGCTATTGTCAATACTTATTTTAAGAAAAAAGATGAACACAGAGTGACGTATAAGAGTGGAGAAAAAAGTAACCAAATAGATTATGTGATGTGCAGAAGGAGGAACTTGAAGGAAATGTGTGATTGTAAGGTAATATTGAATGAGTGTGTCGCAAAGCAGCACCGTATAGTGGTAGGCAAAATGGTTCTTATGGCGAAAAAGAAAAAAGCAGAGAAAGTAAAGCCAAAGATACAATGGTGGAAACTGAAAGAGACAAGCTATCAAGAAGCGTTTAGACAAGAGGTGACCAGGATTCTGGGAGGCAAGGATGGTTTACCTTATGATTGGGACAAAACGGCAGAAATGCCAAGAAAAACAGCTAAAACTGTACTGGGAGTGACATTTGGGAAACGAAAAGGAGACAGGGAGACTTGGTGCTAGAATGAGGAAGTTCAAAAGAGCATAAAAGAAAAGAAAGAGGCAAAAAAAGCATGGGACAAAACGAAATAAAAATACTAAAAAGATATACAAAGAAAAGAAGAGTAAGGCAAAGAAGGCAGTTGCAATGGCAAAGGGACGTGCCTATGACAATTTGTACGCTAGATTGGAAACAAAAGAAGGTGAAAAGGAGTTGTACAGATTGGCTAGGCAGAGAGACAGAGCAGGGAAAGATGTACAGCATGTGAATGTTATAAAGGATGAAAATGGTAATATGATGGTAAATTTAAAGACAGTGTTAAAGAGATGGAAGGAGTACTTTGAAAAACTGATAAACGAAGAAAATAACAGAGAGCCTAGGACAGAGGAAGCAGAAGTGGTTAATGAAGAGGTAAATTGTGTTAGTAAAGAAGAAGTAAAAAATGCACTAAGAAGGATGAAAAAAGGTAAAGCAGTTGGGCCAGATGGGTTACCAGTAGAAGTTTGGAAGTGCATGGGAGAGATGGGGATAAAGTTTTTGACCAGACTGTTCAACAGACTATTAATGGGTGAACGGATGCCAGAAGAATGGAGAAGGAGTGTGCTTATCCCAATGTATAAAAACAAAGGGGGACGCACAGTGCTGTGGAAACTACAGAGGAATAATGCTAATGAGACACACAATGAAGATATGGTAAAGAATTATTGAAGCTAGGCTAAGAGATAGAGTGGAGATCAGCAAACAGGAATATGGATTTATGCCAGGAAAAGGAACCACCGATGCCATGTTTGCTCTAAGAATGTTGATGGAAAAGTACAGGGAAGATCAAAGAGAGCTACATTGTGTATTCGTGGACCTAGAGAAAGCTTCAGGGTTCCACGGGAAGAGCTGTGGTACTGTATGAGAAAATCAGGAATAGTGGAAAAGTATGTACAACTAGTACAGGGTATGTATGAGGGAAGCGAAACAGTGGTGAGGTGTGCAGTAAGAACTACAGAAAGTTTCAAGGTTAAGGTTGGACTGCACCAGGGATCAGCGTTAAGTCCATTCCTGTTTGCAATGATAATGGACAGGCTAACGGATTAAGTAAAGAGAGAACCACCATGGACGATGCTGTTTGCTGATGATATTGGAATTTATGAAGAGACCAGGAAAAAAGTGGAGCGGAGATTAGAATCCTGGAAGTATGTATTTGAAAGAAGAGTGATGAATGTAAGTAGGTCAAAGACCGAATATCTTTGCATAAATGGAGGAAATTACGACGAAACAGTAAAGATGGAGGATGCAAAAGTGCCAAGAGTAAAAGATTTTAAGTAATTTGGGATCAACGGTGCAAGAAAGTGGTGGTTGTGAGAGGGAGGTAAAGAAGAGAGTACAGGCAGGATGGAATGGATGGAGAAGAGTATCGGGAGTAATCTGCGACAGGAGGTTACCAGCTAGAGTAAAAGGAAAAGTGTACAGTTCAATGGTAAGACCAGCAATGGTGTATGGACTTGAGACAGTGACAGTCACAAAAAACAAGTAGAAGAGATGGAAGTTGCAGAGATAAAAATGCTGAGGTTTGCTATGGGAGTGACGAGAAAAGACAAGATTAGAAACGAGCACATCAGGAGTAACGTTAAGGTAGAACGGTTAGGAATGAAGATGATGGAGAGCAGGCTGAGGTGGTATGGACATGTCATGAGGAGAGACCAAGAGTATGTAGAAAAAAAATGATGGAAATGGAGTTACCGGAAAAGAGAAAAAGAGGGAGACCAAAGAGAAGATTTTTAGATGTAGTGAAGGAAGATATAAGGGAAGTTGGTGTGAAGGAGACGGATGTTGAAGACAGAAAGATGTAGAGAATGATGATACGCTGTGGCCACCCCTGACTAAAGGAAAAGGCCGAAAGGAGAAGAAAGAAAGATCGGAATATATATGTTTTGGAGACCCTCGTCTGGCTACGAATCTTCGCAAAACATTAATGAATGAAGAAGAAGACATGTCTTGTGCCAATTCTAGATGAATCGCTCTCGTCGTCATGCATGTAAAAAGGCATTCATACCTTTAAACTTCTGATCTCTTCACTTTCACCAACAAAGGGCCGAAAAAATCTATACGTAAGTGAGAGAAGGGAGATTGGTGGATTTAAAACCTTGCAACTGGCAAGTCGGCCATGTACTGGTGCTCTAAATTTGAGTTGGTTTTTCTACAAGTGACACAATTACTTACCACTCTTCGAACGGCAACTCTAGCGTTCACTGTCCAGAACCTTTGACAAAGGCAATTTAATGTGGTATTTACCCCACTATGTCCCACAAGATTAACATGTGTATTTTGAATAATTAACCCATATCCTCCTGAATCTTAGTTTTTTGTTCATTTCTCTGGTGTAGCTTTGGAATGATGTAACTTGAAGGGAAAAAACGCTCTTTTTGTGAGAAACCTTTTTTTTGTGTGATATAAATGATTTCACTTCCGCCAGTTTAAACTGACGCTAGGAGCAGGAAGGTACATGTAAAACAAAACGCAAGATCGCTTTTCTTTAATTTTTTTATTTTTGAACCAAACCAATTTTTGATGACAAGCAAGCCTACGAACAAATAACATCGTTAATAAACAAAAAACTTTAGTTCATATTCTTTCGCTCACATGTCAAACTACATAACATTGTCTATTGGAAATGGTATTCTTTAAAACAATCAGGATGTAGACAAACATTGCAGGCTTGGCAGGAGTTTGAGTTTGAGTTTATTTTTATTTCACCAAATAAAAATTCACGAAAGAAACAAAATGCAAAATAAAGCAATTTGGAATGTTGGTAAGGAGCACCGAGGAACCTTTCGGTTTTCTAAGTCAAGGTGCTCCTTGAGAAAAAAAGAAAATTACAAAATCGAAAAACGAAATAAACGAGTAAAACAATAATAACGGCAGCACAACAAAATTCATAAAATATCTGTAACGAACTTCGAAAGAAAACAAACAGGCACAGTTGCTACAATACAAACGCGAATAACATTCCCCCTGAAGGATAGTTACTAAACAGTCATACTAAACGCAGGGCCCCTGAGTATCTTAACTTCATGCTCACACGAAGCCGACAAAAGAAAAGTTTTTTTAACAACTGGAAATTAAGTAATGTTTATACTCTTTTTTGAAAGAAATAGTGTTTAAGATTTTAAGAGAGCTATCAATCTCCATCCACAATTTTGTTCCTCTGAATGATAATTGGTTTTGGGAAAATTTTTTTTTGACGCGTGGTAGAAAATAATTAAAGCTGTCAGCACATCTGGTTTTATGAGTATGCCAATTAGTAAGGTAGGTAAATTGTCTTTTGAATATAAATGGAAGATTGTTGTGATGAAGGTTATGCATAAATTTGGCCAGTTCTAACTTATAAATTTCATCAAGTTTTAAAATTTTTAACATTTTGTATTGAGGATTGATAGAAAAGTATTTTGATGATTTGGTAATTAATCTAACAATATTATTCATTCTTATTTGAATTTTGTTCAGGTAAATATTTGCTGCATTTCCCCAGGAGATGACACCATACTGAACCCGACTGTGAATAAGACTGTGGTATAACGTGACCAGGGTTTCTCTTGTTACATAATTACGCAATCTGCAAAATAATCCTCTATATTTCGCCAGTTGTAGAGAGAGATAGGAAGTATGAACGGACCAATTTAATAATTCATCAATATAAACACCAAGGTATTTTATATTTTGAACTCTATTAATAGAGGTACCATTGAAACTTAATTGAAAAATATAATCAACTGGTCTATATGGTGTTTTGTTAATAAGTAAAAAATTTGTTTTAGAATAATTTAAGGATAATTTATGTTTCAAAAACCAATTATTTAAACTGTTCAGTTCATTATTTACACGAGTCTGTAGAGTATTTAAATCGTTATCAGCTAAAGTTAAATAGGTGTCGTCAGCGAAAAGTGTAATATCAAATTTAGAAGCTAATGGCATGTCATTAATATACAGTAGGAATAAAATTGGGCCTAGGCAGGATCCTTGTGGAACGCCGCAAGAAATTTTTTGCAGATTAGATTTGGTTTCAGCTACAATTGTGTATGAATATCTGTCGGTGAGATAACTCTTGAATAAATCTAAAGCTATACCACGGATTCCGAAAAATAAGTTCATTTTTTTTAATAAGATTTTATGATCGACAGTATCGAAGGCTTTAGATAAGTCAAGAAATAAACAACAGCTATATAAACCATTATCAATGTTATTGATTAATTTATCATAAATATTGCTAATGGCTAAAGTGGTAGAATAATTCTTACGAAAACCGAATTGATGTTCACTTAACAATTTGTATTTGTCGAGATAATTGATTAATCTATTAAGAATGAGTTTTTCGAAAAGTTTGTGAAACTGAGAGAGAAGCGAAATTGGACGATAATTACTAGTTTTACACATATAGCCTTTTTTAAATAGAGGAAAAATTTCGGCTACCTTGAGACAATTAGGAAAATCTCCTTGCAAAAAAGCAAGATTAAATAAATCGCTGAGTACTGGTGCAATTATTGGTTTGCTAAATTTTATAAATTTCGTGTTAATGTCGTTATGTCTTGTTGATTTTTTATTATTTAACATAGATATGAGAGAAGACACTTCATCTTCATTTGTCGGCGTAAGAAAAAATGAATTGTGTAATTTATTGGACGACTCATTAGTATTAATAGATTTAGGTTGCTTTAATGATTTTGCAAGATTGATTCCTACGTTAGCAAAATATTCATTAAAGTTATTTGCTATATCAATCTTGTCAGTTAATGTTTTGCCTTCATCGGTAATTAATTTGGTTGGAGAAAAGATTGTTTTTTTCTTAATATTGACTAATTCATGTATGGTTTTCCAAATTTGGTCTGGTTTACTGCGATTTTGCACGATTATATTGTTATAATACATACGTTTAGCGGCCTGAATCGTTCTATTCAAAATGTTTCGGTAAGATTTATATTCTTTAAATTTATTCATATTTAGGGAGCTTTGGAATTTAGAATACATTTTATTTTTATGATTAATGGAATGAATGATACCACGAGTTAGCCATGGTTTATGCTGCATTCTAAATTCTTTTCTATTTCTTTTTCTTAAAGGAGCATGTCTATTAATTGTTTGAGAAAATAACTGTAGAAATTTTTGAAATTGGGAGTTAACAGAGATATTATTTGATACAATGAAATCAGAAAAAACATCTGAAAGATTAGCTAAAAAATTTTCAAGTTGGAAAGATTTCATATCACGAATTAGCATATGGTTATAACTATTAAGATTAGTTTGCTTTTTTTTTGTTGGAATAATTACAAAAACACCGTAGTGGTCGGATAGATCACATACAAAAATACTACTATACAAAGTTTTAAGATTATTGGTGTATATGTGATCAATCAACGATTTTGTTGATGTAGTTATCCTAGTAGGCTTATCAATTAAGCATTTTAGTGAATTACTTATTAGGCTATTGGCATATGAACCAACCGTATTATTGGAGTCCAACTTAGTAAGATCAATGTTAATGTCTCCCAAAATATATAATTCAGTATTTTTATTATTAAAATGGTCACATATATCATATAACGCATTTTCAAATTGAGATAAAACCGATGATGTGGAGATAGGATGACGATATATTACTCCTATAAGAATTTGTTGGTCGTTGCTGTTTTTTATTTTAATCCAAATATTTTCTACTGATGACATGTTGATTGATACATCATTCAAGATTTGATATTCGAGATTATCTATTATAAAAAGGCCGACTCCACCAGCGTTGGATACCGTATCTGCATGAACAAAGTTATAACCGTCCAATTTAACGTTCATCCCAATTTCACCTTTTCTCAGTTTTGTTTCAGATATGGCAATAATTTCAGGTTTCTTTTTAAATTCAGTTACAAGATAATGCAAATAGTCAATATTTTTTTGCAAGCTTCGTGCATTAAAATGAATCGCGAAAATTTCATTATTTTGTTTATTCTGAATAAGGTTTTTGATACACGATAAATAATGGTAATTTGATTTATTAAACAGTATTTCATTATACTCAATACCATCAGAAGAAATTTGAAAGTTTTCAATAGCACCTCTAGAATCAATATTATTGTTCATAGCAAAAGGATAGCTCTGTTCATTAGGCCTACTTAAAACGGTTTGGGAATCTGACCTGCAGTAACCTTTGACACCGTTTTGAAAGCCCGAGTGCAAAACGGCGCCGCACTGATTAGCTTGATTAACAGACGTTGTATGATTATTTTTAAAAGATTCCATGCAGATTGCGCAATCAATGTTACAAGAAGCACATTTTTCACACATATTGGTTTTTACATCATCATTACCACAAGTTTTACAAACAAGTTTAAGAGCCATTTGAATTGAAAATAAAAAGAACAATGTAAAATATTGTAACAATGAAAAAAAATTTTAATTTGGATTACAACCAGTCATACAATTATGATTCAACAAAAGTGGTTTATAATTTAGTTTTACAAAGTCAATACCAATATTATGTTTAAATAAATCGTCTGGAGATGTGATATAAAGCCACTTACCGACACCTTGATCTTTTTCATTTTCTTGCAATGCTATCCCAGCTTGTTTCGCTGATTTTTTCATTCGAATAGATCCATTAATTGTATGAAAGAGTACAAAGTCATTTTTACAAATATCTTTAACATATTTAAGCAATTTAGCTCGAAGAGAAGTCAAATCTTCAGTTAAGTAAGCATTTTTGTAAATTAAGCTATTTTTGAGTTTAGACTTGGCGTACATGAATTCATTGCGTTTTTTGTAAGATATAAATCTGACAATAATCGGACGCGGTTTGGCCACTGAATTTCTGTTACGCTTACCCAATCGGTGGGCTCTCTGTATATCTAAAGCTGTTATACCAATGTTTAATTCTTCAGCAATTTTCATAACGACCTCTTCACCATCATCCCTATCACTATCAGTTTCTTGTATTCCGTGAATTCTCAAGTTTTCTCGACGGTCATATTGTTCTAATTCATCTATTTTGTAAATTGACAAGTTCGCCATTTGTTTTAATTTTTCATTTTCAATTTTTAATTGCGAAATTTCTAGCTTGTTTTGAACAACTTCTTGCTTTAAATAGCGAATTTCTTCTATTAGCCCTTTAACTGTAGAATTAATTTCATTTAGCTGTTTTCGATCTTCATCGTTAAAGCCAGAACTACTGCAGCAAGGTTTTTCTTTTCCTCGAGTCATTTTTTTTTTAAAACGAGAGAAAAAAATACACGTCTTTACTCTGTCTGTCTGTCTAGGAGTACTGGGAGGTTCTGAGCATTCTGGTTTGGCACATTGTTGTGCATCCTCTTAACAATCCAGTGATTGGTAGCACTGAAACATACATGTTCACACTGCTGTGACCTTGATCCAGGAAATAGAACCTGTAACATATCTTTACTGTATTACAAGTGTCTTTACTAACGAACGGAATTGAACACAGCATCGCGACGGCTTTGCCTGTACCCACAGCTTAGGTAGCCAAACTTAATTGGTTTCCATTAATACGATATAATTGTTTGGATCCATGCTTCTTAAAGTATGATACCATGGATTTGTCAAGACTTAGATGTTGCTCGGGTTTGTAGTAAGCCACATACTGCTTGTTTACCGCATCAAACTGGTCTAAACAGGTCTAACTTTGGCAAATCTGTCAGTTTTGTCCAAGCTTTTATTATCAGCAAGATAAAGAAAGTGTTTGCTTTCTTCAAACTCATTCATGATCATCAGCACCGCGACCATTCGGTCCTGGTTGTCCTCACTCCTCTGCCAATACATTTCTTGTCGTGGCAATTGATTATAACCACTCAGCACAAGGATGGTAATGAATTATTTCAACTTTTCTATGGTCATCATGAACGAGCGGTTGCTTTTGTATCAAGCATACTTATTTGATTCCAAACATATTCTTTGCATCTTTTCAGTCGTCAAGAACTTTTCAAATATTTCATGTGGCAAGATATGCTTTTCAAAGGAAGGGTGTGCCAAGGTCCAGTTATTAAGAACTCTGTGCACATCCATTTTACCCTTCTTCCATTTTAGTTTTGAAACAAGAAGTTTTATCACTTTCTCTAAAAAGCACATTATAAAGTTGAATGCCAACATGAAATACAAAATTATACAATTTAAAAACATTTGGCGTTGTGTACCAAGTTCACATAATGCAAGCATTGCAGCAACATTACATAAAACAATTGAATGAAGATACTGTATATCATAGTATAGCAAGATCTATAAATTTATTGTTGAAATATGTATATATGCTATTTTTTTGTGGCTGGCGGAACACAATATTGCTCTGACAGGGAAATATTTTTTGGTTGAAAGTCACCAGCAGGTAACCTAGTATTCTAGAAACAAGAGAAAATACAGAACCTTACCTGACCGCTTGCTAAAGCTTCCGATTCATCAGTAATCAGTTTTGTGCCTCTTGTTCCTTGCAAATCCTATTCAGCATCTGATGGAAGTTGACTTCCGCAAAGGTTGTCCGGAATACAATTAACATCATTTCCATCATCTTCGTCGGTGTCTACACCATCATTCTTTGGGAGGAAAATTATAACATTTGCGGTGGACACAGATTCATCAACAACAAAGCTGTATTTAACTCCAAAGATTCAAGTACTTCTAATGCTTCAAAAACGGTCATCTTTTTGTTTTGGTGCAGCAGGTTAGCCATAGAGGCCTAATGGATAAAGCCTGAGAGTGCTAGGATTATCAGTTGTAAATATTACTTTTTTCGCTTATAAAAAATAACTCAAGCTACTCAATACTTTCGGTCAACTCCTTCGTTTAATTTATAGTTATTTTCAGTGTCAATAAACAGACACAAGTAAACAATTAAATCTAAGGTTATCTAGCTCTAATTAACAACTTTAAAGTTAACACGATTCAACTGGATTTAAATTTGTTAGGCTGCCTGTTAAAACAATAATCCCAGTAAATTGTATCCGACTCAAACAAAAAAATTTGTGTATATTACTTTACCTCCTGGCAAGAGTTACTTCCAACGTGCTTTCTGTCTAGATAAGCAAATAACAAAAGCTTGGCTTATCGACTAGTTATCGACTAGTCCTGTATCAGTTCTCAATTATTAATTAACTAACGAAGTATTTGCAAATACTCGAAAACCACAACCATTCTGTGACATCACAATGAAACTAAATAGTTCTATCAGTTTTCGCATTCAATCAAAGAAATCGTGTTTAACGTCTGAGTGTACCCTCCTGCTCCTAGCGTTAGTTTAAACTGACGGAAGTAAATGAATCGCAAAACTTTTGCAAGCCTGTTTTTGATTTTTTTTCGTTTATTACCACTTCAATAATATATGTTTTAGCTATCTTTAGTAATTTTTCAATTTATTTTCAATTCACAACTGTTTGATGGCAGTTACTTCTTTTTTCAATACAAAAAAATGCTTTTTTTTAAATTAGGCTGTTGTAAATATTGCGATAGCTTTTTATTTATAATTTAAAACGGTCATACAATTAGCTTGATTCTTCATTGTCAAATTAATTTAAAAACTGGAGTCCTACAAGTATCAATGTGCTTAAAATCCTTCTTTTTGCGCCGTCAGTTTAAACTGACGCTAGGAAGATATGGATTAAGTAGGTAAGATGACTGGTTTCAGGGAGGACAATAGGATGCTTTAGATAAAAGGGGAGAACAGATTTTGCCAGACGTCCAGCAATTCGCAGAATGTCACTCATTAAGACCAGGTCAAGTTTTCGTATTGGCGACCGCAAAGGCAAGCATTTCCTTCTTTTCACACATGCGATTTCGGCATCAAAATGTACGCATTGTTTGTATTTAATTAAATAAAACTCGGCCTGGTTAAGCTCAATCACAGAAATCGATGTGTGGTGGTCGGACATCTTCAAATTCCTTACCCGAAATGACAAATACCGTTGGAAACGCACGATCTAGGATGTAGCCAATTTCAACTTATACAGAGAAGAAAAACTAGAAATGAACGAAGACGTTGGTTCAAACTTTAGATTGTTTTCACTGGTTAGATTGCATGAAGTTGATTTTACTTCAATTGATATTGATGTGTCAGCTTTAAGTTCGTAACAATTATATATTTTATCAGGTGGCGTATTTTGAGGCAAAACAGGCTACAATTCTGGAGAGAGTTTTAGGAAAGAAGGACCTTCAAACCAGGTTTTGTCACGAATTAAACGCTTTGCACTCGAACCACGAGTAAGTTTGTCCGCAGGGTTAATTTTAATTCCAACGAAACTCCAATCATATATATCTGTATGAGCTAAAATTTTCTAAAGGCGATTTCTTGAAAATTGAGAAAATTTTTACTGTGGTTTGAAGACTCTGGAGAACTATTGTCGAATCGCTCCAAAAAAGACATGGGCACCTTGACAAGTCCAACTCTTGCTTTACAACTATTGAAAGCTTGACTGCTTCAAGTTCCAAACGAGGTATTGTATTCTTGCCTGGGGTACAAACATGGGATTTCGCCATGACAAGACTGCAAGTTACAACACCCTTCGAGATTGCTCTCAAATAACATACTGCTCCTCTCGCTAAAGCGGAAGCATCGGCAAAAAAATGTAGTTGAATTTGAGGTGGGTTAATGCCAATCGGTTTGAGACATTGAGGTATGCGGACTAATTTAGGATTGATCAATTCATTCGACCAAGTGACCGACCTTTTGCGATATGCTTCGTTGAGAATTTGGTCCCAATCCAACCTTGCTTGGCACACTTTACTATACAAAAGACGAGCTCGCAAAACAACAGGTAGCACAAACCCTAAAGGATCATATAAAGAGTTAGTAACCGAAAGAATTCCCCTTTTTGTCGCTGGAATCTTTGGTAAATCGATTTCAAAGAAACATTCATCCTTAATGACGCACCAACTGCCCCAAGGACGCGTTCTTTAGTCGTGACTGGAGGAATGGCAGAATTTCTTGTAACTTTTAAATGATCTTCTTCTGGAATGGTTTTCATGACTTCTTCACTGTTTGAAAGCCACTTCGTGAGCTTAAACTCACCATACGCTAACAAAGAACGAAGATCTTTTACTACCTTAGCAGCGTGTGTCTCATTTTCTACACTAACCAGGCAATCATCAACATAAAAGTTTCTTCTAACTATTTCCCTTATTTCTGAATCAAAATACTTACCAAACTCTTTGGCTGTTTGGCGAAGACAATAAGATGCGCAGCTGGGGGAAGATCTTGCGCCAAACGGGTGCACTTTCATGCGATAAATGGCTAGAGATGTATCCAAATCACCTTCAGGCCACCAAAAGAATCTCAACGCATCCCTATCGCAAGGAGCTACTCTCACCTGATAAAACATGGCTTCCACATCAGATATAATTGCGATTTTATCTTTTCTAAAACGAAGAAGTACTCCAACAATAGTATTCATCAGATCTGGCCCTTTCATCAAGAAATCATTAAGTGACTTTCCCTCAGTAGTTGCTGCACAATCATACACAATTCTAACCTTTCCTAGCTTTTTTAGATTCACAACAGGATGATGAGGAATATACCATACTTTATTTCTTGTAATTTTAGTGTCAGAGCAGACCTTTTCCACATACCCGGCTTCAATAGTATTCTTCATTTGATTATTGTATAACTGGTGAATGTATGGATTTTTCAAAAAACGCTTCTTTAGACATTGGAGACGTCTAAGCGCCATTGCACTACTTTCCGGCAGTACAGTCATGTCATTTTTCCATAACAAAGGGAGTTGATAATGGCCATCCACGTACTGAAGTTGACGCGTCATGATGTCATATGCTATAAAATTTTCCAACAAATACATACAACCGAACTCCAAAATAGCTTTATGGTGTAACAGCACATTTATTAAATCCTCCTTATCTACAAATTTTAAATTTTTGTCGAAGAAAACCTCACCTTCGTCTGTAACAATTAAATTCTCAATCTCCTTTCTTTCTGTTGGCCATTCATGCCCACAAACAAATAAATTGGATGACTGCACTCGACAAGTCACATCATTGTCTAAATGAGTGCCATGCAACGTCCATCCAAAAGGTGTCAATATAGCATCGGGACTCTCATCGGGTGCCGGGGAAAAACGGTTCTTGAGGCACCGGTGAGCCTTTGCGTTATCATTACCTATCAATAATGTTACAGATGCATTTTCCAAAATAGGAAAAGAAATATCCCGCAAGTGAGGATAATTTGACAATGTCTGATTTTTTGGTGAAATTGTAGGAGCCACAGGTATAGAATCGACAACAACAACTGTGCTCAATTCCATCTTGTTTTCATTGTTCAAAGAACAAATATCTAAAGCGACCGAAGAGCTTTCCATGTAAGTGGGATTGACGGATGTCATTGTTTGAATCGACAACTTAAATTGTTTGTCTTGTTTTAACTTAAGGGCATCAGCAAGGCGCTGTTCGCAAAAATGTCTGTCAGATCCAATGTCAAGGAGTGCGTAAGTATAAACAACATTACTATCTTTAACAACTTTTACTGGCACTATATCTAAATAAGCGTGGCTGGTAATAGATTTAACAGCAAGCGTGGAAGTAGTTACAGACTTTATCGCAGTTGAACCAGCATTAGTTTTGCCTTCACTTTCTAAAGTCATTTATTACATTTTAGCAGGTCTAGAAACGAAATTATCGTAAGGATGTAGCAAAGTATTATGTAAAATACTTCCACAACCCTTTTTCTTGCAATTAATTTCAAAGGTACAGCTGGACCCTAAATGACCCGGATTTAGGCAGAGTCTGCAAATATTATATTTTTAAAAAAACTGCCACTTTTCATTTATAGAAAATCTTTGCAACTTCGGACACGTGAACTAAATGATTTTCTAAACAACATACACATTTAACTGATTTCGATTGTTTCGAAACGAAACTTGACCCTGTAGCCGAACTCAACGAAGTAGTCTTAATTTTACCAGACGAAGTTTCGACCTTTATAGGAAATAGTTTTAAATCAAAAACCAAATTAGCTAACTTTGCTTGGTGTTCCACAAATTTAGCCAAGTCTTCAAATAAAGCAAGCGAATTCCTCTCTTCCGCTATATTCGCAGAGTACACTATCCACCTGCGCTTTAACTCGACTGGGAACTTATTCACAATAACAGTCAAAAACTTACTGAATTTAAATTAGAAGCCGCGCTTCTGTCTGCCAAAGCATAGCAACTACGTTTGATCAGGATTGACAAACTATTTAGACGTTCTGCTAATTCCCTGTCAATTTCAGGAATGCTTAGTAAACGTTCCTCACATGCCTGTACAATAAGATAGGACTGACCATACCTTCGCTCCAACTCCTGCCAAGCCATATCATAAGCAAAACGGTCGTCATAAATGTCCTCAAAATGACAAATAAAACGACAGACTTCTTCACTACAGTGTTTTAGCAAATAAGACATCTTCCTTTTGGGTGGGAGCCAGTTTGCCACGTGGCAAGTGAAACAATTTAAAAATGTTCAATAGTCCATTGGATCGCCTTCAAATTTTTTGATAGAAGGTTTCGGAAGCAATTGCTCAGATGTTTCTTTTAAGAAATTAATGTCATTAATTTCAGATTTTGGTGGGAAGCCTTGACTGGTGGAAGTAAAAGCCGACGTGAGTTATTACCAATATATAAGTTTTCAAATTCGGCCGGGTTTCCTTCAGTGGGCTTATGAAGTTCGAGTTTCCTTCCGAACCTTCCCTAAGTCATGAAACCAAACTTCCTTAGAATACGTTTTATTCCTCAAAGATGTAGATGGGCCTGCAGTTGCTATAAAACGAGATTCATGAAGTGACCCTGAAGAAAATTTAGAATCTTGTTTTACTAAGTTATTATCGTAATTATTCTCCATCTCATAAAGCTGTGTCTCAAACCTAGCCGCTTCAACTTTACGCTTATCTTCAGCCAGTTTTTTATTACGCTTCAAACGAACTAATTCATCCTTTTCTCTTAATCTTTCTTCGTTTTGCCTTTGGGCCAAATGTGCTAGTTCCAATTTTACTTTGGCTCGTTTAAGTCGACTCGCTGAACTACAAGAACTAAATTTACTTGATCTTGATTTGGTTATAAATTGAGAATTATCTAAAATTTTGGAAGGAGCCTGCCGAGATTCTGATTTTACACTAGCGGCAGATTCAGAAATATGACACCTACTAAAGTTTTTGTCAAGTTCATTAGGTAAATGCTTGGATGTACTAGGAACAAAAGTGGTATAGACGACGGATCGTCTCCGCACTGTGACATCTTGCCCTAAGTGTTACTTACCTTTAGATCTTCAGAGACCAAGCTGTCGAACCATTGCTGAACAGTCTATTAAAGACCCAATACTTAGTGTCAAACTCTACCTTGCTAGATACATTACCTGTCAGATCAAGGTTATCCGATTGTGGACATAAGCTAAAAGTGTCATAAGCAATATTTATCTCGCCCATAAGTTTTTTAACCCTATCAGTGTTTTCATGGCTAGATATAAGCGTTTCACCCACAGTGAACAACTTAAATATTTTATCAGCAACGTCACGAAAACTAATTAAATTACGTTCCATGTCACTACAAATTTGCCCACTTCTAAGTTTCATAAACCAAATCATTAACAATAAACAGTTTTCAAATCAAACCAGTTAGAATAAGTTAAATTAGCAATTAAAGATTATTGATTTGGCGTCGTTAAAAAACCAACACGCAAAAAAAATAGTAATAATAATACACCAAACTGAGATTCGAACTCGCAAGCTCTACGTACGTTAAACAATTTAATCTTCTAAAAAACCACGTGCTCAATTAAGTAGTTTACTCAGCACCACGTGCTCAATTTAACAAATAAGTACAGTTCTAGAAGCAAATACATTTGTATGCTCTAGAAAGTAAGTAGTTCAAAGGCTACCAACGATTAATAATTGAAAAGCGCCAGAAACAATTTACATTTTCTATAAAAGTTTCAGGCAGAAAATTACGCACAATAAAGCTTTAGAAACTATTACTCCTTTAAAGTTCTAAAATCAATTATATGGGGACGAAAAATAAACGTTGAAGCAGAATTTAATAACTAGCAACACAGCAGCAACTTAGCTCAATAGTATCAATAGCAACTATTAATTATTGTAGCACGGGTATAAAAGTATTAATGTTCACGGTCTTTGTTTCACAAGGCTTCATGTGATAAACTTCTTTTATCCAGTAAATTATTAAAAACTTGCTTTACCTGGAAGAACTTCTTGCATCCAGTAATTTATTAAAAAAATTTTGTTGGGACTCTTCCAACGTTCCGTTGAAGAGTCGTGACTTTGCCGTAGAATTTAAAACACGTCGCCGCTTGAGTTCTTCGGTTGAACAACATGCACGTGTACAATGCTTTGTAACAATTTGCAATGTTTTTCTATTTTAAATTAAAGGCACGGCGTAAATTAAACGAAAAAACACAACATTCATAAGGCAGACACAAATTAAATTTAAAGTTATCCAAATCAAAACAAATAAAACATTAACTCACCAATAAATTTTCGAATCGGCAAATGACGACAGTGTTTCAGGTATTCTAAACGGTGAAAACGACTAAACAAAGCAGCGCGATTGAATTTATAATGATATTTTAGTGTTGCCAAATAAAATTAAATAAATAAACATCGTAATGGAACAACAAATACAAACGACAAATATACGACAAACACAAATACAAGAAAAATTCTAAAAGACATACTTACGTCCCAGGCTGCCAGAAAGCACCTGCCATCCTGGAAAAGTGTTTAAAGAAAAATAAAAGTGAAGTGAAAAGTTTAAAAGTGATTTATTTTGAAAAACGAACACTCGTGAATGCTATGATAAAATAAAAACAAACAGTAAAATAGATATTAATTCTCAGGTAAGTAAAAATGACTCCATCGCCACAATATAACAAGCAATCAATCACACTTTTTTAACTAATCGCCAGTTAAAAAAAATAAATTTTTAACTAATCCCCGGCCCAGATGGTAGGTGCTTTCTCGCTACCTGGGCTGTGAGTAAGTCTGTTTATTAGGGTGAAGTGAAAAAAAATTTTTTTGAAATCTAAAAAAATACCTAACTGAATACCTGCCTTTGGTCCCAAAACTTTGCCCAAAAGTGGTTTTGGCATGTTGCCACTTGTAACCAGGTGGCAACCTCACTCTAAAGGTCATCGAAAGGTCAAATTCCTTAAAAATGCTTTAACTCAAAAACCACTGGTGTTAGAAGCTTCATTTTGGTCTTAAAAGTTGCAGAGTATGCACTTTTCTATCTGTTGTAAGACAATATTTTTTTCTATTTCAATCAAAAATCAAGTTATTAAAAAAAACTCATTTGCTGGACTAATTTTATCAAAATCGCCTACAAATTTGAGAGTACAAGTAGCAGAGAAGAATATTTATAGTATCTCATTCAGTATTTCATTGAATTTTGTTGTCAAACACTCCCTGCAATGTGATCACAGTAGTTATTGATAAGCATGTACTAAAGATCTAGACTGCTCACACCTTTCAGTTGTGTGAAGTTGTTAATAGTTAGTTACAGTTAGTTAAGCTTGGTGATAGGTACAGGTGGTTTGTTGTTATGCTACAGATACTGTTAATTTATTTGTAGTCAACTAGTAAAGTAATAGATTTCCATGTACCTGTGTTGTGCTGTTATTTTGTTGATACAGGGTACTGATAATCAAGTGTGACTGTTTTATATAGGATAACCACACAAGAACAGGTTTGTGTTATTGTTTTCTAGTGTAGTCATAAGAAAGTTTTAGATAGATGAATCAGATTTTGGCCCAGATGGTAGGTGCTTTCACGCAGCCTGGGCCGTGAGTAAGTCTGCTCATTGATTTTAAAATGACAGACCGAAACCGAACCTACCAAAACGGAAGGGTATCCACCCATTCCGATGTTCAGTGTGGGTATGCTAATCGGCAAACGTCCTTTTCAGGACGGGGCAATGTCAGGATAAAACTGCCCTTTTCAGGGCACATTGCCAACAAGTTCCGAAGACCCACTATTCTTCAGCTGAACATCGAAGGCCTCACTGCAAGCAAGATGAATGTTCTTCATGACCTCGCTATGCAGTCTGAGGCACTCGTCATTCTACTGCAGGAGACCCACTGCACTGATGCAGAGAAGTTGGTGCTACCACACTACCAACTAGCTGGGTCTTCTTTAAGCAGGAAGCATGGCCTTGCCACGTTTGTCTACAAGCGACTGAGACACACGCTTTTGGACCAATCTCCACCGACATCGGAGATCGAGTGGTTGTGTGTGGACGTTGATGGCTATAAAATAGTCAACGTCTACAAACCACCGTCAACGCGATTGCAAACCCTGGATCTCCCAGTGTTTCCTCACCCCTGTCTGTACGCTGGCGATTTTAACTGTCGTCATGCTGACTGGGGTTATGATGACAACAGTCCGGACGGTGAGTGCTTGGCTGGCTGGGCAAGTATTAATTGTCTTGCCCTGCTATATAATGCCAAGGACACTGCCAGTTTTTATTCCGGCCGCTGGAACACTGGCACCAATCCAGACCTAGCTTTCGCTAGCGTAGGTCCAAACAGTCGCTTACCGGATAGAAGTGTCCTTGAGAAGTTCCCCAGGTCACAACATCGACCCTCGCTTATTACACCACCAAGGTTTGCTATGGCAGTGCCAAGCATGCCTGTTAAGCGATGGAACTTCCGCAAGGCCAATTGGAGTCACTACATTGTTTTGACGAATAAATTCGCAAAGACTTTGTTGCCGCCTGATTCACTTGATGTGGATGCGGCTTACCAGGACTTCTGTAACACCATTAAGAAAGCAGCCAAAAAGACTATCCCACGCGGGTATCGAAACAACTATATTCCGTGTTGGGATGCAGAGTGTGAATTCCTCTATAAAACCTTTCTGCAGTCTCCTCAGGGAGACGACTCAAGTTTGGCTGCTACAGCTCTGCTTGCTAAGCTTGACAGAAAGCGAAGGCATCGATGGTCCGAAGCAGTTCGGAGCATTGACTTCTCACACTCTAGTCGAAAAGCGTGGAGTATTTTAAACAACCTTACTGGTAGATCACGACACTCTCCTGATCACTGTCCCGTTTCAGCCGATGCTATTGCATCTCAGCTGGTTAGAAATGGGAAATACGAGGCTGTTGATCGCAAGTCATCTCGACTTGTCTTTCAAGAAGTGTCTGACCTTTGGAGGGCCACAACACCAGACGCAGTAAATATCTCTGACAAATTTTCACAGAGAGAATTCGCTGCTGCCCTCCAACATTTAAAATCAATTAAAGCTCCGGGTCCTGATTCCATCTGCCCCGAGCTTATACTCCATGCTGGAGCTGCTTTGAAGTCCTGGTTACGTGACTTCCTTTCTTCCTGTTTACGCCGACTCAAAATTCCCAAGATCTGGAGAAGAGCGCTTGTGGTCGCGATCCCAAAACCAGGAAAGCCCGTGGGGATCCAAAGAGTTATCGACCGATATCTCTACTCTGTGTCCCCTACAAGATCCTCGAGAGGCTTATCTACGCCCGCGTTGAACCATTAATCGATCCACTGCTCCCTAAAGAGCAGGCTGGGTTCCGACGCGGGAAGTCAACCGTAGATCAAGTTGTTCTGCTAACCCAGAACATCGAGGATTCTTTCGAGGCTAAAAAGAAGGCCGGTGCCGTATTTATCGATCTGACAGCTGCTTATGACACTGTCTGGCACCGTGGCCTTACCTGCAAGCTGCTGAGACTACTTCCGGATAAGCACATGGTCAAAATGATTATGGAGCTTGTCCGAAATCGAAGTTTCACCCTTACCACCGGTGACAGCAAGCAAAGCAGGCTACGCCGTCTTAAAAACGGCGTTCCTCAGGGATCGGTCTTGGCTCCCCTCCTATTTAACATCTATACGTACGATCTTCCTTCCATGATTTCCAGAAAGTTTGCTTATGCTGATGATTTAGCATTGTTGCACTCTTCTGGAAACTGGAAGGACTTGGAGGGGACTTTAAGCCAAGACATGTCCACACTGTCAGCGTATCTCCAGACTTGGAGGTTGAAGCTCAGTCACACTAAGACGGTGACGACAGCCTTTCACTTAAATAACCGAGAGGCCAAACGTGAGCTAAAGGTCTACAACAATAGTAGACTTTTACCGTTCTGTCCAACCCCTACTTACCTTGGGGTAAAACTGGACAAATCGCTCACGTTTCGTCACCATTTAGTGGCATTGCGCAAAAAACTATCCTCGCGCGTCACACTGCTGAGGCGACTCGTGGGCTCGGGATGGGGTGCTGGTGCTAAAACACTACGCATAGCCACCTTGTCTGTAGTCTACTCAACAGCTGAGTACTGTGCGCCAGTCTGGTGTCGCAGTGCTCACACTCGCCTCATTGACAGTGTCTTGAATGACGCCTTGCGCATAGTTACTGGATGCCTGCGTCCCACTCCAACGGACCACCTACCTATACTCTCAGGCATCCAGCCAGCTGAGCTTCGCCGAATGGGAGCGACACTCTCCTTGGCTTACCGTGGATCTCTGGACCCCGATCATATCTTGCATGGTCTGTTAAGTGGGTCCTCAGATATTGGCCAAGTGAGACTAAGATCCAGACGCCCGTTTGTGCCAGGTGCGCGGAATCTCTTGGATAATCTTGCCAGACTTGGCATTCGCGCCTCTGAATGGACGAATCACAAATGGAACGCGGAGTACTGTGAAAGTGCTTCCAGGCTCCGTGCTTTTGTGCCCGGGACCAGTGTCAGGCCTGTTGGGATGGGCTTACCCCGAGCAGCTTGGGTTAAGCTCAACCGCCTGCGGACTGGTGTTGGGCGATTCCATTCGTCCATGCACAAATGGGGTCTCGCTCCTTCACCGAATTGCGAGTGTGGCGCCTCAGAGCAAACCGCAGACCATGCACTAACAATGTGCCCCATACATCGGGCACCACATGGAGCACGAGGTCTGACGGTTTTGGATGACGAAACTCGATGCTGGCTTAATAACATCACTGCCAGCATCTGATCCAGGCAGTGCAGCAGTCTGGGGTAGTAAAAGGATAAACCCTCGGCCCCAGTTCTATTTGTGTCTGGCCTGGAGTGGATGCCCTTCAAACGACGACGACAGATTGTATTACTTGTTATATTTATAAGCATTTAAACCATTTCTGTTTTTAATATATTAGAGCATTTATTTGGTATATTTCAAGTGATTAGTTTTGTTTAATTAATTTTTGAGTTGTGAAATGGCGACTAGACAGACCTCTTTAAAAAGAATTTCTGAACTTCAAGGGATGTATCGATTTGTTAGCAAAGAGTACTTTCCTGACAAAGGTATGCTACCTACAAAGAAAGAAGTTTTGCAGTGAATACTTCATGAACACAATTGGAGAACTAAACAAGCAGCTGATCTTGTATCAAAAGAATTAAAAATTACACTGTCAGCATAACAATCATGTCAAAAAAAATTGTTGAATTAACAAAGAAATTTTAGTTTATAAATAGTTACTCGACGAGAAAAAGAGGCAAAACTTTTGAAACTCATCTTGATGACTTTTTGTCAGATATTGATACGCTGTTTAATATTTTTGCCATGATAGAGAAGAATAGCGAATTTAAGAAGAAGAGCACAAATTAAGAATGAAAGATTCTGATTTAGCATTATACCATGACCAAAATAGTTCAAGAATATGCAAATGTCTGTCAGTTGTAGAGAATCCTTCTAGCAGCGATATCAATTTTCAAAAAAGAGTTTCTCAGAAGCAAATAAGATGTGACACTAAAGTTCAGTCTTCTGTGATTGAACAATTAGATTTGGAAAGTAATGTAAGTGATCCAGGTTCATCATCATCTTTTCACCACAGCAAAAAAGAATGAAACTTATTGAAGACAGTAAACGAAACAGATAATCTTCAAAAAATTGGGCATGATGTGTGAAAGATATCAGATTTCAGACAGAGCAGCTGCAACTATTGGAAGCGCTACATTGAAAGATTTTGGAGTTGCAACTGACTGCGATGCCTCATTGGTAATTGATAGAAATAAACTAAGGAGGGAGCGTCAAAAATACAGAGATGAAATTTGAAAAGCAGAAGAAGGCCTATTTGAAATTGTTGATGGAATATATATCGATGGACGAAAAGATGCCACATTGATGGTGACAGAGAGTGATGGAAAAATGTATGCAAACAGACCTTGAAGAACATTATGTAATTGTAGGAGAACCAGGAGAATTTTATTTATCTCATGTGACACCTGAAACAGGAACTGGTCTGTACATTGCACAATCAATTTACAAGGCTGTAAAAGATAAAGAACGTGAATCGAATTTGAGTATCATTGGTTCAGATGGAACCGCAACAAGGACAGGTCCCACTCGAGGTTGCATTGCATCATTGGAACCTTTACTCCAGAGGCCTTTGCAATGGGTGATATGTTTATTATATTGTAATGAATTACCTTTGCGGATGTCTTCAAGGCTTTGGACGGGACTACTAAAAGCCCAGATTTTTTGCTGGAGTTATTGAAAGCCATTTAAATGGAATTGTTTCAGATTGGGAAGTTGCTAACTTTAAACCTATTTGCAATCAGAACGTCCCTCTTGTGCCTAGTAGTGTCATCGATGAATTGAGTGCAGACCAATATTATGGATATAGGATTTGTATGGCTGTTATGATGAGTCCTTCTGCTATTAACAAAGATCTGGAACTTTTGGAAGTTGGAGGGCTTTCTCACACAAGACGGTTGACTTTAGCTTGCCGTATTCTTTTATATTTCTGTAGAGCACCCATCAATATCATTAGCTACACTGGCTGAATTTTGCATTAAAGTATACTTTCCAAACTGGTTTGAAATTAAAAATAAGCACAGAATCACAGATGAGGCAAAAGATTTTTACATCATGGTTAAAAGAGTTTTGCTATTCTCCCATAAAAAAGTTACACAGATTGCATTGAAAGTTCTGAAACGAAACGCGTTTTTTGCACACCAAGAAAACATTTTTTAAGTATGCTAGCAGATGATGACAAAATAGTTCGTCATTTAGCAGTTAGTAAAATTCTAAGTATGCGTGTTAAGTCCCAATTTCTCAATTGGAACTGAATTTGAGACATCTAAAGATCTGGATTTGAAAGGCGTGATGGGTCAATTAGACAAAAAATTAAATCAAGAAATATTATGAAGCAGTTTAATACGAAACGACAGTTTCGATCGTAATTGTTCCTTGTAATGAATGTCCAGTTAAAATCTACTTAAGTATGACTTCTGCCTTAGTCTACATGCTTCAATTGCATAAACTAATATGTTAAACTGTTTTATGTTTTATTGAATAATTCTGTAATAACATGGTTATGCTTTCTTTTCATACTTAAGTTAACTGATTTCTGTGGTTGCTTTTATACTTTTCAATGTTTTGACTTAGTATGTCCGCATTGTCTAATATGACAGAAACATTAAATTCAGTGGATAATATAATTGATAAAACAAAATGTTATTTTATAAAAAATAGTATTTTAAACTGATTTTCTGCTTAACTTAATGCAAGACAGCAAAAAAGTAATTTCTAATCTAAAAAATAATCGTTTTCACAAAAATTGACAATTATATTAGTTTTTACTAAAAAAACTTGATTTCTGGTGGAAATAGAAAAAAATATTGTCTTACAACAGATAGAAAAGTGCATATTCTGCAACTTTTAAGATTAAAATGAAGCTTCTAGCACCAGTGGTTTTTGAGTTACAGCATTTTTAAGAAATTTGACCTTTCGATGACATTTAGAGTGAGGTTGCCACCTGGTTACTAGTGGCAACAAGCCAAAACCACTTTTGGGCAAAGTTTTGGGACCAAAGGCAGGTATTCAGTTAGGTATTTTTTTAGATTTCAAAAAAAAATTTTTTTCACTCCACCCTACTGTTCATTGCTGTTTAAATTACAGACCGAAACCGTACCTACCAAAACGAAAAGGTATCCACCCATTCCGATGTTCAGTGTGGGTATGCTAATCGGCAAACGTCCTTTTAAAAACGGGGCAATGTCAGGATAAAACTGCCCTTTTCAATACACATTGCCAACAAGTTCCGAAGATCCACTATTCTTCAGCTGAACATCAAAGGCCTCACTGCAAGCAAGATGAATGTTCTTCATGACCTCGCTATGCAATCTGAGGCACTCGTCATCCTACTGCAGGAGACCCACTGCACTGATACAGAAAAATTGGTACTTCCAACCTACCAACTAGCTGGGTCTTCTTTAAGCAGGAAGCATGGCCTTGCCACGTTTGTCTACAAGCGACTGAGACACACGCTTTTGGACCAATCTCCACCGACATCAGAGATCGAGTGGTTGTGTGTGGACGTTGATGGCTATAAAATAGTCAACGTCTACAAACCACCGCCAACGCGATTGCGAACCCTGGATCTCCTACTGTTTCCTCACCCCTGTCTGTACGCTGGCGATTTTAACTGTCGTTATGTTGACTGGGGCTACGATGACAACAGTCCGGATAGTGATTGCTTGGCTGGCTGGGCAAGTATTAATTGTCTTGCCCTGCTATATAATGCCAAGGACACTGCCAGTTTTTATTCCGGCCGCTGGAACACTGGCACCAATCCAGACCTAGCTTTCGCTAGCGTAGGTCCAAACAGTCGCTTACCAGATAGAAGTGTCCTTAAAAGCTCCCCAGTTCACAATATCGACCCTCGCTTATTACACCACCAAGGTTTGCTATGGCAGTGCCAAGCATGCCTGTTAAGCGATGGAACTTCTGCAAGGCCAAATGGAGTCACTACATTGTTTTGACGAATAAATTCGCAAAGACTTTGTTGCCGCCTGATTCACTTGATGTGGATGCGGCTTACCAGGACTTCTGTAACACCATTAAGAAAGCAGCCAAAAAGACTATCCCACGCGGGTATCAAAATAACTATATTCCTTATTGGGATGCAGAGTGTGAATCCCTCTATAAAACCTTTCTGCAGTCTCCTCAGGGAGACGACTCAAGTTTGGCTGCTACAGCTCTGCTTGCTAAGCTTGACAGAAAACGGAGGGATTGATGATCCGAAGCAGTTCGGAGCATTGACTTCTCACACTCTAGTCGAAAAGCGTGGAGTATTTTAAACAACCTTACTGGTAGGTCACGACACTTTCCTGGTCACTGTCCCGTTTCAGCCGATGCTATTGCATCTCAGCTGGTTAGAAATGGGAAATACGAGGCTGCTGATCGCAAGTCATCTCGACTTGTCTCTCAAAAAGTGTCTGACCTTTCAAGGGCCACAACACCAGACGCAGTAAATATCTCTGACAAATTTTCACAGAGAGAATTCACTGCTGCCCTCCCACATTTAAAATCAGGTAAAGCTCCGGGACCTGATTCCATCTGCTCCAAGCTTATACTCCATTAAAATCTTTATTCATGCTCTTTTGGTAAAATCTGAGTTAAATTGCTGTTAATTCTTTATTAAAAAGTAAAAACAATAACAAAAACTCAACGTTTCGGTGTACTATGTTTCAGTAGACCTTCATCAGGAGATTAAGCAAAACATAAATATCATCCAAAATAAAACCACAGTGGCGCGAAAAAAAAGGAAAAATATTTAAAATACATCATTGATTCAAAACGACATCTAACGGATTCAGAATTTTAAATTATAATAAGCATTTGGATAGAAACAATTGGTTTTATCATTAAAAGCATCATTATTAAAATGAATAAAAAAGGACTCCAAAAATCTTCTTTTTATATAATCTGCTTCTTTTGCCAAAATTTTTGAATTATTCCAATTCATATGATGCTTTTTGACATGATTGTTATGCTGACAGTGTAATTTTTAATTCTTTTGATACAAGATCAGCTGCTTGTTTAGTTCTCCAATTGTGTTCATGAAGTATTCACTGCAAAACTTCTTTCTTTGTAGGTAGCATACCTTTGTCAGGAAAGTACTCTTTGCTAACAAATCGATACATCCCTTGAAGTTCAGAAATTCTTTTTAAAGAGGTCTGTCTAGTCGCTATTTCACAACTCAAAAATTAATTAAACAAAACTAATCACTTGAAATATACCAAATAAATGCTCTAATGTATTAAAAACAGAAA
This sequence comes from Diplosoma virens, assembly GCA_963680785.1. Classification (NCBI taxonomy): domain Eukaryota; kingdom Metazoa; phylum Chordata; class Ascidiacea; order Aplousobranchia; family Didemnidae; genus Diplosoma; species Diplosoma virens. Next base: position 40,001,353 of record OY796892.1, on the reverse strand, counting down.
TGGTTTAAATGCTTATAAATATAACAAGTAATACAATCTGTCGTCGTCGTTTGAGGGCATCCACTCCAGGCCAGACACAAATAGAACTGGGGCCGAGGGTTTATCCTTTTACTACCCCAGACTGCTGCACTGCCTGGATCAGATGCTGGCACTGATGTTATTAAGCCAGCATCGAGTTTCGTCATCCAAAACCGTCAGACCTCGTGCTCCATGTGGTGCCCGATGTATGGGGCACATTGTTAGTACATGGTCTTCGGTTTGCTCTGAGGCGCCACACTCGCAATTCGGTGAAGGAGCGAGACCCCATTTGTGCATGGACGAATGGAATCGCCCAACACCAGTCCGCAGGCGGTTGAGCTTAACCCAAGCTGCTCGGGGTAAGCCCATCCCAACAGGCCTGACACTGGTCCCGGGCACAAAAGCACGGAGCCTGGAAGCACTTTCACAGTACTCCGCGTTCCATTTGTGATTCGTCCATTCAGAGGCGCGAATGCAGTCTGGCAAGATTATCCAAGAGATTCCGCGCACCTGGCACAAACGGGCGTCTGGATCTTAGTCTCACTTGGCCAATATCTGAGGACCCACTTAACAGACCATGCAAGATATGATCGGGGGTCCAGAGATCCACGGTGATCCAAGGAGAGTGTCGCTCCCATTCGGCGAAGCTCAGCTGGCTGGATGCCTGAGAGTATAGGTAGGTGGTCCGTTGGAGTGGAACGCAGGCATCCAGTAACTATGCGCAAGGCGTCATTCAAGACACTGTCAATGAGGCGAGTGTGAGCACTGCTACACCAGGCTGGCGCACAGTACTCAGCTGTTGAGTAGACTACAGACAAGGTGGCTATGCGTAGTGTTTTAGCACCAGCACCCCATCCCGAGCCCACGAGTCGCCTCAGCAGTGTGACGCGCGAGGATAGTTTTTTGCGCAATGCCACTAAATGGTGACGAAACGTGAGCGATCTGTCCAGTTTTACCCCAAGGTAAGTAGGGGTTGGACAGAACGGTAAAAGTCTACTATTGTTGTAGACCTTTAGCTCACGTTTGGCCTCTCGGTTATTTAAGTGAAAGGCTGTCGTCACCGTCTTAGTGTGACTGAGCTTCAACCTCCAAGTCTGGAGATACGCTGACAGTGTGGACATGTCTTGGCTTAAAGTCCCCTCCAAGTCCTTCCAGTTTCCAGAAGAGTGCAACAATGCTAAATCATCAGCATAAGCAAACTTTCTGGAAATCATGGAAGGAAGATCGTACGTATAGATGTTAAATAGGAGGGGAGCCAAGACCGATCCCTGAGGAACGCCGTTTTTAAGACGGCGTAGCCTGCTTTGCTTGCTGTCACCGGTGGTAAGGGTGAAACTTCGATTTCGGACAAGCTCCATAATCATTTTGACCATGTGCTTATCCGGAAGTAGTCTCAGCAGCTTGCAGGTAAGGCCACGGTGCCAGAAAATGTCATAAGCAGCTGTCAGATCGATAAATACGGCACCGGCCTTCTTTTTAGCCTCGAAAGAATCCTCGATGTTCTGGGTTAGCAGAACAACTTGATCTACGGTTGACTTCCCGCGTCGGAACCCAGCCTGCTCTTTAGGGAGCAGTGGATCGATTAATGGTTCAACGCGGGCGTAGATAAGCCTCTCGAGGATCTTGTAGGGGACACAGAGTAGAGATATCGGTCGATAACTCTTTGGATCCCCACGGGCTTTCCTGGTTTTGGGATCGCGACCACAAGCGCTCTTCTCCAGATCTTGGGAATTTTGAGTCGGCGTAAACAGGAAGAAAGGAAGTCACGTAACCAGGACTTCAAAGCAGCTCCAGCATGGAGTATAAGCTCGGGGCAGATGGAATCAGGACCCGGAGCTTTAATTGATTTTAAATGTTGGAGGGCAGCAGCGAATTCTCTCTGTGAAAATTTGTCAGAGATATTTACTGCGTCTGGTGTTGTGGCCCTCCAAAGGTCAGACATTTCTTGAAAGACAAGTCGAGATGACTTGCGATCAACAGCCTCGTATTTCCCATTTCTAACCAGCTGAGATGCAATAGCATCGGCTGAAACGGGACAGTGACCAGGAGAGTGTCGTGATCTACCAGTAAGGTTGTTTAAAATACTCCACGCTTTTCGACTAGAGTGTGAGAAGTCAATGCTCCGAACTGCTTCGGACCATCGATGCCTTCGCTTTCTGTCAAGCTTAGCAAGCAGAGCTGTAGCAGCCAAACTTGAGTCGTCTCCCTGAGGAGACTGCAGAAAGGTTTTATAGAGGGATTCACACTCTGCATCCCAACACGGAATATAGTTGTTTCGATACCCGCGTGGGATAGTCTTTTTGGCTGCTTTCTTAATGGTGTTACAGAAGTCCTGGTAAGCCCCATCCACATCAAATGAATCAGGCGGCAACAAAGTCTTTGCGAATTTATTCGTCAAAACAATGTAGTGACTCTAATAGGCCTTGAGGAAGTTCCATCGCTTAACAGGCATGCTTGGCACTGCCATAGCAAACCTTGGTGGTGTAATAAGCGAGGGTCGATGTTGTGACCTGGGGAACTTCTCAAGGACACTTCTATCCGGTAAGCGACTGTTTGGACCTACGCTAGCGAAAGCTAGGTCTGGATTGGTGCCAGTGTTCCAGCGGCCGGAATAAAAACTGGCAGCGTCCTTGGCATTATATAGCAGGGCAAGACAATTAATACTTGCCCAGCCAGCCAAGCACTCACCGTCCGGACTGTTGTCATCATAACCCCAGTCAACATAACGACAGTTAAAATCGCCAGCGTACAGACAGGGGTGAGGAAACACTGGGAGATCCAGGGTTCGCAATCGCGTTGACGTTGACTATTTTATAGCCATCAACGTCCACACACAACCACTCGATCTCCGATGTCGGTGGAGATTGGTCCAAAAGCGTGTGTCTCAGTCGCTTGTAGACAAACGTGGCAAGGCCATGCTTCCTGCTTAAAGAAGACCCAGCTAGTTGGTAGTGTGGTAGCACCAACTTCTCTGCATCAGTGCAGTGGGTCTCCTGCAGTAGAATGACGAGTGCCTCAGACTGCATAGCGAGGTCATGAAGAACATTCATCTTGCTTGCAGTGAGGCCTTCGATGTTCAGCTGAAGAATAGTGGGTCTTCGGAACTTGTTGGCAATGTGCCCTGAAAAGGGCAGTTTTATCCTGACATTGCCCCGTCCTGAAAAGGACGTTTGCCGATTAGCATACCCACACTGAACATCGGAATGGGTGGATACCCTTCCGTTTTGGTAGGTTCGGTTTCGGTCTGTCATTTTAAAATCAATGAGCAGACTTACTCACGGCCCAGGCTGCGTGAAAGCACCTACCATCTGGGCCAAAATCTGATTCATCTATCTAAAACTTTCTTATGACTACACTAGAAAACAATAACACAAACCTGTTCTTGTGTGGTTATCCTATATAAAACAGTCACACTTGATTATCAGTACCCTGTATCAACAAAATAACAGCACAACACAGGTACATGGAAATCTATTACTTTACTAGTTGACTACAAATAAATTAACAGTATCTGTAGCATAACAACAAACCACCTGTACCTATCACCAAGCTTAACTAACTGTAACTAACTATTAACAACTTCACACAACTGAAAGGTGTGAGCAGTCTAGATCTTTAGTACATGCTTATCAATAACTACTGTGATCACATTGCAGGGAGTGTTTGACAACAAAATTCAATGAAATACTGAATGAGATACTATAAATATTCTTCTCTGCTACTTGTACTCTCAAATTTGTAGGCGATTTTGATAAAATTAGTCCAGCAAATGAGTTTTTTTTAATAACTTGATTTTTGATTGAAATAGAAAAAAATATTGTCTTACAACAGATAGAAAAGTGCATACTCTGCAACTTTTAAGACCAAAATGAAGCTTCTAACACCAGTGGTTTTTGAGTTAAAGCATTTTTAAGGAATTTGACCTTTCGATGACCTTTAGAGTGAGGTTGCCACCTGGTTACAAGTGGCAACATGCCAAAACCACTTTTGGGCAAAGTTTTGGGACCAAAGGCAGGTATTCAGTTAGGTATTTTTTTAGATTTCAAAAAAAATTTTTTTTCACTTCACCCTAATAAACAGACTTACTCACAGCCCAGGTAGCGAGAAAGCACCTACCATCTGGGCCGGGGATTAGTTAAAAATTTATTTTTTTTAACTGGCGATTAGTTAAAAAAGTGTGATTGATTGCTTGTTATATTGTGGCGATGGAGTCATTTTTACTTACCTGAGAATTAATATCTATTTTACTGTTTGTTTTTATTTTATCATAGCATTCACGAGTGTTCGTTTTTCAAAATAAATCACTTTTAAACTTTTCACTTCACTTTTATTTTTCTTTAAACACTTTTCCAGGATGGCAGGTGCTTTCTGGCAGCCTGGGACGTAAGTATGTCTTTTAGAATTTTTCTTGTATTTGTGTTTGTCGTATATTTGTCGTTTGTATTTGTTTTTTAGATTGTGTTGGCATTTATATTGGTGAAACTGGTAGGGCATTTCTTACAAGATGCAAAGAACACATGCGGGATGTGAATTCAAAAAATTTAGCACGATTAGAAAATAATGATATAAACAACAAATCTGCTCTAGTAAAACATGTATATTCGGAAAAGCATCATATAAATTGGAATAATTCAAAAATTTTGGCAAAAGAAGCAGATTATATAAAAAGATTTTTGGAGTCCTTTTTTATTCATTGTAATAATGATGCTTTTAATGATAAAACCAATTGTTTCTATCCAAATGCTTATTATAATTTAAAATTCTGAATCCGTTAGATGTCGTTTTGAATCAATGATGTATTTTAAATATTTTTCCTTTTTTTTCGCGCCACTGTGGTTTTATTTTGGATGATATTTATGTTTTGCTTAATCTCCTGATGAAGGTCTACTGAAACATAGTACACCGAAACGTTGAGTTTTTGTTATTGTTTTTACTTTTTAATAAAGAATTAACAGCAATTTAACTCAGATTTTACCAGAAGAGCATGAATAAAGATTTTAATAATATACCTGGTATCAAGAAAAGCCAAACTTATACTCCATGCCGGAACTGCTTTGAAGTCCTGGTTACGTGACTTCCTCTCTTCCTGTTTGCGCCGACTCAAAATTCCCAAGATCTGGAGAAGAGCGCTTGTGGTCGCGATCCCAAAACCAGGAAAGCCCGTGGGGGACTCAAAAAGTTATCGACCGATATCTGCTCTGTGTCCCCAGCAAGATTTTCGAATGGCTTATCTACGCCCGCGTTGAACCATTAATCGATCCACTGCTCCCTAAAGAGCAGGCTGGGTTCCGACGCGGGAAGTCCACCGTAGATCAAGTTGTTCTGCTAACCCAGAACATCGAGGATTCTTTCGAGGCTTAAAAGAAGGCCGGTGCCGTATTTGTCAATCTGACAGCTGCTTATGACATTTTCTGGCACCGTGGCCTTACCTGCAAGCTGTTGAGACTACTTCCGGATAAGCACATGATCAAAATGATCATGGAGCTTGTCCGAAAATTGAAGTTTCACTTTTACCACCGGTGACAGCAAGCAAAGCAGGCTACGCCGTCTTTAAAACGGCGTTCCTCAGGGATTGGTCTTGGCTCCCCTCCTATTTAACATCTTTACATACAATCTTCCTTCCATGATTTCCAGGAAGTTTGCTTATGCTGATGATTTAGCATTGTTGCATTCTTCTGAAAACTGGAAGGACTTGGAGGGGACTTTAAGCCAAGACATGTCCACACTGTCAGCGTATCTCCAGACTTTGAGGTTTAAGCTCAGTCATACTAAGACGGTGACGGCAGCCTTTCACTTAAACCACTGAGAGGCCAAGCGTGAGCTAAAGGTCTACAACAACGATAGACTTTTACCGTTCTGTCCAACCCCTACTTATTTTGGGGTAAAACTGGACAGATCGCTCACATTTCGTCACCATTTAGTGGCATTGCGCAAAAAACTATCCTCGCGCTTCACATTGCTGAGGTGACTCGTGGGCTAGGGATGGGGTGCTGGTGCTAAAACACTACGCATAGCCACCTTGTCTGTGGTCTACTCAACATCTGAGTACTGCCCGCCAGTCTGGTGTCGCAGTGCTCACACCCGCATCATCAACAGTGTCTTGAATGACGCCTTGCGCATAGTCACTGGATGCCTGCGTCCCACTCCAACGGACCACCTACCTATACTCTCAGGCATCCAGCCAATTGAGCTTCGACGATTGGGAGCGACACTCTCCTTGGCTCACCGTGGATCTCTGGACCCCGATCATATCTTGCATGGTCTGTTAAGTGGGTTCTCAGATACTCGCCAAGTAAGACTAAGATCCAGACGCCCGTTTGTGCCAGGTGCGCGGAATCTCTTGGACAACATTGCCAGACTTGGCATTCGCGCCTTTGAATGGACAAATCACAAATGGAAAACGGAGTACTGTGAAAATGCTTCCAGGCTCCGTGCGTTTGTGCCCGAGACCGGTGCCAGGCCTGTTGGGATGGGCTTACCCCGAGCAGTTTGGGTTAAGCTCAACCGCCTGCGGACTGGTATTGGCCAATTCCATTTGTCCATGCACAAATGGGGTCTTGCTCCTTCACCGAAATGCGAATGTGGCGCTTCTGAGCAAACCGCAGACCATGTTCTAACAACGTTCTTTATACATTGGGCACCACATGGAGCACGAGGTCTGACGGTTTTGGATGAAGAAACTCGATGCTGGCTTAATAACACCACTGCCAGCATCTGATCCAGGCAGTGCAGCAGTCTGGGGTAGTAAAAAGATAAACCCGCGGCCCCAGTCCTGTTTGTGTCTGACCTGGAGTGGATGCCCTTCAAACGACGACGACGACGAACTAATCGCCAGTTATTGAATTAGGATTTGTGCTAAAACTACTTGTAAAATATGAAATATTGTGATAAATTTAAACTAAAATTAAATTAAATAAATAACTTATTTTTTTACAATCTTGTACCAAAATTAAGTTATTTTTTGGTTTTTGTTTGAACTTACCACGATATTATACTTTTTAGTTTAAAAGCAGACCTTAGAAAAAGCTCATTGTCCTCCACAGGTTGTTGTTTATGTACATCAAATTAACAAAGCCATATTTATCTTCAGGACTGTGAATTGTCAACACAAACCTGTCTACTCCGGTTCTCAATATTTTAGGCTTTCTACTGTTAAACGGCAAGACTTCGACTCCGACTCCAGCGCTTAAATCTTTTAGTGTGGAAAAAAACAGAACTATAGTACTAACTATGTTGAAAGTCTCACATTGTATCAATTAATATTATAACTAGTAAATTTTGCTGTTTAACCCTATTCTCCTCAACGGCCGGGCTTCTGAAGCCCGACCCTTGCAAAAACGTTTGTAATTACTTCATCTTTGTAGATAAAATTCTGGAATTTCTTGACTTTTCCTAATTTAAAATGCTGAATAAGATGGTATTATTTTTAGGTGCCCCCGAACAAGGGTTAACGGGTAAAATAGACGTTTTTTAGCAAATTTGTAAATTTTTGCTGGTTTTCGCAAGCAGAGCGTGGAATTTCAATTTCACGCTTTTATTAAGTGACTAGAATTTTACGAATAATCGGTTTTGCGTGTCGAAGTGAATTACGTCGTTTCCCGATGTCAATATGCCTTAGACGATGTAGAACTTATTTCATGTAAATCACAGTTTCTTTTTTTGAGCTTTTGGCGATTGCTTGGAAACATTTTACACATATACAATATTTTGCATAAAACAATTGCTGTTGGACTGCTGGAATACCAATCAAGCGGACAAAATACAATCTTTACAATAAGCATTTTTATAAAACTTTCTTTTTATTATTTATTTGTGGGAAAAAAATTAAATTAACTGGTTCACATCTTAGCTCTTATGCTGACGCCTTCAGACAATTAAACAACATCTGACCTTTTATAATTGCATTTCACGTAGCATTTGAAGTAACAGGCCGTTTTTATGTTGAAATTTTCCTAATAATAAAAAATCCGACGTATTTTTTATATACAAGTATACTTAGGCGTACCAGCCCAAAAAATTTTGGGGGCAATGAAGTTTTTCCCAAATCTTGTGACGTTTGCCCAAATCATGATTTTCTAGTACTTTATGGATAGGACAAAAAAATTCTCTGAGATTTTTGAGCGGAGAAGAAAACTTGGGAGAGCAATGCCCCCCTGCCCCCCCGGCAGGTACGGCTATGCAAGTATACCTGTTTAAAAAATTTTTGTGAAAAACTTTATGGCTTTTCGATGTGGGTTTTCCAAACAGAAAGCATAGAATAAAAACAAGACGTTTGATACGATTGAATTTCAATGAAACAGATGTTTCCAACTTGTATAAATTCATGGCGGTTTTAAAGTCTGAGATTTACACAAATGAATTTTTCCTCCCAAAAAATTTTCAAGCCAAAGTTTAAAAAAGTGTCCTTACTTATTGCAAACTGTTTAATAAATTTATTTTTAAAGTTAAATAAAAACCTAAAAAAGCTCCATTCTGGAAACTTAAAAATAATTTTTTATGTAAACGTAAGGACTATTTTTGGTTTTCATTTGCCTTTCGCCATAAATTTTATGTTTGAACTTAATAAGTCATTTAAAAAAAGTTTGGTATGATTCCTGGTCTAATATGATTATCCTATTATATTCCGACGTCTTTTTAGTTTTAAAACGACCCACTAATTCGAAACCTCTAAATAAAATCAATTTAGATATCTTAGTTACGGATGACCTGGGTTGTTTATAAGGATTTTTCCACGTAAAACCACATAAAGCTTCGGGCCCCAATTTTATGTGCATGTTGTATAAATTCATTACAGCTCTAACTTCTTAGATTTACACAAATGACTTCTTTCCTCCCAAAAAATTTTCAAGCCAAAGTATAAAAAAACGGTCCTTACTTATTGCAAAGTGTTTAATAAATTTATTGCAAAAATTAAATAAAAACCTAAAAAAGCTCCACTTTGGAAATTCAAAAAAAATTTTTTTGTAAACGTAAAGACCGTTTTTTGGTCTTTATTTTCCTTTCGCAATAAATTTTATGTTTGGACTCAAATTGTAGTTTTTAAAAAAGTTTGATATAACTCTTGATCTAATATGATTATCCTATTATATTTTGATGTCTTTGTAGTTTTAAAATGACCCACTAATTGAAAACCTCTGAATAAAATCAACTTAAATTTTTACTTACGCCTGACCTAAGCTGTTTACAAGTGTTCTTCCACGTAAAACCAGATAAAACCCCGGTCCCCAGTTTTATGTGCACAGAGCTTATTATCCATGTCAGAGCTATTTCAAAATCTTGATTAAATCATTTTTCTTTTTCCTACTTGCGTCAATTCTAATTTGGAAAATCTACGGAAGAGCGCTTCTAGTCGCGATTTGAAAGACTGTAGAGATTCAAGAAGTTATTAACAAATTTATCAATTTTATGTCCCGTAGGAGAAATTTGAGACGTTTACGTACGCTCGCAACGAGCTAATTGATGATTTTGACGCAAAAAGTCAACGGCTGATCAAGTCGTTCTGTTATCATAGAAATCATCGACGATTTTCTCAAGACTAAGAAAAATGCCAGTGCTATTTGTCAATCTGACACTTGCATATGACACTGTTATTTCATACAAACTTGATTTTAACTGCAAGTTATTGAGTTTTCTGCTGGATAAGAACATGGTTTAAATGATTATGAAACTAGTTCACAACAAAAGTTTTACTCTAACGGCGACAGTAAGCAAAACAGTCTCGCGTGTCAGAGAAACAGTGTTCCTCCAAAATCAATCATGACTGATTCTTTTTTTAACATCTAAAAGTATAATCTGCGTTCCACAATCATCAGATTAAAAATATTGTGAGCTAAAATTTTACAATAATCAACATTCATCATTGCGTTTAATTTTAACTTATCTTGAGGTAAAACTAAATAAATCACCCAAGTTTCGTCACCATCGTTTGCATTGCGCAAAAACTTTTCTTTGTGTGTCCCGGCGCTGAAGTAACTTGCGGTTTTAGGGCGGGAGCTGGTACTAAAACCAGTGGTGGATATTGGGTGAGGCGACCTCGGGTTCCTCCTTGAAAATATTGCATATACAGTAGTTTCATTTTGCTGTATATGCTTTTTTAGAGATCACCATTATTTTGGGAGAAAAATAGCAAAATATGAGATTAAATCGAAGTGAAGACCTTCTTTTTTTTTAGAGATCACTATGATTTTGGGAGAAAAATAGAAAAACGAGAGATTAAATCAAAGTAAAGACTTTTTTTTTTAAAGATCACCATGAGTTTGGGAAAAATAAGGGAAATACGAGATCAAAACCCTTTTTTTGAAGAACATCAATTTTTGCGAATCCTTGCTTCGCGGCCCTAATTTTGAATATCCGTCACTGGCCAAAACATCAAAAATAACTCTCCTATTTTTGTCTATTCAATAACCGAGTACTGGATCTTGTTTGTTTTTGCAGCGCATGTACTTGGTTTATATATATATGTCTTGAATAATGCTTTGTGCGTAGTCACTGAATGCCTCCGTCCCTCTCCAACGGACCACTTACCAGTTTTTATAGACATCCAGCCATCTGAGCTTTGACAACAAGAAGTAGTACTCTTTTTAGCTAGAGATAGTACTCTAGACATGCTCTGCTATTTTTTCAAACCTGTGGCACACTTTGTAAGGTTTCAAAAATTTGCAGAGCATCTGGACCAGGTGAAGAGCTAAATTTTCACCGCTTTCCGTTACAGGAAGTTTTCTTTAGCTGCCATAGAAAGCCTAAAAATTTTAATCTGAACTCTAAAAATAAAGTGATGATTTTTTTTCATCTGAAGTTACCAATTTGCACATATCAAGCGCAATCCAGCCTGGGAGAAAATTGATCAAAAAAAGCTATCAATTTATTTGTAAAGAGTTTTTATGTTCACTAAAAAAAGTTTCATATGAAAAAAAGCGTTTAAAATTTAGTGAAGACCAAAAAAAAAGTTGTGACATTTCACGATCAGATGTACTGTACAATGAATTTTTTAAGTTTATTGGTTGCTACTTCAAAAAAACATAACTTTCTATCTATTCGAAAGATTATGTTTGTCGTTTTTCCACAGCTTACGAGTTACAAAGCATTGCTGTAGATCCTGACTATGGTTTATTCATCGGTTATCAAATGCCTACTGATAAACAGGAAGGTCTAAAAGCTTGTTTGCACTTGCTTTGCAAAGACTAGAACAATATTGCCAAATTAGGTACCCTGCTGTCCAGTACATGAATTATATATAGAACACAGAGTACTGTGGTAGTACATTCCGGCTCCATGCTTTTATTACCAGCGCTTTGAGTGTACTAGGCTCGTTTGAAATAGCGTTTTCAGAACAGTTTGAGTTATGCTTAAATGCCTGTGGACGGGTTTAGGACAACTGGCCTCAGCCGACTGGCCGCAGTTTAACTAACCAGTCGGCTGCGTCTAGCTGGATTGCGCCTAGTCGGTTGCGACCAGTTGGCCCATTCTGCCTGCGAACAAAGTTGCGTGTTTTCATTTGTGCATGGACAAATAGGGTCTCTTTACTTTCTCTCATTGCAAATGCGGCGTCATTGCACAAAACAGAGATAAAGTTGTATAGGAGTGTCAAATGAATTAGGCATTATAAGGAGCACAAATTTGGACAGTTTTAGATAAAAAAAAACGGTTGTGGCTTGGTGCATCACTAACAGTACTTAATCCAGGCAATACAAAAGCAATTCGCAGTAAATAAATAAACCATGGGGGCCAGTCCTATTTATTTGCTTTACTTGAAGTGGATACTTTTAAATACTAGAACAATTTTGGCATAGAATTTCCCTGTTTTATGTAAAGTTAAAAAAAGGCTTTTATAGCTTAACGTTTCCTTCTCTAAGTTATCTTGGAGAGGTCTTGTGGTGATTAGCATCTTTTGAAGGTAATCAATCTAATCTTCCAAAGTGTAAAACAAAAAAACGCACTTTTTAATTAAATATATTGGAAACAAAATGTGTTATTTTATCCCGTATTCCATCCGAAACTTTTCATATTGCAAAATAAAAAAGCAAATTTACCTTTGTTATCCAGATTTGCCTATTTTCTAGTTTTGCTTTTAGGTTTTCATTTGTTAATTACTTTTTTGCCTTATCGCAACTTGTTTTCAAATGGTTATTTATTTAAATTTTTTTGTTATTTTAAATTATGCAATAAAAGTAACTGCTTGAGCAAGACACCTTATGGTTATTTGCCAGTCACGTTGTCCTATATTTAATCTCAATTATATGTTATGCAAATATTTGTAATAGTTTAATGACAAAATAAACAAATGTGAAGTTCGAATCTTCATAAATTATACAATATTGTTGTTCAAAAATTTTTTTATTGGACACTTTAATTTTTATTAACTGATATAATTGTAATTTAGAGTTTCTAACAAAGATTTTTAAGCAAAGAAAGTGCCGTAAAATGTTTTTCTAATAAAATGTCACAAAAACGAACGTATACGATCCTGATCCGTTGCCATCAAATCGCCACTCCCAACCTCTTGCTATACTGTCGACAAATATATTATAAAATTGATTTTTTTCTTTAATTTTATAGAAAGCAAACAAAGTTTTTGTTAAATTTTATTGCCAAAAGATTTGGAAAATTTCTCACGTGCTGGCATGAATAAACACGCTGTTCTATAAGATCACTATTTCTAAGAAATTATTAATTAAAATCGCCCAGGTTGCGGCACTGCCTACAAATTTCCACTTCATGCTATGAACGATGCCGAGATATGTTCCACGATTAATAGTCACAATTTTATAAAGTAATATTGTTTTTCTCAAGTGCTTTTTTTTAAGTAATGCAACCGGTGTACTTCTATTTCAATAATTAAAAAACTTTTTTTGTGGCGGTGAAATCATTGCGAAAAAACAAAACAAGTGCATACAAACGATGATAATTGTATAAAAGATAAAGGTTTGTTGGTTTTACAGCATTGGTATGTCGATATTCTAATGCTGCTAAATATTAAAATATAGCCTATTTCAAATTCTTTTATGTAAAAAAAAATATTTTCATTATTTTATACTTTTTTTAAAAAGCAGCAATAACTATTGGTAACTAAAAAAACATGTGGACAAATATGTGAACCAGTAATTGAAACCAGTCTAAAATAAATTTTATACTTCGACCAAAACAATGAAGCAAGCTTCCCTTGGCTTCTTCATTGTTTATAGTTGTCGTGCACGTTGACGTCACTCTTTACGTCCAATTTTTAATTAAGTTTACGACTGTTACAACAGCGAATCCGTTACAATCGCATTTCACGCTAGTTAAATGAGTGTCTAAACGTAAAAATTGTAGTGACCTTGCTAAATTGCAATTTTGCATACTATATCAAATGAATTTTCAAAAACTTTTTTGCTCTAACAAAAGTTAAATAAATGATCTTTACGCTGCTTAAATTTGATAAAGATAGCTTAAGTAGTTTTGGAGTTATGAATCGTTAAATTGGTGGGCTTCTGAAACCCGGCCGTTGAGGAGTCAACAGCTCGAAAAAGCTTGAGGAGAATAGGGTTAAAGTGTTATGTTACTGAGCTCGTAAAAACACACAAAGTTATAGCATTCTCTTTTTCACTCTTTGTGTGTGTGTTTGTGAGTGTAGGTGTCTGTTTACTTGGGTTAATTATATTTTTTCTTGTTCTCTAAAATATTATATATCTTGCATTTTTCAAACAGACTCCGACTTTATAGACCTGTTTCTGCTGCCGTAAAAAACACTAAACAGAAGTCAATTTCAGTTTTCTAACATATGCAGTGTAATAAAATTGTCAGCAAAAACAATAAGATTTTTAATCTGCATAAAGTAGTATGCACACTCTCTTTAACTTTCTAATCTATCACAGTACTGTGTTGAGACCTAAAACAGTTTAAACGTTCAAGCTTGCTTTATTGTTATTAAAAATCATGAGGCCGATACATTACAGAGGACATTGGAAGTGCAAAGTGTAGTTGATGTTTCTGAGTAAATTTTTTTTAAAACTACCAATATGTTCTCTAAAATAGCAGTTGCCGCTTTGACAAGTGATGTGTTTGAATACAAAGCACATTAAACTTATTTAATAAACTGTCGGGAAACATGCAGATAAATAAGTTTTGCTGATTAAAATGTTATTATAGCGAGGTCATAAATAAAAAAAAACGAAAAAATAGCACTACCTCTCTCCCTCTCTTGCCCTTTTGTGTGTGTGTATGTTTGAGTGTGTGTGTTTACTTGGCTTAGCTATTTTCTTTCTTGTTCTCTATGATATTATCTTGCATCCTTGACCAGACTCCGACTTCATGAAACTGTTTTTGTTGTCATAAAGTACATTAGTCAATTTTACTTTTTTTTAATTTTGCAGTGTAATAAAAATGTGTGCAGAACAATAATATTTTTATTCTGCTTATAATAGTATACACACTCTATTTAACTTCCTATTCTAATACAATATTGTGTTCAATTCTGTTGAGACCTAACATATTTTAAGCTTTCAGTATTTTAAAATTAATCTCAACAGCTAATAAAAAAAATATCTTTAGGTTGTGAGCTTGAACAACTTTTATTAATACAATAAAATATAAAAAAGACTATAAATTGCGTTATTTTGTTTCAAAATTGTAATTTTGTTACAAGTTTAACATAAAAATGAATCGGTTCAATGACATACAACGAAAAAGTTTTACGAGCTTAACCTTAGAATAAATTAGTTTAGTAACATATAACGTCATGCCTTGTTATAGAAGGTTGCCGCTGCTTATGATCGACAAGACTACAATTGTGCAAAATTGTTCCGCGGACCGCATGCGGCCCGAGGGCCTGTAGTTGGACCACGCTGTCTTAGATCATAAGCTGTTTTATTTTTGCCTTACGTAATTGTTTTCGACAATGATATCATCGGAAGTTAGTTTTTCCCGCCAATACTTCGTAGACCAAAAGTACTTTAATTTGTTGCATTACGTAATTGTTACCGATAATAACGTCATTTAAGTTGTTTTCTCGCCTCGCCTCTCTATACGTGATATCTTGTATAAATAGTCGGACCCTCGCGGGCCATTTTCAAATCAAACACAATCGTCATTCTTGTTTGGAGATTGTAAAACGCATTTCAGTTAGTAAGTGTTTGTGCGTTGTGTTAATTTTTGACTTTGTGCTTATTTCTGTTTTTTATATTTAGTATAGAAAACCGTAACCATCCCAGACAAATAAAAAAAATGCTACTTAATGAAGAGAAACTTTATCAAAGTCGAAAAAAAAATTAAACGATTTGAATTACTCAAAGTTTTTTGTTATAAGAAAACCTAGTTTAATTTAAGAAAACCGGCAAAACTGGAGGCAATTGACGGTTAGTTTCTTTCACAATTTGACAATTTCATTAGTAAGTCTAACATCGAAATTTTATTCCAAAATTGAAAAAACAAGAATGATTTAAAAAGCACAAAAAGAAGAACTAGTGAAAGTAAAATATAAATGCTCATTCATGCAACTTTTAGATATAAAACCACGTGGATAAATTTACTTAATCAGTTAGGTCAAAAACTTGCCCATATTTAATCAATCAAACTACACAAAAAATAGAATATTTCATTGTTTATTACTTAGTGACCTTACTTCACAGATTTATTTTCACTGTAGTACAAATTTATCAAATCTACGCATACTAAAAATTAAATTTTGTACAATAACAGCACTTAATTTTTCAAATTTTTTTTTTATGAACTTTAACTTTGAAATTTCTAAAATTCAATTTTCTGAAAATCCAACTACATTAAATTGAAAGAAATATTTTTAGTAATTTAAGTTTATCTTGTTTTTGGTAAAATGAGATACCCCGAAGTTATTTGTTTTATTGAATTGATTTATTGAAGTTATTTAGATTAAGCAAACTGAACCGAATACATAGTGGCGCATGCAGGAGGATAAAGACAAAACTTATTTATCTAAATCACATCGAAAAAATTTACCCGTAAAAAAGATTAACGAAAAAGTTCTATACTCAAAGTAAACAGCTTCTATTTGCATCTATTTGATTTGAGAATTTTTAAGACAACCTGTTTTACAACAAAAGCCTCATCATACTCATCAAGTAGCGCAATACGTTATTCTTACACGTTCTGAAAATAAAGTCTCATGCCTTCACGTTTGGCCAAAAATTTCTAAAAAATACAAAATGTGGCCTATACTACACCAAGTTAACAAATACTTAAATCTTTTGGAAAAATGTTTTTTCTCAATAAGAAAACGTTCTTTTTGTCATATGTTTTCCATTACTTTATAAGTTGAAACTTTTGAATTATGCAAACAAAATTTAATAATTTACAAAATATACATGTATTTGTACATTTTCTGCCAATCAGTCCAATTTTTCAACCTATTTTCGACCAATAAAGTTTTTTAGTTTTTATACAAAAAAGAAAAAAACTTGATTAATTGGTAAATTCTGTTAAAGTTTTTAAATCAACTACTTCTTGTTGAGTTTCTCTGCTGCTTTTTTGTTTTCTAAATATTCCTATCAACTTATCAGGAAGTGACGAGTACAAAAACGGATTGAAAGCGCTGTTGATTGGAAGCAACAAACTAGCAGTGACAATGTAAGCAACATCATCCACATATATTCCGCCCAGTTTCACAAATGCTATGATGCATATGGGAATCCAACACAAAAAGTCAGTGACTATGATTCTCAAAATACGTCTTTGTAATTTTGAATCAGTTTTTTCTGTTTGGTTTTCCACTGTTTCTAGTTTGTTTCTTGATTTTATGAAAATGCAAACATAACCTATTGCAATAAAAATGAAACACAAGAAATTGATGGTTATAATGGCAAGACTATATTCCCAGGCATTTTCGCCTCGATAAACATAGAATCGTGGCATGCATACACTGGTTTGTCCATAATAACCAAACTTTACCCCAGGAGAATATTCTGGATAGTTTGTCATCAGAAATGACTTTGTAAATTCCCAATTTTCGCTGTTGTTTTTAATTGATTGATTGTTCATTTCTGCCAGACGACAAGCTAATGTTGTGATGTTTTCTTTATTCCAAACTTTTGAACTAGTGAATTGGTTTGAAAACTCAACACTGTGCACAAAGTATTCAGAAGTTAGATGTGAAATCGGCAAAACAGCTATAACGAAAGATGTTAACCAACCTAATATGATAACCAACGCATACTTGCCCGTAGAACTTGACAGAATGGAAAGTGGCTTGTAAATTCTATGCAATAAAAAACTTGTTAATAAAACCATAAAAAAACATGAAGCTTCACTGGATAACACAGCAAGACTCCCAATTATTGAACAACGTAAACTGGATCGCCATTTCAAGTCAATCTGACCGTAATAACCTGAATAGTAAACGCTGTAAACAGCAATTACGAGCAAATAGATTCCCATTATTATGTCAGCAATCGAAATGTTTAGAATAATCAAGTGCTGATACCTGGAAGATCGATTTAATTTTGTGCTTGCAAGAAGTTTTGTTGTTGATACAATTACATAGACGTTACCACAAATGACTACAATACTCATAATCCAAAAAACACTTTTTAATACAGGATTAGCTATCATTTCTAAATTTGATGAAAACACAGTGTTTTTGTTATTTCCGCAATCTTGCTCATCTCTATTATCATCACAATCTTGCTTCCCATCACATATTTGATCGACATCAACACTGACTTTGTTTCCCGCTTTGCAAACAAATCGCTTTGGACAGTTTAACTCTTCAAATCCTCTAAAACAATTTGATTTATTGGAAATAATGTAAAAATCATCTTCAATTCCGTCACAGTAACGATCACCGATGTTATGATCAATGTGACAAGTGTCATTACAAAACTCAGGTGGGCTTTCACAATTACATTCATCACTGAGATCACTACATTCTGGTCGACCATCGCACAACGTTGCTAAACGATGGTCTTCTATTCTTGTTTGACATGTTTTTGTTGATTTTGTGATATCATCATTTACGCTAATAATGCTTTTATAGTCTAAGACAAAACTTGAGTTAAAATTATGTTTGCTTTCGTAATTAGCATAAAGCAAGCTACAGGAATGAAACCTATTTTTACATAAATCACTGTTTAAATTATCTTCACACAAACACTCGTCAGACCAATCATAACAATCAAATATACCATCACACACTTGTTTGGATGAAATCAACAAACGTCGATCAAAACATTGAAAACACGAATTGTTTTTGCAAAGATCAGATTCGTCACTGCACTGTGCAACATTATCATGCAAATTCCGTTGAGGTAAAATACATTTTCGAGATGAACCGACACCTACACATTTAAAGCCATGCTGGTTTTGAATTTCATCACTTTTGTCAAGACAGTCGAATATGCCATCACACAATTGAAATGTTAGTCCTAAGCTACCATCATCACATTGAAATGCACGATCACATTGTTTAGTAGAATTATTCATGCAGTTGAAGACGCAAATAGGATCAGTTGCATTGCAATCGAAAGTAGAACAGGTAAGAGATGAAGCATTATAACAATTTACGCTACCACAACGAATAAGAGAAATAAGATGGCATTGTGATATGAAATTTGCATATCGACTATTTGACCTGTATACTAGGACAGGACATTGACCACATTTTACGATTTTTTCAACTTGATTATTTTCATCACTTCCATCAGGACATTGTTCGATTCCATCATTTTGTTGGTTGATTGGAATGCATCCAGTAAAACGCGTCCTTGCTTGTTTTGAGTAAATTTTGCAATCCACAGGATTGTTTTTGTAGCACTGACATTGAAATTCATTTTCATTGCAAGGACAGTTCAATTCATCTGATTTGTCAGTGCAATCATACACTTGATCGCATTTATCTGCAAAATAAAAATGGGTGAAAAATATGCGTAAATGTAGGCTATTCATTAGCTTGATTTTAAACTTTAATTTAATTCAAATTAAATCTTAATAAATTAATAGGCACTTGAACCGTAATTAAGCTTCGGGTCTTGACTCCATCTGGCCAAAGATTATTGCAGTAATTGCTTTGAAACCCTAGTTATTTAACTTCCTCTTATCTACTTTCGTCAAAGTAAAATTTCGAAAATCTGGAGAAGAGCGCTAGTCGTAGAATCTCGAAGATAATCAAAGATATATCATTAAGATTTATCTTTGTTTTAAGTTTGTATCATAGTTGAAAGACAGAGATATATCCTTGAAATATACACCGAAAGTGAACACTTTTAAACTTGATTTAAACATGATTGTCATCATTGATTCAAACATGATTGTCGAAGGTAAATCTTTGATTTCGAAGCTATTTCGAAGAAAAATCATGTATGCTCCTTACCAGAAATTAACGAGTTTAAATACTTGATTTAAACATGATTGTCATCATTGACTTAAACATGATTATCAAAGATAAATCTTTGATTTCAAAGCTATTTCGAAGAAATATCATGTATGTTTCTTACTAGAAATCAAACGAGTTTAAGGTTTAATTTAAATATGATAGCCTGTTTTTGTTTATGTATGGTTATTATGAATTAATACCCGTTTTAAAAGCGATTTCTTAAAAAAAAAATTTTTACTACAGTAGAATATTACAGAAAAACTCAACTAACACAAAATTTAGTATTTTAATTTGATTAAAATTGCAAAACAAAAACTCAACAATACTTTATATTTTAAAGTTTACTATTAAATGTAGCTACTGTAGTGTTCCTAAGTTTGAAGTAAAAAGCCGGTTTTGCAAATGGACTGGTAAGCACCTTTGATATCTATCAGATTGGACATTCTTCGTATAAAATCCTCAGCCACAAAAATTTGTCGTAGGTGCTGGTAAAAATGACGTAAACGTTTTCTTATTTAACTCTTTTTAAATAAATTTAATAAAATTTAAGCTGTTATCAATTGAACTTTTTTTAATTGGTTATACACTACAAAATTTCAGTTTTTTTAATTCCATTTTATAAATATGATGTTATACGCTTTTAGAATTCCATATACTTTTTGTTACAAACCATCAATCAATACATGTTTATTTGCGGAAATATAAATTAAACAATAAAACAATTAATACATTGTAGAATAAACCATAGCCAATGCCGCAGTTCCTTTGATGTAAAAAATAAAATCGAAGTAAAAGATAAAAGAATTAATAAAAACAAACAAAAACACAATACACAAAATATACAATTTGAACCATGGTTTTTAAAAGTTTGTTTCCCAGCCTAATAGCCTTTGGAAATTTTTGACATAAAAACTAAATTCAATAAAATATTCCATACGATTCAAAATGAGGTCACAATTCAAAGTTTTTAAAAGTTATTGGTCAAATTAGCATGTTTCTTCTTCGTTTCTCATTTTCTTGGTTTGCTCACTTCCCAGTTTTCCGTCTGGAAAGCACAATTGCTGCACATTGCGGCGAATCCAGGGCTGGTGCACTTTGATTTTTCTAACGTGCAAGGAATTCTAAACAAAGAAATAATGATTTGATTTTATAATATTAATATATTATATAAATTCTAAAAATTAATTTAAAATTATTTAAAAAAAACATAAAGATAAGAATTATTCTTTCTAATTATCGAATTATCATAATTATGTAGAAAGCGTAAACAAGTCAATTTTTGTTCTAGAACTGTTTAAAAATTGACTGCAGTTAGATGGACGTTCTTAATTTTATAACGAGCCATAAAATTTTTTCATTTCGAAAAATAATAAGCCAAGATTAAGTAGGATTTTTTCATTGAAGTTAGTTAATTAAAAAAATTTAAATTAGTTAAAAAAAGATCTTTATCTTTATACGCTGAGAATAAAATTATATCTATTTGAATAAAGCATTCTTTATGTAGGCTTCAGTCCACGATCCAACAATTGCTGAGCCCTGGTTATACAGTGTAGCTAACATTAAAATTCAAAACAACTTCAAAACTCTTTTTTTTTTATACATTAATACAGATAGAGATATATTTAACAATACTAAAAAATATTTAATGTTATATAACTTACTTGCTCTATTGTGCAATTAAATTTCTAGCCACAAGAGAGATAAGTGACATTTTTAGCTAACTTTTGAATGTCGCTTCCAGGCTGAGAACACATAGTTGAATTAATCATCCGTCTATTACGCACGGTAGCAGTTGAATTGTCAGTCTCTTTTTTTTTACAAATTAAACTTTTTGTGCTTTATAATTGGCAGAAATTTTTAATTTTAAAAATAATTCTAAAATGAAAAATGAAAAATTACTTTAATCTATTAATTTTTAAAAATAAAGTCAAACATAATCAAAAGCGGTTCTCAGAAATTACTAGTGGCATTTTCAACACTTTCGGCAATAGAGATGTATCAAAGCCAGAGCTTTGCCAAACTCAAAGCTTCAATCAAAACCACACTAGAAGGTAAAACTTATTTGTAAGCTTGATAAACAGCATCATGTCACAAAATTTTTCGCGACCTTGAGAATATGAATAAGCGTAATTTTCCGTCCTGTACTGCAATATTTGCCAATAAGTCTAACTTGATGACTGCCTGTTAGATAAGCTTAACAACTATGTATTTTGACTTGACAAGTGTTTTTTTTGTTCTTTGAAAAGTGCGCATTGCAAATATTTGCATGTTGTTTAATGAACGACAATGCAGAAGATGATAGACAAAAATCATTTATAATCGTCGCGTGGTTGGCAGCGTGGTTGAGTAGTTAGACCGCGAGGTTTGTGATCCACATGGATTCGGTTCAAAACCTACTCGTGCCATTCTGTTATGTCCTTAGGAAAGATACTTTACGGCACTTTCTCTAACTTGGTGATCTTGATAAGCAGTTCTAAATTTCAGTGATTTCTCTATAAAACTAAAAAATTAAAATAACAAATTTGAAACGGACAGCAATATCTTGACAACTCCGAAAGCAGTTCGGGTTAATTGCATGCCCTACGTATTAGCGCCTCCATGGTTTTCCTGTGATTCAGAAAGATAAACATAGAGGTACAATAAAATAACTAAAAAATGAATAAGAAAACTAAAAAAAAATAAATATATTGATTTGCAAATTCGAACCATCAGCAAAGCGTAAAATAAACTTTATATTATAATCGTCACTGAAATTAGACATTTAACAACCTTTGACTTGTTTCAAATTAAAGGAAAAGTTTTATAAAAAGTTTTTTACAATTTGATATTTTTTGATTAGTAAATGCTTATCTCAATTATAAAACTTGGCATCAACTACTTTGGCAATAAAATTGTTAACAAAAACTGTTAAATCAGCATTGTTGTAAATAATGATTTGGCAACCAGAATAAAAATAAAACAATACGAAAATGAGAGCAAACTCTACAATTACAAAGCTTACTCTATTATTACAATCATAAAATTAAGCAATCAATGTGTGATTAACCCAAGGTAACATTCAGAAAAGCAACAAACATTGTCTACTGACGCAAAAAAGTTGAAATAATCAACGAAATTTATTCTACTGTGATTGCTAAAAGACATAAAAATTTTACCGTATAAAATTAAAGAATCACCGGAAATATTTTGAAGAAGGTAGGAACAAAAGAATGCATCAACGACAAGAGTTTTAGTGAAAATTAAAAGTCTCGTAGAAGAAGCAAACTTAATGCAATTAGTATATTGTTATTAAAAAAATTTTTTCTTGTTATTTAAGATGACAAAATCCGACATACAACATAGCTAAAACTGAATTCTGCTGCTTTCCAATCTGCAAGTTCTATTACAGGTCTCACTTTTTTGTTAAATTCTGATGATATTTACTTTCGTGCATTATACATTCCAACAATCATAGCAACATTTGCTGAAAAGACAATCATCCTTCATACTCTCTAATAAAAACAATATAAATTTTCTTCACCTAATGTCAAAAAATTATAACAGTAAAACTTAATATATTTTAAATTTTAAAAATTTGAAGTTCGGTACCGGACCTCTAACCACTGCCTATTTTTTAACTTAAATAAATAATGTTTTTAAGATAAAATCGATCCATATTTTGAAAAAGCATTTCTCATTACACCAGAACCACGCTAACTTTATTACTACAACCTTGTTCATACTTTATTTATTTATGTAGCCCTAGCGTTTCTCGGGTTAATCAATATAAATCCTCTTCCGCTGATATCACTGTTTAAAAGCTTGTCTTTACCACCTATAGATCGCGAAATGTTCAAAGTCGAAAACCACGTGAGTTAATATAGAGCACAGCTTGTAATTGTACAAATACAAATATAAAACAGTTCTTCTGAAAAAATGCTTTTCAAGAAAACTATTATTGAAGTAAGCTAGGGTTGTGCAATCTATAGCGCTGCAATGCCAAATGCATGCTGTTGCTGCAAAAATTTCTTTCTTTGCTTCACCTTTAATTGGCTTTTTTTTAATAAAGTTCCTTACACTTTCATAAAATTTCCAAACAATCAGGTTCTTGACGTTGAGGATTTCATCTATTATATACAATTTGCGACCTCATTTTAAATTTATGTTACGTATTTTCAATGTTGCTAATCCCTTTGTTTTTTGTTTCTTCTTTTATTTTATTCGTGTTCTCTGTTTTCAGTCAAACTGGCGCTCAATTGTGGCTTCAATTAATTTCGTTTTTTTTCTTCAAAACTCATACTACGTAATTTGGCCTTGTAATTATTTTCCCTCAGCTACATCGAAGTAATAAATTTTTTCAGCTTAAAATAGTGGATACTGTCAAAAATTGATCAAAACGTACACGTACCGTGACGTACGCATTTGTAAACCGGCAAGAAATAGAATTAATCTAATAAAGTGATTTATAGACTTTCCGTCGGATGCAGTTTCGGTCATCGACTTATCTCACTATTCAGATGTGATAGGACGGTAGCGTTTCCACACGTTAATTATCCGCTTCTTACTATAAAAGAGATTTAGTTTTATGGCAAATCATGAAACAAATTTTTTTTGCATTTGCTTCAATAAGAGTTTTGCAGTTAACCTTACTGCCTACCCTGTATTTACTTTCAAGACATAAATCTGAAAGGCAATAAAACTATTCAACATCATTCTAGTGGAGAGACTCGTCACTTTTTATTTTCAAAATTAAAGCTTTTCGCCAGTCACATGATTTTGCTTCGCGGCCCGCAGATTGCACGTTCCTGAATTAAAAAAGCAATTACCGTAATTATCCGATTGTGAACCGCCTTGAAAGTAACCGCACATACAACTGTAAAACTTAAATTCTTTAACGTATGACCGTCTGTGACGCAACAAGAATAAAAATAAAAATTAAGTCAAAGAAACGCGTAAACAAGTTTCAGCTATTATTCGTATATTATAAAACAATCTTTACAGTAGCTTTCCACTTTTCTAACACCTTGCTCTTTTACTATCAAGTAGCTAGCATCGACTGCTTCCTCGTTTTCTTTCAGCCACATTTTCGATGGCGATAAGCCGATTTGTGTTGCTGCTACCATTGCAGATACCGGTACTATTCTTTAGAAGTCTATGCTCAAACAATAAAAGCTGCTGGTGATTAACCTAGTTTTTCGATGGTAGTTACGCTTCAATAGTTCTCAATTCGTAGCGGGTGTTTACTTCTGAGGTCGTTATGGTTTGTGTGATTCTTATTTTCACTGAAATGCTTCAATGAAAAAATTGTAAATCGCTCTTGAAAGTAAGCCGCACAAAATGAAAGCAGAAAACAATGTACCAAACTATCATAACTACACACAATGGCGGTAAATCAAATTACATAAAACATAAATAAAAAACAAGAATATATAAATAAAATTTTATGATGCGAGTTTTATTCGAACTTTAATAAGGTACGGCGACCACGCACAATTGACGTTGTGCGTGTAATAACGTATATCGTTTAGCCGCTGTTTCCTATTTCGCAATCACTTTTTCAATAAGAACTTCGAAACGTAATACCTTGATTGCAAATAAAATTGAATTGAATTGAATCAATTTGATTTTAAAAGATTTTTGCATGCGCAAATGTAAATCAAAATCTCTCACTAAAATATGCGAAGCTTTATTAATTAGAAACAGTGGCGTACCAAGGATTTTTGAAAAGGGGGGGCATACGACCACAATCAAATATACTTAGTGGAAAAATTTATTTAAGTGCTAGCTAAAAAGAAGGTCTTCACTTTGAATCGGTCCCGGATTTTATGAATTTCGTCTCTGTAGACTAATGATTTCTGATAAAAACGAAACGAAAGAGGCCCGCATATGGGTTCTGTCTTCGTTTTCTGGCGTGGTTTCTGCCCAAAAAGTATTGATAATCTCCAGGGAGTAGCCATGGCACAATGCCCCGCTAAATACGCTAGTGATAAGAAAGTTTAATCCTAATTTAAATTGTGTATTGTATGCTAGTGGTTCTATCTTTTTACTAAACATATTTGAAAGCATCATGAAAAATCATTCATTATGAAACCTGATGAGGGCTTAAGTTAGCCATAAACGCTTGTTTTCTTTTGTCTTCTTTTTTCTTATCGTAATAATGTAGATATATAGATGGCAATAATAAACAAAATCAGAAATGCTAAATCCAATACGGCTGCTTTTCATAGCAATTTTATGGTATAAAAAAGTAACTTCTCTTTCAAAGTTTTATACGTAAACGGTAAACACAATTTTTCCACCCTATTTCAATAAGCTTTGAATGTTTGTTAATTAAAGCAGATATATCTATTTCGAACTTTTGAATGCTAGAATGGTGTTTAAATATGGAATTTTTTTAAATCGAACATAGTAGAAATTCTACTTAGAACATTACTAGTTTTGAATTCAAATTCTTATTACTTTTAGGGAAAGTTTTGTTAACGACCAAACTCTTCAGTTGCAGGGATTTTTTACTACTGCAACCCTACTGAGTTTTCGCCGATTTGACTTTTGACGTTTAAATAGGCCAAAACAAACTTAAACTTAAACAGTTACTTTCTTTTGTTAACATAAACAATCTGCTTCGGTAAATGAGATTGAAAACCTTTCATTACCTGGTAAACATTAAGTAATAATCTGCTTCGGTAAATGAGATTGAAAACCTTTCATTACCTGGTAAACATTAAGTAAACATAGTTATAGTGAGTCAGCCAGTCAATCAATTAAATTGAAATAAATAAACAGCTGTAACTTTGCTTTTTGTTGCTTTTTGCGTTTGCTGAAATAATTAAAAAAATAATTGTCCTAATTTAAGTTTTAATTTTGGCCTCTTCCTTCAAATTTAATAGAGTCCAAGATGTTCAGAAAAAAACATTTTCTAAATTTCTTTGTTTTTCTATGGCATATTGCACAACAACTTTAACAAATAATGCAAAAAAATAAAAACATCTTTAAAAAAAACTCTTGTTCATTGTCATTGAATTCCTACGTCCCATTCCAATAGACAAATTACCAATTCTTTCAGGCATTCAGTCAGCTGAGCTTTGCTCGTGAGAAGTGACACTCTCTTTGGCTAACCAACACTTTCGACCCTTACCATATACTGCAAGGTTTTTTAAGTCGGTTCTCAAATGCATTTTAAAAAAAACTTTGATCTAGATGCCCTGCTTTTAACAGATATTGAAATGAGTTAACATACATTTTTTGAAATCAATTTTTACATTTTAACACACCCCAATATCGAAATTATTATGCTTTACAATAATACTGAGCAAAAAAGTTCCAATATTATTGTTCAAAGATTGCAGTAACAATATTGTATCATTTCAGCAAAGGATTCTGCAATTTTATCAATGATTTGGTTTTTGTTTGATTTAATTTTTATTGCAATGTCTTTTTCAACAGCAATCAGCATAAGTAGCTCCAAGTTATTCTGGGTGAGCGAAAACTCCAGCCTTGTGTTTCAACAGTCTTAGTATAGAAAAAGATCTTTCACATGTGCACTGTGTGATGCTTAGTGTTACAATGAATTTATATGCTGCATATTATTTTTCATATGCAGTTACTCTGATAGCAATGTGAAAGCACATGAGAAACAATTCTTACATGTTGTCTTCTCAGATGATTTAGCAACTTCTTTATACTCTTTCTCTGACTTCAACATGTCCGAATCATTTTAATGGTCATTCATATTCTCTAGCAGTCCCTTCTTCAGGTGTTTGTAGCTAGATGAAATGAAATCAGTTCATCCTGTAGTACCACTCTGTCAGTTTCTGGTGCTGCATTAGCAATCAAACTTAGCTCGACGTTTTGTGGAGATGCCAAGATTTCAGAAAGCCTGTTTTGATTAAAGCAGGATATCTGCTTATAGAGTTTCTTATGAGGCAAAAAATCTAGCTCGCATGCTGGAGAGCACAGCATCAGTTACTGCATTATGGTATGAAAACTCAAAATTTTTCTTCTGCTCTGTGATACCTTCTGGTGCTGAGCGACTAGATCTGATAACGAGAAGCTCTTAGGGACAGAAATTTTCACCTTTTTTAATTTAAAATTTGCATGAACAACAAAATTAGATGTTGTTTCAAAAAATGTCACTAAAATCTCTTGAGATTTTTTTAACATTTTCAATGGCTTTGTTAAAAATATGCTAAGCTTGCATGATATTCAGGGCTGATTTATCCAGATAATCTGACACTGGTAAGGTAATATCAAAAATTCGGATGAATGTAACTACTATTAAGATAGTTTCAAATTCAAATTTAAGGTGCAGTCAGCATGCAGATAAAAATGTCGTTTGTTATATCAGTACAATGTATTGCTTACATGTCCTATAACGTATATCGTTTTTCACTGATTACTTTTTGTCAACTTTTAATGTTCTTTTGTCCTTGATTTGTGCTGTTGCGGCCGAGAAATATAAAAACATACATACATACGAATTTGCGCAAGTTTTTACTTAATTACATACATACATACAAAATGCTCTTTCCAGACCTTCATACTTTTGCAGAAGTCATTGAAAAATGTAGATAGCTCAGTAAGCAGACTCGCGCCATTCTGTTGTGTACTTGGGAAAGACACTTTACGGCGCTTTCCTTTGCTTGGTGCCTTACAAGCGGACAGCAATATCTTGGTATCTCCGGAAGCAGGTCGGGGTAATTGCCTACCCTACGTATTAGCGCCTCCGTCGCTTTCCTGCGAGTCAGGAGGATAAATATAGAGATAAAATAAAATAAAAAAAATAAAATAAAAATAATTTCTGTGCTTCATAGCAAACTGATCCTTTGAGATCAGGTATTTACTTACTTGCTGTAGGATAATCAGAAGGACTGAATAAAATTTTGATGACTGATTTGTGTAGCTGCAAAACAATTTTGAAAGTGCTCTACCTCTACTTGACCACCTAGTTTGACTAATGCGCTCTAGTCTAAGGCGTTTCTTCTTTCCTGGTTTTAGTCTGCATATGCTCTTTCCAAACCTTCATCCTTTTGCAGAAATCATTGAAAAATGTAGATACCTCAGTAAGCAGACCAAAAAGACTAACTGCTGCAACACATACACTTCTTGCATGACTGATCACCATATTCAAAACATGTACATACAGTGATGGCTTTACAAGAAGGGAGACCCGGTCCGAGAAAAGTAGGGGGTCACTTTTCAGTGTTTCAAAGCAAAGCGGCAAAGCGATCTCTAAAAAAAGGTTATTGTTTTAGGGGGCCACTTTTCAGTATATTAAATAAAGTGATCTCTAAAAAAAATCTTTATTTTAGGGATGCCACCGTCCTGGTGCTACTATGAAGAAATAGAGCAATATCTTGCCTATGAGGGATCAATTTTTGATGTTTTTTATTAACTCCTACTAAAGCAATTACTGTGTGCATAGCACCAAATATGGCTGTAATTTGGGCAAGTTGCTTTCATAAGTGCTTAGAAAACAGAGTAAACACTACTCAAAATAGCTGCTCGATCAAATGAATCTCCAATACATTGTTCTAGTATCAGGCCTATCCCTGCAAGTGAATTTTGTAGCAAGGTATCCAAGCATTTTCCACTTGAGTAATCCACATTTACCAGGCGAACTAGTCTTTTCTTGGCTCTTTCCCCAACAACTTATCTAAGGACAGTGGCACACTGATCATTGGAAGAAATATCTTGACTTCGATTGCACGGGAACTATTGTTCGGAACATGGTATACAGCTGAGTAGAGGGTTGATTCTAGACAGAAAAACTAGTTGGTGCAAGGAAAAATCAGTGTAAGGTAGAATAAAACATGGGCATTTAACTAATGCCTCAAAGCATTTTTAAAAAGGATTGCTGCTCATGAGCAATATGTCGGTTGCGCAGGAGTAAATAAAGAGCAGGACAGTGGTACATAGTGTTTGGTAAAAACACCCAGTGCTTGCATTATTTTCTTTCAAAATCATGACTAGCAATTTTTTTTCCGCACAATACGGATGATACAGAAGAGAGTATCACTTATTTTAACCGTTTAGTAGATAAAAACTAGGAAGAATGGCTGCATTTGGTGTTGTTTGACATTTCGGTTGTTGAGCTGAAATAATGATTTAACCGCTTTTGTATAACTAAGTTTCAACCAAGAAAACAAAAGTTTTAAAGAAGTGTTAACTTTTAAGATTGACTTCTTTAAAAAGTAAATTTTAAATTTTTTAGTTTATATTTTTGTATAAGAGTTGTCTGATTGTAATTAAAGCCCGGTTTAAAAAACCAACCAGCAAAAAAATTACTGGAACATTTTTGCAGTTGGTAAAAGAAAATGGAATTTAAACCAAAATCATATCAATTATGGTTGCGATTGAAGTAGCCCTTCCTAACTTTCCGTCACGCTGCAAACTGTTTTCAAACTTTCAGATAAACAGAGTCAAAAAATAGTAAAACTGAATATTTTGTATCACTTAGTGGTTGTCCTGGTTGTCTTTTATCTTTTCAATCTAATAGAAAATTCGAATTATGAATTAAATATTATCTATATTAAATGGAATTTTAGTGTTGTTCGTTAAAATGGCCGAAAGATTACTGAATAAATAATAAAGTATTTCAATGAAGTTGCAATTACTTCATTATGATTCAATGACTTTTTTTAAAAAATTGTAGGTTTTTTATCGTTTACAAAATATATAATCAACTCAATAAACAATGAAACAACCTAAATTCCAAAAATTAAGTATTTGTTACGCCTGAATGCTCAAATATTGCATCAATCTGGACTACTATTAATGTGGTATGCATCAATCTACTATTACTAACGACAATGTAAAAAAATTTATCATCTAAAATATTTCTGGAAATGTTTAAAAAAATTATTGTGATTGAAGCAATGAACCCGACCAATTTTTCAAATTGAAACAATTTTATGTAATCGAGCAAGTATGAAGATAGTTTTTGAGATGTAACCAAAAGAAATTTTATTCGCTAAAGATAATTTGTTGTTCTTTTGATTGAATAAAAAAGTTTTTGAATTAATTGTTCAAAACCTTGAGAAAATCTTAAAAATTCTCGTTAAGTTGCAAAGATTGAAGCGTTGTAAAAACTGGTAAATCAGCATTTAGTAGATTTTGCTGAGATAAGCTTTTCTTTTTTGGAAAGTGTAAAAAGATTGCTTCGCGAGTTTCAATTGTCGAGAATCTTAACTTCGACTTTAAAATTACGTTCGAAAATTGACGAAGTCGTTTGTGTCGAAAAAACCTTCTAATCTCTGAGTGAAAATAAAGTCGGGTTGGCCGACATCCGCTCTGATTATTATTGTAAAAAACACAAGGAAACAAAGCAGCGGGAAACTGCTTTTCGCCACAAAGAGATCGAGCTTTTGTACGGCAACTAAAAAAATTCAACAGATTAATGAAAAATTAATACATTACAATTTTGTAACGAAGCGTTAAACATATTCACTAGCAAGCAAATATACTATCAAGTATAAATGATTAAATGTTGGCTATTGATTGCTATTAATTACAAGTAAATTTTAAAAATTATTTCTCTTCCTAAATTACGTTAATTTAAACGTTTATAAAATGACTTTTTTTTTCTATATGTAATCAGATTGATTGTTTTTCAATTAATAATCAAAATTGAAACTATTGAAACAGCAAATTAAGAATACAATTTTGAAAACGTGGACATGAAATATAAAATTTAGTTTAACACTTGATATAGTCTCAGTTGAACTTCTTTGTTTTTCAAGAAGCTATGAATTCGCATTAATCCGTTTTTGTTCGAATAAAAAAATTTTATTCTTAACGCTAAATTCAAACCCAAAAAAGGTCTCGGTTGATGCTTAAGAAAATAAAGGTAGTTGTGAAAATGAAAATCGTTGTGAAAAATTAGTGAAGACTTTTTTATCATCTGGACTTCATAAAACACTGCCTGACTGCAAAAATTGTTTTGATTTGTTACCAGAAGGCAATCATAAAAAGGCTAAAAACCCTGCAATAAACATGAAAATTAAACTTTTAGCTTTTTTAAAACCTTCATAATGAGTTTCATCAAGCAAACATAAACATCCTGTAACTCCGAAGGCAAATATGTGATTGCATTCGCTTTTAGTGAAACATTTTAATCGTTTTTCAACAAAGTAAAATAGTAGATGGCTTTATCACTGGATGCGTATTCAGAATAATTAACAAAAAACCTGAACTGATTGACAAAGTGTTGATTGCAAAATTATTAAAAGACTAATGTTACGGATTTCGATATGCTTGCGCTTTCTGTGGTCACATGACTCCGCGTTCGCGTTTGTCGGTCATATGAATCGCCTTTTTCTTGTTGCGGCTACCACGTTGTCCGTCCTTCGTTATTTTCTTTCACTTTTTCGTATCGTAGTTGTTATCGAAGGCGCAGATGTGGAAAGTTTAAAACTTTAATAGAGATTCTTTTACTATATCTGAACATGTGTGAAAAGAACAGGCAAATAATTAGGAGACTCTATCTGGTTTAAAGCACTTGCCAAAACACTTTAACTAATATTAAATAAATGATTTGAAAATTTTCCAAAACAGAGAAAAAATGTGACAATATTCATTACGGTACATTATACTCTTTGTCGTCATTATCATATCTACGTATTATCAACTTATTCGAAACTGTAGGACAAAAACAGATATACTTGTTGTATTCTTAAATTTAATCAAAAATTAAAAAACACATGGTATCAAGGCATTTAATGTGTTATCATAGCGGGACAGAAAAAATTAGATTTTGTCTGCAACTATTTGTACATCGACGGAGCAAACATATAAAAAGTGTTGACAGAACTATTTAAATGCAACAATAAATCGCAAACATCTAGTTTGAAAATTTAAAAAAATTGATATTTTTCTTGTCAATTAGATTAAAAAGTTAACCTTTCAATTTTTTTACAGAACAAAAAGTAAAACCTATGCATACACACCAAGAATATTGTACTACTTTTTTAAATGCGACTCAGAAACGGCTTCGATTTTTATTTTGAACATATTTAACAGTTCTCTTTTTGTCTTTTCAATTTTTTTCATTTTAACCACTGTACATACGTAAAAAATGTTTAAAAAAATCTATGTGACTAATTTCAACGAATACTTATTATGACAATAAACACATCTCTTTAAAATAATTTTCAATTTTCAACCAAACAATGGTTTTCTTACTTTAGCGCTACCTAACGGAGAGAAATCATTACAATGTTTTTTTTGGCTGAGAAAAGCCTTTACAAAATCTACAGTTCAATTTTTTTTAAATACAGTAAAAAGGGCACTCCTTTTTTAGATCATAATAACCATACCAAATTATCCCAATTATCTGCCGATTAATTATTATATCTTGTTAAAATTGTTTATTAATTACTACCAAAAATAGTAAAACAATAATAAATAGACATAATCCAAGTTATAAAACAAATTTTTCCATGCTCTAGATACAGATTTCTTATCACCAGTGATGGCTTTAGTATGGAGCAAACGCAGTGGACACACCGCCCCACGCTAAAAAGCGTTAATACGTAAATCCCCTAAGCAAAATAATGCTCTATTTCTTCATAATGGCACTATGAGATTGACCCCACAAAATGAGACTTTCTTTATTGGAAATCACTTTATTTTAAAACACTAAAAAGGGGTCTCCTTTAAAATGATGAATTTTTTTTGGGAGGCCTAAAAACATTTGGAAAAAGAAAAAGTGGCCCTCTATTTTTTTTGCATTGGGTTCTTCTTTTGTGAGGCCATCACTGCTTATTACATAGATAAATATCCACATAAACTTTAAACATATAATTCATAAATGAAAATAAAATATAATCGTTTTTATGAAAACAAGATTGGCTTATCGAAGATAAAAAATTTATAAAGCATACGTAATATACGTATGTAAACATACATATGCAAAGCACTTATGAATCAAAGATAATTCATGTTTTAAAAACAAGCTTGGCCAAATCAAAGATAAAAAATATATTTAGTATGTATGTTTTATCTTTGTAAACATACATGTGTAAAACAATCATAAATCAAGTATAAATAATATTTAAAAAAATAACTTTGACCAAATCAAAGATAAAAAATGCATGTAACATGTATAGCTTACCTATGTAAACATACATATATAAAGCAATTATAAATCAAGTATAAATCATACTAAAAAAAATAACTTTGACCAAATCAAAGATATAAAATACATATAACATGTATGAGTTATCTATGCAAACATACATGTGTAAAACAATTATAAATCAAGTATAAATCATACTAAAAAAATAACTTTGGCCGAATCAAAGATATAAAATGCATAAAACATATATGATTTATCTGCGTAAACATACATGAGTAAAACTAATATAAATCAAGTACAATTTATACTGAAAAAAAACAACTTTGACTATCTCAAAGATAAACCATATATATTTCTCAGATAAAACCTTGATTTATCTCTGTAAAAAACAAGCTTGGCAAAATCAAAGATTTGCAAAGATGATCAGAGATAAATCGAGTGAATTCTACGACTGGGAATTGTAATCGTAATCACAAAGCCGATAATATCCGTTAAGGAATCAAATAGTTATCAACAATATCTCTGCTTCCCTTACAAAACCTCGAAAACCTTATTTATGCCTGGGTCTACTTATTATCAGTGTATTCCTCCTAAAGGAGTGGACTAGGTATTGACACAGAAAGTCAATCCTATATCAAGTCGTTTGGTTAACACAAAAAATTGAAGACTTTATTTTTAGGCTATATAAAATGCTGATGCTATATTTTTCCATCTAACAGCAAGTAGAATACTGTTCGAAAGCGATGCTTTACCTGCAAGCTGTTAAGGTATCTTCCCTATTAGCACATGGGTTATTGTGATCAGGGAACCTGTGGAGAACTGAAGTTTTGGCCGTTCTATCGGGAACAGCAAACAAAGCAGGCTCTGCCTTCAGACAAAACCTCGTTGGTCAAAGATCAGTTTTAGCTCTCCTTTTTTTAACATAATTGTCACTTTTCACAATTAGTGATTAGAAAACAACAGGCATTCAGGAATGAGCCATTCAGGCACAAGCTACACTTGGACCTCAATTAGGGAAAAATTTTGCACTTTGAAAGGTGGTTGTGCAATCCTACATGAATAGGGCAATCCGTTGCCTGCAGAAGAGAAATGTCAAAGTAGGAGAACGATTCATGAGCTGATCTTTCTTTCTATAAATTACAATTATTTCACAGGCCATTTATAATACTACATATATTATAGATTACTATTGCCCATTTATGATTACGCAAGAGCATAGTCTTGTTAGACGCTGTGAATCAGTAATAAAGGTCTCGAGACTGTTTTTTTTGCACCAGCGACAAGCCACCTCATCGGGGTCGTGCATTCCCCTTCGCTGCACTGGGGAAGATTAAAATGGTTTGTCAATTCCTCAAAGGTCTCATCCCCAGGCAACCCCTTATTGACATTTTTTTCCGTTTTTATCCTTGCTGTCCACTGCGCGGTCACAAATGGACGGCGTTCTTAATTCCAAATGATCTCTCTCCCTCTTTATGCACCTTCTTAACAACCTTCTTTATTCCCTTTTCCCACTCTATACTTGATCTTTATTAATCTCACCTATTGCTGCTTCTCATCCTCTTGATTCTTCTCATCAGTGGTAACATTAACTCCAACTCTAGTTTTATAGACTCCTGCTCTGGCTGATCCCGTCGAGTCACTTGGAAAAACAGATGGGTACAATGCGCCAACTTTTCTCTGTGGGTGCACCTTTCTTGTTCTGATCTCTCTCTTGCTGGTTTTTAGAAAATTTCTTCGGAACACTCTTGGACTTGCCCAATGTTCCCATCTTCCCCTCAAACTTCTCCCTCCTCTTCTCAAAATGTTTCCCTATCTTCATCTTCAAATAACTGCAAAACAGAAAAATCCTTATCTTCAAGCATGAAACCTCCAAAACATCTCTCTACTATTTATAACTCACCCAATCTTCCTAACCACCCCAAATAACTTTTACTTACCCACCCTCAGCATCATCTCTACCTCCTCCGCAACCCCAACCCTCAACTTATTTTCTCACACAATCTTCTCTCCATCATTCTCCTCCATCCCAAAAGAGCCTACGAATCCTTCAATGGATTGCCAACCGAATTCGCCGCACTGAATTTATACTCTCAGTAATTTCTCTTGGTAAATCAATAAGATCTTATTTTTGTAACAGAATCACACCTCTTTTCTGACTCCACTTTTTACATCCCCGGCTATAAAACTCTCAGAAAGGACAGTTCGACTCCACGGGAAGCCTAGGACGTTGTGTCCTAATACTTGTCAAAAGCGGTCTCACTTACTCCCCTCTCTACCCAACATCTTTTCTCCCTTGATCCCAGCTTCAATTATTTAGCTATCGCAGTCAAAATAAAAGGGGCCTCATCTATACACTTTTTCAATCTCTATGTCTTTAATATCCACTCTTCTTCTTGTGACTCCCATCCTAATCCCTTCCAACTTTTCCTCTTACCTTCGTTCCCTACTACTTATATTTGCGGCAATTTTAACTGCCATCACTTATCCTGGGACTTTCACAGACCGGAGAGCCAATTAAGTAGCTCCTCTCCTTTGATCTCCTACCTCTCAACAATCCTGACCATCCACCTTATTACACCGCCCCACTGGAAACCGCTCTTCTCCTGATCTCTATTTAGTTCCTGCGTCTATGTCGTCCAAATATACATATCAGACCCTTCTAGACCTCTGCTCTGATCATCTTCCTATCTCCGTTACTATTCCTACTTCCCCTTTAATTAACTCTATCTTTTGGTCTTCTTCATTTAACTATAACATTTCCCGCTGGGACGAATACCTTTTTTTATATCAATACCCACTGCCCACCTCCCTCTCGTTTACAACACCCGGCAATATCAATTGGTTTGCCAAAACCCGGTGGTCTTTTGAAATTGCAGATGCTGTTGCAAAACGCCGTAGGGCATTTTCAAGGGCACACTGTTCTGAAGAATACCGCCAGAACTATTTTATTATATCGAGGTATACCTCAACTATGATTTCTAAGGCTAAAGTTGAGTCTGTAAAAAAAACTTGTTCTAGCCTTTTTTTTAAAACCCTTCCCAGCGAATTCTTTTCTTTATTACGTTCCATCTCCGGTTCTCCTTCTTCATTTTCATCCGATCTCCCCAACGTAACAAACTGTCGTACCCCTATAGACTGTGCAAACTAACTTTTTGCACATTTACACTTCCACTTCTCTACCCAAACTCCAAAAAACCTTTCGAAGTACTAAAAAAACCATTTGAATAAAATTAGATCTGCCCAATGCTATACCCTACACTCCACTTTCTACTCACCTTTCCTCAGCTACCTCTCAACTTTCAAAATCAAACTCATCCGGCCCTGATCAAATCAACTACCCGCTTCTAACCCACCTTCCCCAACCTTCTTTGCAATTTCTTCTACAGATTTATAACCTATCCTGGTCGACTCATATCTTCTCATCATCCTGGAAACAATCGATCATCATCCCCATTAAATTCGAAAAACCCTCTGACTCACCCTCCTCCTATCCTCCCATCTCTTTCATTTCTTGCACCTCCAAACTCTTTAAAAGAATGGTTCTTGGACGACATATCTATTTTCTGGAAGACCATAAAATCCTTTCACTTGTGCAAGTTGGTCTTAAACCCGGTAGATTGATTGTAGATCAGTCACAGTCTCACAGTCAATGGCAGATTCCTTTCACCAATATAAACCAGGTGCACGTACTGTCCCCGTCACAGTAGATTTTGCAAGAACTTTTGAGTCAGTCTGGCGTTCTGCCTTCCTCTCTAAATTTCTCTCTTTAGGTCTACCGCTCTACTTTGTCAAATGGATACAATCTTATCTCTCAGATCGCTGTTCAAAAGTCCATATCTGTAATTCTTATAGTCGTCCTTTCCGTCTTCGAATAGGTGTTTCCCAAGGTTCGATCTCGGACCAGTCCTTTTCTCTCTCTTTGTTAATGACTTCCCTGCCTTTCTTGCTTTATCTGTTAATCTTTATCTTTATCTCTCTCTAAGCAGACAAACTTGGCATTTGGACCCCTTTCTAGAGCGTTGATTGTGAAACTTTCTCTGTCCAAGCTGCCTTCATCAGACTGGTGGAATCGTCCTGCAAACAGCGTCTATCTCTTAACCCTCTAAAATATGAGTCATCCTTCTTCAGCCTAGACCTCTACCAGTCTCGCCTTAAACCCTTTCTTTCTATTCTTAACACCCCACTTAACACTAGCTTTACGGAAATTTTTCTATACCTAGTTTTACGGAGGGGTCGTTTTTGACCCCAATCTTGTTTTGCTTATTGTGTTTTTCTTGCATTAGTTTTCGAACTACTAGTCTGCTCTATTGCAATGATTACACATAACGAAATGATTTTACTTTTAAAAAGTACGTTTTGTACAAAATATAAAAGCATTTAACCTGTCAGTTTTACGAAAGCTAACCACTTTACGTAAGTCACTCTGAAATTGTCTTGTGAACATTTTCCACAAGTAGGTTTTTGACATAAAATACAAGTTGAGACTGTCTTGTTGTCGCGGCATACACCATGACACTTCCTCCGCTTCCGAACTCCTTCATTGTCTCCTCTGAGTTGCCTATTGCTGTTGCTCAGACAAGGTTCTGGCTTGCCAGCAGGTTTTCTACAAGCATTAGTATGAACTGCCGACGTGTTATGCGATTGCTTGTTACTTTTTTATACAATACGTAAAAGTTGATAGCAGCAATGTCCAAGATGTTGCCCCAGACAACTATTGACCATTTTCGACTCGCTAACCTTGTAGTGTATAAGTGTGCCATTTGATCAAAGCAATTACGTAACTTCTACTTTGTTTGCGTTATAAAATAAAATCATTTCCGGCTTTTTCTTTTCATTACTTATATCAATATCTGCCGAGTCGTGCATGCTAAAAAGCAAGCAACTGCTTTTTTCTCTTTTGCTTGATATTTCACAAATAAGAAGTTTGTGGATCATGTCAATAAAAGTTACTTGAGTATCTAGCTTTATTTTCTGATTCAGTCATTTTTTTGCACAACTCGCGTCGATTTTTTCTCATTGTTCCTACAATAGATAGTTTGTCTCTCGTAAGTTTTTCGGCAACGGGTAATGAGGTAAAAAAGTTGTCACATGTTATGTTATAACCCTTTCCTTTGATATGTTTGCAAAGATTGACAACCACGGATTCAGCAAGAGGAGCACCAAGGCGCTGTTCTTTTTCTTGAGCTCCAAGATAAACATCAATGTTTGAGACATACTTTATTTCCACGTCAGCCAGAACATAAAACTTCACACCATACTTATTGAGCTTATTTGGCATAAAAGTCACAAAAGAACAGCGCGACTTCAAAGGCATCAGTTGTTCACCCACTGCTAGCGAAAATTTACACCTATACTTCTTTTGACATAGATTAGCAAATTTTTGAATACTTGTCTAATCGGTGCAAATTTGTCAGACCCGGGTCCACTTCTGACTCTGTTTGGTTTGTCATCAAACCTCAGGTATTTCAAGATTTTTAGAAAATAATTTCTGCTCATATTTTCATAAAATATAGAAATTTCATATCTTTTTGCTCCATAAGAAAGCTACGGGATGATTTTTACCATAAATCCCTATCGCTTACTGGAGTCCAATAAACGTTTCTAATTAGGCTAGGCTTACAGTAAATTGTTTATCGCCTCTTCGTTGAGCTTCTTCATTTGTGTATATGCAGATCATATGCAAAATATGTTCAGAAACGAAATGTTTCCACACATTGTACGGGCTTCTTGATGAAGCTACATCAAAAGGAACCCCTGGTTTTGCTGTAAACACGTTATGAGCTCCAGCACGCCCACTACATACTGGATTGGAGCATTTCCACGGAGTGCCATCTCTGCCCAACAAGCACTCAAAAGATGCCTGCACAGAAGATGTAGGCTGGGGGTTTAAATCATCATTACTTTCATCTTTACTGGTATCTGAATCAATGTCTATGTTTGCTGGTGATAATTCTTCTTCGTCTCCAACAGCACCAGAAAAAATCTCTTCTTTATCTGACAGATCATCATCAGTATCCCATGATAAGATTGTGTCTGCAAGTTTGTTAGCATTTATTTCTATTTTAACGCTTGCTTTAGACTGTAGGATAAACAAATTCTGCGAAAAAAATATTTTAATTGACTCTAAAGTTATACGAATGACCTAACAAATAATCACAAAACAGCTTTTGTTTACTCTAGTACGCTGTGAGCTATTGGTGTACTCTGTTTCATAAATGAAACTATCCTAGCTAACGCAAATACATTCTTTCTAGCGGTACTCACCTCATACCGGTACTACTGTAATAAATTGGAATCTAATACAAAAAATATTTATAAAATCCTGTTAACCAGCGGTATTTGCACTTTTCTTTTGATTGTTGCCATTTGTTTCCTTATCAACAAAATAACTAATATTTCAATTGCAGCTGATATGATGCACTACAAACAGAGCTTTGTCTCTAAAAGATCTTTAAAATGGACTTACAGAGTTAGAATACCAGTACCTGCTTTTCATTGTCATAAGTATTTACTTAGAAGGTTCTTTCAACGTTGTTGTCACACATCACATTGTTGTTGTCACAGACCAGCTATTATTTGCCACTGCTAACAAGATGTTTTACAATACAGTTCTGTCTCCAATAATGCCTGGTCCCTGCTAAAACTAATTATAAAGTATATATGAAAAGGGTCGAAAACGACCCCTCCGTAAAACTGGGGTAGCTTTTTTCCAGACGCAAAAAATCAACCAGTAAGTAATTTTTTAAAAGTTTCAAAACCTGGAATGTAATCTAGAGTAAATTTTAGAAAAAGTCAAAGCAGTTCGCTGATATTCGGTCAAAAAATTTGAAGATATAAAGCAAATAAACAACATCCAGGGTCGAAAGTGACCCCTCCGTAAAGCTAGTGTTAATTGTGATCCAAACCCGACCTTTCTCGGTGTAACCTTCGACTGCACTCTTTCTTTTAAACAACATGTCTTATCCTTACGAATAAAGTTTCATAGCCGATTCCATGCCTTCCCATCTATTGCCTCTGCCTCCTGGAATGCCTCAAAGGAATCTTTATGTACTTCATATAAAATCTTTATTTGCCCCATCCTCACCTATGCTTCCCCCTGGTTTCCTTACTCACCTCCCACCCACATCACCTCTGTGGAGAGGATGCCTAGATCTTCCTGTAGAGTAATCATAATCTGTCTATCGTCTACTTTTATCCCCCTCCTTCCCCTAGAAGGGCTTTTTTCTCCACTTCGTGTCACCCTCACCTACAAATCTTTGAACAAGCCCTCAGAATACCTTCAACTTTTCCTCTAGCCTCTCTCGCAAATTCTAAACCCCGCACACGTCTTAAGAAATAATAATAGAGATCCTTTTCCCGCTCACATAACCTTACCCCTAATCTACAACTATCTCGCAAACCTCTAATCTTTTGTCCTGCTAAACCTCCTTGGTCTACACCTTCTTCTTACTTTATCTCACATAAAGTCTCTTCTCCATGCTCTCACAATTATCCTTTCTCCCTTGAAACGCCGCCGCTACTTCCCACCTATTCTTCCTACCCCACAGCGACATCACTTCGCTGACTGATAGCTTGGATTCTGGCAGGCTGGGAGAGGGTGGTGCAGTGATCCGTATTAAATGTACAAAGTGTCTCACTGCTACCTCCCTCTCCTTCTCTAGGCCAGCAGCTAGAGTGCCGAGACCTATGCCATTCTTCATGCTCTTGAGTGGTGTATCTCCTCTCCACGTCATGTGCGTTTGAATCTGTCACCCTGCTTTCTGACTCTTTATCTGTCTTATCAAATACCTTTATCCTTTACCTTACTTAAATACCTAATTTCCTCTTTGACACCTGATCTCTTCTTAATACATTTTTCCGACTCCATTTTCAATGGATACCTAGTCACTCTTCCCTCCCAAGCAATGACTTAGCTGACTCTCTCGCTAACAATGGAGCTTTTTTTGACCTCTCCACAATATCAGTGTCTCTCTCACCACTTATTGCCTCCTAACAACTATCCCTTTACACCTGTTAAAGACGCGGTATCCAATCTGGCCTCCATCAACATCAAATCGCTCCAGTGTCTTTTCTTCCTCACTCCAGACGCTGTGCTCTTGTTTGCAATGGGCACAGCATTATTCTTGGCACATATCTCCACAGAATTCGTCGAGCCCAGACTCCTTCATGCAGCAACCCTGGTTCTGAATCACAGGAAACTTTTTCAACTGGTGCTAGACCGCCCTGTACTTGACCATGAGCGTCCAGCCATCTTCGGCCATTTCCTCTCTCTTCTGGACTTCTGGTCTTTTCCCTGGGGAGTTACCAGATTATTGGTATTCTGCGGAGTTGATCTGCACCTCCATCCCCAGGAATGGGTCGGATAAGACAACCGTCACCACCACCAGACCGATTTTTTGTGTCCTCGATCTCGTCTTGGTCTTAACCTTGTGCTGGTTGTCTTGTTTTCAATGTTTTTTGGTTTCGGTCTCCTGTTTTTTAAATTTGTTTCGATACCGGAAATTTTTGGATATTTTTGTTATATAGGTGATGAATTTTGCAATCCGGTTAAGAGCCAAACTCAATTGGCAGCTTTGCCGCCAATTTGAACAGACAAAAAGCTTAAAGTCAAAATTTTTTAATTTTTATTTTTGCAACTTTCTTACATTTATTTCAATGAAGATTTTTATTGTGATGCGGGCCATCTGTTACAAATAATCTAATCACAAAAAATCTTTAAATAAATTTTTCTTTCGTCAACATATCTGATAATGATTTAAATATTTGCACTCATGCCCTTGCCCGCAATTGGTACAGCATTACAGTGATAAATGTTTTTTGCTGTTTATTTATTTTGATTGTTTAAACATTTCGTTCCATGTAAACTAGGGTCGAACCTTTTCCTAAAAAAAGTTGTAGCGAACTCATCACCGCAAACCGTCTTTCGTGCATGCATTTGCTTTGATTTTGCAAAGTTTCCCGCAATTGTATTTTTCACACGTTGTATTTTGCTTGCTGCAGACTTGGCTTTCGCTCGCTGCACAACGTTTATATATCGCCATGACAACCGTCATGTAATAAATTTGTATTGTGTAGTATTTTCTTTATGTACCGCCTTTCCGTTGTTCCCATCAACTGATCGTTGGCTGATCGCGCCATCAATGCCATTTGTGTAATTATTATCATTATTCCGCTTTTTGTGTAATCATTATCAACACACCGCGAACAGGATATAGCCTGACCACGTGATCTATCGCCTCGTGATCTCATCTGTAAAAAAAGTCAGGAGTCATAATAGTAAATCTATAAAGTTACTGTGACGTTATTTACACTCGCTGGCCGAATCGACACTCAGACGGACAGATGGAGACAGAGACCGAAACAGCGACAGAGACGTAGCGAAATAGAGAAAGAGACTCATATAGCGGCTGTGCAATTTAACTCGAGATTCATCGTTGCAACGCCGTCAAGCGAGGATTCCGCTTACTGTTTAATTCCGAAGTTTTAGTATTATTTTGTCTGTTCATTTTAAATTGTGCCCCTTTTCAATAAAAGGAGTTTAAAGTTTACTGTGTGCCAAAAACCACTCACGCCACATTGGTGCCCCCAGTGAGATTACTTCAATCCTACGTTTTTTTCCTAAATAAAGCAAAAAAATACTTGTTGTAACAAAATTTATTTATTAATTATAGCCCACAATAATTTGAACACAATATTTATATATTTATTAATTATAGACCCTAATTTTTTTCTAAAAATGTGCAGTTGGTGGTTTTCTCAGTTATAAAGTTTGCCCACCCTTACAGATAGCTTATTTATTTTCATTTTTATATTCATCCTCCTGCCTCGTCGGAAAACTGTTGAAAGATTTATACTTAAAGCAAGCAATTGCCCCAACACGTTTGCCAAGATGCCAAAATATTGTTGTCCGTTAAAACTTTTTAATTTGATTTTTTAGTTTTTAAAGAGAAACGACTGAAATTTAGAACTGGTTGCCCAGACGGCCAAAAAAGAAAAAAGTGTCGTTAAATGCCTTTTCCAAAGATACAGCATAATGGCACAAAGAACCATAGCCGTTTTGATCACAATTACGACGTTCTAAGCACTCGGCCACGTTTCTGATAACCCATTTAAACACCGGTTAAAATTTTGTAATCTTTGAATAAATAGGCGTATTTGCGGAAGTGGGAGAGTTGGGCATTAAAAAAACCTCTATGAAAACTGATTATCAAAGGTTGACAGTAGCAGTAAAGCAACTTAAAAATTGTTTAAATAAAGTGAAGAATTTTTCGATTAAAAAAAATTAGGGCTTGAAAAATGTAAAAAGCAAAAAAGGTCTTCATTTTTATTTCATATTCATTGGCAGCGTGATGGTGTGGTTAAGAGGGCCGTGATTTATGGCAAACGTCATCGCTTTATTGCAATTCAAATCCGTTTCTCGGCATTCTCTTGTATTTTGGAAAAACACTTTAGGCACTGCTTGGCGGTTTTAGAAAGAAGTCCTAAGTTTTGCTCATACCTTTAAATGTAAAGTAAAAAACAAAATAAAAAATTTTAACCGGACAGCAATATTTTTTTTTGTCCGGAACCAGGTCAATGAAATAGCTTGACAGTTGCTCTGCATATCGCGTCAGTAATTTTCATGTGAATCAGGAGGATAAAAGTAAAGATAAAATAATAATACCAAAACAAATATTTTTTTTAATTGAATCTTTAAAATTGGCTTTTTTTTGTGGCACCAGACCTCCCTTTTGTAAAAGACATCATAAATTATGGTATAGTGATCGTGTATTTGGCTTTCAACCGCTCCATAACAAATTTCTGCATACGTCACTGCATGAATCTAACTGCTAAAACAGAAAACAAAACTGATTTAAAGTCAAACTAAATAATTGTTAGCATCACGAAATAGAAAAGGGCAGCGTCCTAGCCCTTTCACTACCGATTGTTTTACCGTTTTGTCCCGATGGGAGTGAAAGGGCTAGAATCTGCTTCGAATTACCTACACGAAAGATACACAAAAAATAAACAGAAATGATAACAAAAGAAAAACCAGCAAGTTGTTAAACAGATTATATTTTACATAATTCGTCATTATTTTTAATCTTTTTGAGGTAATTAATTACAGCTAATCTATTACATGTGAGCCAAGCATAGCCAAAGATCCAACAACTGCAACACGCCAACACAGATAGCCGAGCTAACCTAATATTTGAATGAAGTTTCAACCATTGCCGTAATGATCGGCATTTTTGAGTTTTGAAAAAGATTGCTAATGACTATTCAACTTTTTCAACATTGTTGACCATACGTCTTGCGTTTTTTGGTTTCTTCGGCTTTAACTGAAGATTTTTTTAAAGCAACTTGTTTAATGGTGCAACTACACAGATCAAAGCGCTTTCCAAGATGTGAGAGATACTTGTTTATAGAAAATGTAATTTTAGATTATTTTTTAAAAAATTTATTGTTTTTGAAACAATTAAAATAGCTTATATATTTGTAAAATCTCTCAGTCTCGGTCTT
The DNA here is from genome assembly GCA_963680785.1 of Diplosoma virens. Taxonomy (NCBI): domain Eukaryota; kingdom Metazoa; phylum Chordata; class Ascidiacea; order Aplousobranchia; family Didemnidae; genus Diplosoma; species Diplosoma virens. The sequence continues at coordinate 39,956,465 of OY796892.1, read as the reverse complement.
GATCTCGATTGTTTCTAGTCTCTGTCTCAAACCTTAGGTCTCAAAATTTGCTAGCCTCGATCTCGGTCTTGGTCTTGGAAAAATTATCGGTTCTCGGTCTCGACGTTTGTGGTCTCGAATAGATTACTACTATGGATGCGTGCTTACATGTCTGATTACGAGAGTTGTCAACATAAAAATTGCGAGTTCTTTGACAGCAGACTTGTTTATTAACGCTTTGAAGCGATTTACTGTCCGTAAAGGCAAACCTAATTGTAAAATTTTTGATAATTGCTTTTCGTTGGTCGGCACGATACGCATACAAAGAATTGATTAAGAGTAAGACGGATCGTTATTGCAGTCAACAAAATAAAAACCAAGGTTTAATAGCTCCTAGCGCTAGCCGTGTGGGCGAAGGTGTGAGCGTATAATACTTTATATACGCAAGACTTTAAATGCTCTCATTGGAAGAAAATTTAAATCAATCAATTATATTTATGACTGAACTTGAAGTCATGCTAAATTCTAGACCACTGGTCCCAGTGGTATATGATGACAAAGGCCAGTAACATTTACTCCCAAACCTTGCTTCTTTTTAAGGAAACTTCAAACCTACATCCAGTCCGCTCAGACGCTGGGCTAAAATCCAAATACCAACCGATTCTGGTGTCTTTGGATAAAAGAATTTTCCTAAACTTTCTCAGAGGCAAAAACGCTTTTAAAAAGATAAGAATTTGCAATTGCATAACATTGTTTTGATTGTTGAGAATATGTCGAAGTCGAAGTGGTTCCTGGGAATAGTAGTGAAGAGAGGTGGATATCTCGAGACATGTTTCGAGACATGCTTTTCCAGGTCTCAGTCTCGTCTCGGTCTCGTAACCCCAAAGTATCGTCGCGGTCTCGGTCTCGGACCACTGCGTCTCAAATCCAGGTCGAGACATTGCAGCGATGTGGACAAAGCTCACAGGTGTTCTAAATATTTCATGACTTTTAGTAAAAATAATTTATTTTTACGTTTTGTAGCCATTTGAGCGTCATGGTCCTCTTTAAATTTGCCATTAGTCACAGTAGAATTAAGCCATGAAAATCTTTATGCATGGCAATTAATACGCCTGGACACTGAAAAAGGTGCTCAAAAACTTATAAACCTGTTTTTATCAACATCTAAACGCTTTGCTTTTCACATTTGTAACACAAAATTTGGTATCTCGAAAAGCAGCTATTTACCAATGCTTTTAATTTTAGTGGATCCTGTTCTATATTGTATGTGTAAACATTGATGTACTGTAATTATGGTTTAAATTCTACTTGCTTGATTCTGTTGTGTCCTTATGAAAGATACCTTAAGACTCTATTTTTTGCTTTAAATTTTAGTCATAATACAAAATAAAAATAAAAATATATATATCACATTGTAGGACAGGTGACACTAAAGAGTATCTTTTGTGGTATTTTGCATCACGCATGCCGAATCCGAACTTACTGCCCTACCATGGTTTCTAGTTTTAAACTTTCACCAGGACAGTCTGCTTACTCAATTTTTTCTCGCAAAGAGCTCATATATAAAGAAAAAAATCTAGAATTTGTGGGCTTATACCAGATGCATTGCTCATTGGTAGAAGCGGCATTTTGCGTCACACACGCCGAAGACCAGATGCTAGAAATATATCGAGTTAGAACAGATAATATTAAAGGTCTGTGCCAATGTGCATCACGCACGCCGAGCCCGAGATCACTTTCAGACCATGGTTTTGTATCTTAAATCCTCATAAGGGACAATCTGTTTACTCAGGTTTTGCGGCTTTTATCAGTACAGCAAGTCATCCTGTCGAAACCCACAAATCTTACATTTTTCTCTTTAAATATGACCAGCTCTGCGCCAAAAGCTGGAAAAGCAAACTGCTCCTGATAAGAGTGGTCGAAACCATGGTCTGGCACAGACGACAGTCTGAGGGCTGTCTGATACAACTCAAAAAGTTTCTAGCATCTGCTCATCGGTATGCATGATGCACAATGCCGTTTCTATCAGTGAGGTAATGCAACTGTAAGAGACCCACAAATCTTTAAAAAAGATAATAAAAGATTTTAATCGAACTTCTCCAGAAGCAAGTCGGGTAAATTACTTGCAATAGATGGTTAGGATCCAGAATTTCACTGTTGGACAAAAGGAATTTCACTTTTTGCTGACAAAATTTAGCCGGCTTGATGCCTGAAAGAATTAATAAGTGATCTGTTTGAGTGAGACGCCGGGCATTCAAATGTTTAAGGCGTCATTTAAGACACTATTCATCAGGCAAGCATCTGCGCTGCAAAGTACTCAGTTGTCAAATAGACCAAATATAAAGCAACGTGAAGCGGGAAGACATTTTTTACGCAATGCCAGAAGTTTGTGACGAAACATGAACAATTTTTCCAGTTTAAGCAAGATTGTGAAATTGAGGTCCCGGGAGTGAAATGTTTTCGATCTGAATCGGGAAATTCTTTTAGATTTGAGTCTCGAGTTTAACTATGTTTTTTAAATTCGATGGAGTTGGGAATGAGAGTCCTTATTGCAATTGGAAACTTTGATTTACGATAAATTATTTACTTTTTTACATTTTTTCTTTATATTTATCTTCCTGGCTTGCTGGAAAGCAACGGAAGTGCTAATACCTAGGGCAAGCAATTACCACAATCTGTTTTAGGTGATGCCAAGATATTGCTGTCCGATAGAAATCTTGTATTTTGTTTTTTAGCTTATCGAGATGTAACTGAAATTTAGAACTGCTATTTAAGACCGCCAAGCAGTGGAAGTGCCGTAAAAGTGTCTTTTTCATGGACATAGAAGAATAGCGCGAATAGGTTTTGAACAGAGAGCATGTCGATTGTAATCACGGCTCTTCAACAAGCCCTAACCACTTGAAAATTACGCCTCTAATAATGTGAAATTAGAATCGCTATAATTCTACATTTAAGGATAAAATCGGAGCCGTTTTTACAGTTGTTCTAAAGTCAAAACTCAAATCGTAAAATCTTAAAGAGCTGGTGTCGGAGGCGGACAAAATTTCTCCGCCTCCACAACCCTAGTTATAAGTCACATTTAGCAACCAGGGAGGATCTAGAAAACAAGGAACTACAGCCCATTAAATTAAAATAGTTTTTAGCAATCCTAATTACTATTGCAGAGTTAACATTTAGTACCCTTTCTTGTTTGCAATTAAAAGTAGATTAAAATTAAAAACTTTTTATTTATACTTTAGTTACACACAACCGCTGACCAAAGCACTATTTTTATTAAGTTAATGCATATTATAATTATCAGGAATGATAAGAGATTAGAAGCGCTATCAGCTTTAAACAAGTGTGATGCATAAATTTATTAATAAAATCTGTCAAATTTCAATGAGCCGAATATTTAATGCGTCCTCTTTTTTCACCACAAGTTTTACAGTGTTGCCTTTTTCATCTTCGTTACGTCATTAATAATCGTTAGGTCAGCTGTTGTTTCGTATGCCTTTTGGTTTTTATTGGAAGCTTCACTTTGTGTCTTTGAGTCAGGACTCGATTAGCATGAGTAGAGTTTTTAAAATTTTCGAAAAAAATTTTGTCAAAAATAATTTAATTTAATTTTTTACAGAAACTGATGATGACTTTTAGAGGTCAAAATCGATTTTTCGTGATGATTTAGTTGGTTTTAAAAATTTTTAAATGTTATTTTCTATATTAAATATTCGGCTTATTGAAATTTGACAGATTTTATTAATAAATTTATGCCTCGCAATTTGATTAGTAAAATAAAATTTAGACAATTGCCTACAATTATTAAAGAATCGTAACGAAAACTTTCTTTTCGCAAGCGATCAATATATAATTTGGTTGCCTTGTTCGTAATTGAATTTTACTTTGCTCTTTAGTCCAACATTGTTGGTAAGTGTATGGGCAATATGGATACGCAATATGATTAACTTATATAATAAATGCTTAAAAAACGCTTCCTAACTGGTGTTTCAATTATAGCTTTTCGATTGATAAAAATAAAGCCAATACATTCGAAGCTGCTTGTAAAGTGCGTTTGTGAGAATTTAAGTGAGAACGAGGGCGTTGTGCGGCTCAATAACATTTATATTTAAATACTGATCAGTTTGTACCATATAATACAAAAACGAGGAAATTGTATATACATATACTTTATAACGCGCCGAATATACCTAAATTTATAATTTGGCTCATTATGAAAAAAGCTTGTACATCCCTGATCTAGAATAAATAAGCAGCGTTTTTAAAGAAATGCTCTTTTATAGCTCGATAAAGCATAGCATTTCAATGATGATAATTCAATGATTAAAAATTATATTAATACTAGAATTACCGCGTTTTTGACATATTTAGAATTACAGCGAGCGTTCAAAATGATTGTTTGTCCAATAAAGAAAAAAATGCGCAATAATTTAGTTTTACATTATTTTATAAGTTTTTTAAAGTTTTGTAGTGTACCTACTATTGACTTGAATTCTTGTAAGTGTAAGTTTGGAGCGTTGTTGGCTCCTTTTTAATATCATGTCCCGAAATACACTGCATAGGTCCTGATCTCCGAATTACATTGTAGGCCTTCAACATGCTTTTTAGATGCGTAGTTGAAATTTTCTCATAGTTTTTATTGTATTGACAACAAACATAAAAACTAAAATTAAATGAAAAACTATTTACCTTAAAATGAGTTTAAAATATCAAATGGTTATTTTTTTATATGCTCCTGTTTACATAGATAACAAGTGGCTATTCAGAAGCATACAAAAACAAAGAAATTAGCTACACTCAGCACAATCCACACATTCAACTTTTACACAACCTGTATACTTTTCGCAAACTGATCTACGGCATCCACAACAAAAATTTGTAGTTTTGTTTTGTTCACAGTGCACAATAACTTGGCATGGTCGTGTATAATTCGAGGAAATACCGATTGGAGTGAGAGTAAAAAAAACAAAACTCTAAGAGATAAAAGAGAAAAACACATCGCTCAAATTGTTCTTGCGGGCCCAAAGTGGGCCCAAATGTTTTGAAATTTCTTTAATTTGTCAAGATGCTCAAGAAAAACTTAGTTTCTTTTGAACCAACTACTTTTTCTCTAAAACGAATCCTGTATCTCCCTACAACTAACTCTGACTCCAATCGGTTTTTCTTCGAATTAGACACAACCACTTTGCATTGCTTTTGCTTCTGCTTCAGTCAACTATCGAATTTTAATAAGAACCGTTGAAAAGTAGAGGCAAAACTGCGGCTAGTAGCGCTGTTTTCTTTGAACATGAGCTTCTCTCAGTTTAATGGCGAGCTGCAACATAAAGTTTCTTTTGCTGCTGAACATTTCTTTAAATGGCGAGCTGAAACATTGTTTCCACTATCTTTATTTGCCCCACTCTCAGACAATCTTTGTGCAGCTGGTCTGGCTTCATCCTTGCCAACATACTGTATGGTATGGCGTTCAGTATATATTTAGATTCCACATCAACAGCCAGCCAAAATTTGATATCGAATTTGGCGGTTTGTCGGCCATATATTATGTAAATATGCAGCGGGCTTTAGTTGAAAATAATTGTTCATCCACTGTAATATTTCCTCCTGGTTTGTAGCAAACAATACAGAATTTAATAAACTTATTCCAGACGGCAGAAATCAAAGCAAATTTATTCGTTTGAAGTCGAGATAGTCTTGTACTCCGCTTATGGAATTGAAGAAATCTCATAACTTTGCAAGAGTGATTTCCAGCCATAGTTTCTGAAAAAAAGCTACTGCCCAATTTTTAGCACAAAACTCAGAATCGGTCGGTTCTTTTCACGCAATGCTCTTTGTACATACAGCTAGGAAGTAAAAAAGTTTAGATCTAATTGATAGTTTCCACTAATCACTGTTTTTTACTATATGAGCTTCAATTTCTGTACATTGTTGAATATGAGTAAGCATTGAATTATCGACGAGTAGCTCAAACGCACTCAGCGGACTATTTAACATGTGATTGACATATGCGTTGAACCTTTGTTTTCTATTAGCACGCTCTCAGCTTGTAGCCTACCCCTCGATTACGCCGAAAATTCAATATATATCCATATTTTTCCGTTCTTTACAACCAATCGAATTTCCGACGTGTTTGGGTAAGCCCATCACTCCGTACTTGTGCTGCAGTACTTGTATCATTGCTGTCACTGCCAGAACTGACAAATTGACGCGAAGCAGAATCGGTTTTCTTCATGTCTATCAATATCAGTCTCTGAATCCGATCAATCTAAAGAAATCACTTGCGGTATAGGTCAAACTTGTCTGAATTTGCGCACCCTGATCTAAGCCTTCACAAACATTTTCACCTTCAGGCCAATAAACTGTGGTGTAAACGCTGGTTCTTTTGTGTTGAGTATGATGTTAAACAAGTTGAGACCGTTTAGTAAGTTATTTGAACAGTTTACAACGTTTTCTGAATAAATGATTTTCTCCTATAAAAGTGCTAACATAATTTCGAAACACCCTGTAGAATGAATAAGCATTATTGTCGGTTTAAGTAGCAGTTTTACTTTATGGCAATAGGTCATCGGCGAAGACTATGTGTTGTTCAAAAGTCGACCAATTTCTTCAACAACACGTACAATTTTTGTGTGTAATATCAAACAATAGTTTACGAAACTTTTTTGTTTTGCTGCCTATTACGCTGGTTTTAAGCTTTTTCAACTGAACATCAGCTTTACCATCTTTTTTGTTCACCTATTCTATCCTACTGGGGTGTCGATTTCGACACTTTTGTATTTTTACGTTAAAAACCCAAAAAATTTGTTACTATATAGCATTTTTCTTCAAGTTATGTCGTATTTTTACGTAAAATATGATTTCAATCATGAGCGTAGTTACACATTTCAGCTTGGGAGGACAACTTAGACGGAAATACAATAAACTATTATTTGCCATCCAATTTTAGTTAAACACTTTTTTTTAGTTTTTATTCTTCAATTGCATTTTTAAGAAAAAAATAACAAATTGAACCGGGATTCGCCATTTAATCATCAACATTTAACTGTAGAACAAAGTTTCTAAATTGTGGTCCTCTGAACTAGCAGGGATTTATATCAACCCATTCGGAGATTTATAGGGCTTTTTTTTTATAAAAAACTACTTAGCTATTTATAGATTCTTCTTCTTCTTTCGGCTTCTCCCTACTCGGGCTCGCCACAGCACGACAGAAATCTCCATTTCACTCGATCTAATTTGTCTCCCTTCCTAGCTCCAACCTTTTCCATGTCTTCTCTCACCAAAGCTATCCATCTTTCATAAATGGGGAGGGTGCGACAGGAAGTGCATCCGGCGTAAAACATAGCCAAATATTTTTCAATGCGCGTTGTAAAATCTGACTTCAATTAGTTATTTATAGATACTTTGTATTAAAAGCTAATTATTTTTCTATAAATGGCTAATAACAATTAAAACAGGGGCGTCCACCCGTGGCCCGCGTAAAGGTTTTGAGTAGCCCGCGCAGTATTTTTTGAAGCCCTCTGTCTCGTCTAGTTTGGCAAAAATCGAAGACAGATTTTATGTAATAACCTTTTTTTTGTTTTTTTATCAAGTTTCCGAGATTGCAAGTGGCCCGTGCAGTATCTTTTGAACCCCTCTGTGCCGTCAAATTTGGCAGAAATCGAAGACTGATTTTAGGCTAAAACCTTTTTTTTACACCCATGAGTTAAAAAAATAATTTACTGTTAACGTGACAGACCGAAAACAAATCTACCAAAACGGAAGGGTATCTTACCCATCCTGTTTTGGCAGGTTTGGTATCTACCCATCCAAAACGGAAGAGTATTTACTTATGTTCTGCAAGGTTTTTTGATTGGCAAACGTCTTTTTTAAGACGGGGCTATGTCTAGAAAAAAATTGCTTTTTCAAGGCACATTAACAACAAACTCCCAAGATCCTCTATTCTTCAGCTGACCATCAAAGGCCTCACTGCAAGCAAGATGAACGTTTTTTATAATCTTGCTCTACAGGTTGAGGCACTCGTTATTCTGCTACACGAGACCCACTGCACTAATGCGGAGAAGCTGGTACTTTCAAGCTTCCAACTAGCTGGATTTTCTTTGAACCGAAAGCATGGCCTTGGCGCGTTGGTCCACAAGGGACTAAGATATCCGCTTTTAGACCAATCTCTACCGAGATTAAAGATTAAGTGGTTGTGCATGGACGTTGATGGTTATAAATAGTTAACGTCTATAAACCTCCGCCAACGCGACTGCGATCCCTAGATCATCCAATGTTTTCTCTACCCTTTTTTTTATGCCGGCAATTTTAACTGTCATCACTTTGATCGGGGTTAAAATGATAACATCTCGGTCGGTGAGTACTTGGCTGACTGGGCAAGTATTAATAGTCTATCCCTGCAATACAATTCTAAAGATGTTTCCAGTTTTACCCGCGGGGCTGAAACACTGGCACCAATCGAGATGTAGTTTTTAATAGCGTAGGTCCAAACAGTCGCTTACCGGATAAAAGTGTTCTTAAAAAGTTCTCCAGGTCACAACATCAATTTTTGCTTATAACACCACCAAGTTTTGCTTTTTCAGTGACAAGCATGCTTGTTAAGCGATGGAACTTCCAAATGGAGTTTTTCAATGACGAACTTCCATAAGGCCAAATGGAGTCTTTACATGGCTTTGACAAACAAATTCACAAAAACTTTGTTCCCGCCTGATTCACTTGATGTGGATGCGGCTTAGTGGATTGATCTGGAAAAAAGCGCTTGTAGTCGCGATCCCATAGCTGATGAAACCTGTGGGTCCCCAAAAGATTATCGGCCGAAAGTCTGCTTTTTCTCCCCTACAAGATCCTCGAGAGGCTTATCTATGTCCGCGTTGAATCATTAATCGATCCACAGTTCTCTAAAGAGCAGGCTGGATTTTGACGTGGATTAAGTTGTTTTGCTGACTCAGAACATTGAGGATTTTTTTAAAGCTAAGAGGAAGGCCGGTGCCATATTTGTCAATCTGACAACTGCTTAGGACACTTTCTGGCACCGTGGCATAACCTGCAAGATGCTGATGCTTCTTCCGGTTTAGCACAAGGTTAGAATAATCATGAAGCTGGTCCAAAACCGACGTTTTATCTTTACTACTGGTGACAGCAAGCAAAGAAGACTACCCCGTTTCAAAAACGACGTTCCTCGGGGATTGGTCTTGGCTCCCTTTCTTTTCAACATCTATATAAACGACTTGCTTTCCACGATTTTCAAAAAGTTTGTTTATGCAAACGATCTAGCATTGTTGAACTCATCTGGAAACTGGAAGGACTTGGAGAGGACTTAAAGTCGAGACATTGCTATGCTTTTAACGTATATCCAGACTTGGAAGCTAAAGCTCAGCCATACTAAGACGGTGATGGCAGTTTTTTATTTAAATATCTGAGAGGCCAAACATGATTTAAAAGTCTACAAAAACAACAAAATTTACCTTTCTGTCCAACCCCATCTTATCTTGGGGTAAAACTGGACAGACCGCTTACGTTTCGTTACCATTTAGTGGCATTGCAAATAAAACAATTTTCTCGCTTCACACCGTTGAAGTAACTTTCAAACTCAGGATGAGATGCTGGTGCCAAAACATTGCTCAAACTGCCCTACCTCTGGTGTACTCAACAGCTGAGTATTGCACACTAGTCTAGTGTCGTAGCGCTTGCACTCGTCTCATAGATAGTGTCCTGAGTGACGCCTTGCGAATAGTCACTGAATGTCTACGTCCCACTCCAACGGACCACTTACCAATACTTTCAGGCATCCAGCCAGTTGAGCTTAGCCAACTAGGAGCGAAACTTTCCTTGGCTTACCGTGGATTCTGGATCCTAAACATATGTTATATGGTTTTTTAAGTTGTTCCTCGAATTCTCGCCAAACGAGACTAAGATTTAGACGTCCGTTTATGCCAGCTGCGCGGAATCTATTAAAGAACTTTGTGCCGGAGTTGGCATCCGACTCCGTGTTTCATACACAGTACCAGTGCCAAGCCTGGTGGAATGAGCTTTCCGCGAATGGCTTGCTTGGGTCAAGCTCAATCCTGCAAACTTGTTTTGAGCAATTACATTTGTCCATGCGTAAATGGGGTCTTGCTCTTTTTACCATATGGCGTTGAAATAAATAAAGCACCGGGGAATAAACCGCAGACCACGTGTTAATAACGTGTCCCATACATCAAGTACTACATGGAGCACGAGGTCTGAAGGTGTTGGATGACAAAACACAATGCTGGCTTAACGCCATCACTGCCAATATCTGATCCGGACAGTACAGCAGCCTGGGGTAGTAAAAGAATAAAACTTCGGTCTAATCCTGTTTGTGTCTGATCTGGAATAGATCTCCTTCTAAACGACGACGAATAGCGATTTATTTTATATTTTACTTTTACCAAAACATTCTGTTCGGGTAAGTTTTTCCTTTCAACAGTGAAGTAAGAACACTTTTTTTATATTTTTATTTTGATCTTCACTTGACTTTCATTAAAAAAAAATGGCTTGGTGACCATGAAAGTAATATATTTTTAAGTTTCATTTTACAGTCCGCTCAGGCCTGCCGTAATTTCAAGTGATAACATTGTTTTGCCTTTAATGTCCGTGGTAAATTATTAAGACTTTGTGCACATACAATTTTGCAATTAATCTAGATTTTTACGTTTTTCTACAAGGTTAAAAAATTTTCTGCAAAAAAACCAAGTGGTTTTTTTAAAGAATGTTTTTTTCACCCTTTTTAAATTTTACATCTGGCTTTATCCTAAGTTTAAGTTTTAAGCTTAAATTTTCAGACAATTATTTTTTCTGAAAGACAACATTAAATAATAATTTTTTGTCGGTCTTTAAAAAATTAAAAAGTTTATTTGTGAAACTAATCTAGAATAGGGATGTCCAGCCTGCAGCCGAATAGATATTTTTATGCGGCCCACTGCTTACTCAAACTTTTTAGTTATATTTTTATAACTTTTTAGAATTTGATGTAACTACTGTCATAGTAACGTATAAGGAAACTAAGTGAATACGTCATTTGATTTCTGAGTGCCATGTTGGTGTTATATCCAAGCATTTTTTGCAATGTCAAGTAATAGTTGTATCAAATTTTAATGATACTAAAAATAATACCTTAACAACAATGCGGAGAGATTTAGAATAAGATTAAAGTAGTAGCAGTACTGCTGGTAGTGATATAAAAGGGAAACTTGTTGGTTTATCAAGCGCTTGAAAAGAGGATTCAGACATTTTTAGAAATTATTGATCCAATTTAGGCATTTAACTTATGATTAGGGGCCAGGGCTCTACCGGTAGTCAAGAAAAGTTTCGTCCCTAGTCGGCAAAGCTCAACTGGCTGGATGCCTGAAAGTATAGATAAGTGGTCCGTTCGAGTGGGACACAGACATTCAGTGACAATGCGCAAGACGCCATTCGTTACTTTGTTTATAAATAAGTATGAGCGCTGCAACACCAGAATGATGTGCAGTACTCAGCTGTTGAGTAGACCAGAAAAAGGGAAGTTGTGCCCCGTGTTTTGGCACCACACCCCATCTTGATCCTGAAAGTTGCCTCAACAGTGTGACACGCAAAGATAGTTTTTTGCGCAATGCCTCTAGATGGTGAAAAAATGTGAGCCATCTTTCCAGTTTTACCATAAAATAAGAAGGGTTGAAAAAAATAAAAAGTCTGTTGCTGTTGTAAAATTTTGCTCAGGTTGGGCTTCTCGGTTATTTAGATGCTGCTGCCAAGTCTGGAATGATTTAAATGTTAATGAAAAGCTGCCGTCAACGTCGTAGTGTGACTGAGTTTTAGCTTCCGATCCTAAAAGTGTAGTCATGTCTTTCTCGACTTAGAGTCCCCTCAAAAACTTTCCAATTTGCAGAGCAGTACAACAGTGCTAGACCTGCATAGGTAAACGTTCTGGAAATTGTGGAAGGCAAGTCGTACAAGTCAAGATCGATCCCTAAAAAATGCTGTTTTTCAGACGGTGTAGCCTAATTTGATTGTGATAGTAAGGATGAAACGTCGATTTTAGACAAGCTCTATAATCATTCTGACCATGTGTTTATCCGACAGAAGCTTCAGCAACTTGGAAATAAGGCCACGGTGCCAGACAGCGTCACACACTGTTGTCAGATCAACAAATCGACACTAAACTGCCACTTAGATTCCTCATACTTAATCAAATTTAAATTTATATTTAAATACTCATTATTTGGTCATGGCATCTAACACTAAAAACAGAAAATTTTATACACTGAACAAATACTTTGTGGTTCGTCAAATATACTTAAATTTATAGTTTTTCCCATTACGAAAAAAGGTTGGACATCTCCAATCTAGAACAAACAAGTGGCGTTTTAAAAGCATTGCTTTTTTATAGCCCATTAAAGCATAACGATCTAATGATTTAGTATGTTATTAATTGACCTGTCAAAAAAAAAAAAAGATCATAGAATGAACGAACATTATTATTATTAAAATAACAGTTTTACTTTATAGCAATAGGTTTCGGCGAAGACAATCTCTTGTTCAGAAAATATTTAATGTCTTTAGAAAGACATACAATTTTGTGTGCGATGTCAAACAATCGTTTGCTGAACTTCTTTGGTATGTTGTTTAATACGCTGCTTCAAGCTTCGTTAACTTAAGTGAGCAAAGCAGTTATCCAATGCATCAAAAACGCGACTTGGTCGTTCTAGTTGGAAATCTCTAATGTTAAAGAATCGATTCAGATTTGTTTTTTCTGAATAAAATTTGTTGTTAATAAAATGAAGATTTTGATTTTGTTTAATTTTGCATCAAATGATTTTGGTTCGTATAAATATGAAAAACAAAAACCTTACCATAATCACTGTAGCAAACTCTACCTTCTCCCTCACACGTCATATTTCCTGGTTTGTTACAATCACAAGAATCGGGTAAGTATGTCGAACATTGTGAACAATTTGCTTCATCATGAGGGCTGAGCCAGGGACAGTCTATCACTCCATCACATCTCCGTGCATCAGCACATCTGAAGCAATAACCATGTCATTACATTATAATGTAATTCTGAATTGGATAAAATAGAATTAATGGAAAATCAACAAGAAACTTTTACTTCCCAGAAAAGTTTAAATCATTGGATAATGACTGGTCAGTTGATTCAAAAAAAGATTAGGTTTTTATTGTTTTTTTTACTCGACTTTTATGATATTCCTAAGTTCCAAGTTTTTTTTTGCTTTCTTCAATCGTAGCAAAAAAAGTGCAAAAAATCTTCAAGCAATAAATAAATTGTAAAATTTGTACAAAAGCTATAAAACAATTATAGCTATAAAGCCATATTGCTTGCACCATCGTGAAGTCATATGTTGTCATCAATTTGGAAAGCAGAGCTGTAGCAGCCAAACTTGAGTCGTCTCCCTGAGGAGACTGCAGAAAGGTTTTATAGAGGGATTCACACTTTGCATCCCAACACAGAATGTAGGTATTTCGATACCCGCGTGGGATAGTCTTTTTGGCTGCTTTCTTAATGGTGTTGCTTCTCAAGTCCTGGTAAGCCGCATCCACATTAAGTGAATCAGGCGGCAACAAAGTCTTTGCGAATTTATTCGTCAAAGCAATGTAGTGACTCCATTTGGCCTTGCGGAAGTACCATCGCTTAACAGGCATGCTTGGCACTGTCATGGCAAACCTTGGTCGTGTAATAGGCGAAGGTCGATGTTGTGACCTGGGGAACTTGTCAAGGACACGTCTATCCGGTAAGCGACTGTTTGGACCTACCCTAGCGAAAGCTAGATCTGGGTTGGTGCCAGTGTTCCAGCGGCCGGAGTAAAAACTGGCAGCGTCCTTGGCATTATATAGGAGGGCAAAACAATTAATACTTGCCCAGCCAGCCAAGCACTCACCGTCCGGACTGTTGTCGTCGTAGCCCCAGTCAGCATGACGACAGTTAAAATTGCCAGCATAAAGACAGGGGTGAGAAAACACTGGGAGATCCAGGGTTCGCAATCGCGTTGGCGGTGGTTTGTAGACGTTGACTGTTTTATAGCCATCAACGTCCACACACAGCCACTCGATCTCCGATGTCGGTGGAGATTGGTGCAAAAGCGTGTATCTCAGTCGCTCGTGGACAAACGTGGCAAGGCCATGCTTCCTGCTTAAAGAAGACCCAGCTAGTTGGTAGTGTGGTAGTACCAACTTCTCTGCATCAGTGCAATGGGTCTCCTGCAGTAGGATGACGAGTGCCTCAGACTGCATAGCGAGGTGATGAAGAACGTTCATCTTGCTTGCAGTGAGGCGTTTAATGTTCAGCTGAAGAATAGTGGGTCTTCGGAACTTGTTGGCAATGTGCCCTGAAAAGGGCAGTTTTATCCTGACATTGCCCCGTCTTGAAAAGGACGTTTGCCGACTAGCAGAACCACACTGAACATCGGAATGGGTGGATACCCTTCCGTTTTGTAAGGTTCGGTTTCGCTCTGTCATTTTTAAAATCAATGAACGGACTTACTCACGGCCCAGGCTGCGTGAAAGCACCTACCATCTGGGCCAAACAGCCTGTGAAAGCACCTTTGAAGAATAAACAAGCGGAACAGTTTCTTTAAACTTTCAAGCGCTTTTTTGAAAAAATGTTAAAGCGAGGAAATTCCTTTGTGAAGCTGTATGCTTCTTTTCAGCATTGTAGCGAAGTTGTCTCATCAAAACTTGACTGACACACACCAGCTGAAATTCTTCATGGTCGCCACTAAAAATTTTATTGTATTTTTTAGCGCTTGCACCGTATTATGACGTTTGCAAATCTGGTAATATAATTGATAAACAAACATCTTCAATGAAGTCTAAATACGCTGTTGATGATTGTGTTTCTGCTTGCAATTACGCATCTCGCGCTAAATAGTTTCTTGGTATTGTAACAAAAATTAATAGTATTTTGTATATATTGTACGTACTAAGCTTGGTTGGTGGAAACGTTATCAAAATCCGTTTCATCCTAGATTTTTATGAAGATCCTCTTTTACAGAATGAATCTACAAAGCTACTGAAGCTGAACAAGTTGCTTCACGATCTCGTAACGATTGTGATACTTTGCCCGACTGTGAACTCAGCACATCGGCTGGTGAACGTTATTCTACTCATATTAGGTAACGCACCTTAGGTAACACAAATTACCAAGCGGGATTTTCACAATTTTGTGATGTCTTATTTTTTGGAGAGGAATGCTATAGATTTTGATTAAGTTTAAGCTTTAATATTGTAATTGGTTCTTTACTGTAATAATTAATGTTTTGCTTATTTACTTAGTACAAAAAAACTTGTTTGAATTTTGTGACTTGAACTTGGTTAGATTAACTTTTGTCAGTTTGATGTGTAAGAACTGAACTTTTATAAATACAAGATTTTATGCTGAAAAGTTTTTGTGTAACAAAGTTATAAGATCAGAAAACTTTGTGTCAGAAAAAAAATATAACACTTTATTTAATTATTTTTGGTGCAGCAAATAAATTTTGTGCCGATTTTCTTTTAGAATATTCTTTTGACAATTAAATAGGTCAATTGCAGCTTAAAGTGCTTTATGCGTCAATTGATGCATTTGGTTGTTGTCAAACATTGGTTCTTCAAATTCTTTGAGACGCGCACCCTTTTTTTTACTCAAACAAAACTTTTCGCGCTTTCTTCCTCATGAAAACGAAACTTCTCTTTTTTATGCTCGTAAAAGTTGCGCCACCACTTCCTCATCCAAGCAGAACTTGTGCCCCCATGACGACGCAAATCAAAAGTAAAACCCAAGCAATTTTATCAAAGTCTCCAAGTTTGGCCAAAATTTAAAGTAAAGACTAAAAAAAAAGGTCTTCACTTTCCATCAGAATCCAATTCCTTCTAAATTAATGGTGTGGCTGAAAAATATGTAGTTTCAGCTACCAACTCACTTACCAGCCAGTTACTTGTGCCTCCCTAAAAAGCCTTTTACGCTCCCTAATTTAAACATTTAGGTTCTCGGTAGTTTTAAAGAGCGGTCGTTCTAAATAGCAGTTACTCTTGAGTTAAAATCTATTGCTTTCGTAACTAATCACAAAGTTGCAATTAGGAAAGCAATTTAATTGAATACGACGTAAATCCTTGAGAGAAACGTTGTTCATAGTTTTGTTCATTTTCGCGAAGCAAAAATAAAGTACTTACGGAAGATTTTCATCGTTTCGGCTGAGGCAGTCATACTTTCCATCATTAGTTAAATTTTTCGAAATACATTGATACAGATTGTCTTTTATATTTCCATCTTCAATGCGACGACTGCATTGAAATTGATTCTTTGAACAAGAACATTCTATTTCATCTGAACCATTTTCGCAATCTTTAACACCGTCGCACATGTATTTTGTTGGAATGCAATGACGTAATCTACATTTATATGCTCTTTAAATTAAAAAAAATAATTGTAATCATAAGTCATGGTATTAACTCAATCAAACTAATTAAAAATATGTATTTTTTCACAAAACTTTATTATCAAACAATTCAATTAATTATCCAAATGTAATTGAAATAGTTAAATATAGTTTTGAGCCACTAGTTGTCACTTGAGCTTCTGTAAATGTTTAGATGTGTATTTCAATAATGATTTACATTGATAAAGCTTAATGAGATCACAAAATTGGTTTTGATGTTTTTTCTGCAAACGCATGCAAAGCGCAATTTTCGAAAGTTTGAATATTGTTAAGCAAATTGATAAAATAGCTTTCTATCAGCTTGGTGAACTTTTTACGTTTTTACTTAAATTGAAACTTAATTTGATTGTCGTCGTCTTTTGGAAAAGCATCCACTTCAGGTCAGGCACAAACAGGACTAGGGTCGAGGGTTGATCGTTTTCCGAACCTAGGTTGGTGTACTTTCCGGATCAAATGGTGGCAGAGAGTATGTTAAACCAGTATCGGGTTTCGCCATCCAGAACCATCAGATCTCTTCCTCCATGTAGTATTGCAATTTTACAGTATATGAACATTCAATTTACAATTAATAAAAGTGGCTCTGAATATTAATTATAAAATTTTTTACTTTGAATGCTTTGTTTTCTAATTTTTTTATTAAATTTACTTATTTTTATCAAACGAATAATTTGAAGACGGACATCAGAACACGACGAAGGTTATTTGGATACAAGAGGGTTTATTCTGGAAACAAGGTTCTTTTAGGAAGTAGCATTATGTTGATAAGGAAAAGAAAATAATCTGGACATAGCAACTTATTAAACAGTGTTAGCCTGTTTTAGATTGTTTATGATATCGTCATAAAACTATTGGCTGTACTATGTTGTTTGCTATACCATAAACGACTTTATTGTCTTGATTTAACTGCATCTTACTTTTGTTGTTTGCTACTGCTTTTTAATCAATTTTCATTCTAGAAATCGTCTCGAGTTAGAGATGTGTTCTCGCAGAATGCCTTAATCTAATTTTTTTAAAGTTTCAGTGACAAAACAATTTTATTATAAAGAATGCAGTAACATCGCTGTCGTTAAAACGGTTCAAACTAATTGCCGCAATGATCAATTTTGCAATTGCCATACCCTTCTTGCTTTACTTTTATTGTTTTTCCAGAGTTGTGTCATTACAGAAAAACGTAGAATTTGGTATGCTTCAAGTCAGGGGTGGGCAAATTTTTAGCTCGAAGTCTGTATTTAAAAGTTGATTTTATTTAAGGGCCGCATTATAGTGGTCTCTAAAAAAAAGTCTTTCTTTTGAATCCGTTTAAATTATATGAAGTGATTTTTAAAAAAATAATAAAAAAGCCATTGCTTTCGGACATCAGTCCAAATTTTGAACATTGATTGAAAGGAGTTCCTTTAAAATGTACAGGTTGGCATGGTCGGCGTGGTCAGCGTGGTTAGGATGGTCGGCGTGCGGGAGTTTTGACTGGGTTATTATTGTTGAAATTTGTAAATATTATATTTGTAATGTAAATAAGTAAAGCAATCATTCAGTTTTGAGAAGTTAGCTGGTTAGGCTATGTTAGATATTTAAATTTTTTTAAAACTGACTGTATTTGTAATGTAAATAAATATAAAAAGCATAATTATTCGGCAAGATTTGCGTGGACGAGGTTGGTGAAGTTGACTTGCTTTGATATGTGGGGATCGGGATAAAGTTGGTTAGATTAACTAGTACGGGAAAGCTTACTTATAAGTTGATAAGTTCTTTCCAAAACTGAAAAATTTATTATTTCAACTTTTTACATTAATTTAGATTAGGCCTACAAATACAATTGGCTCAACCAAATTTAAACATTCCAAATCAACCTTGCCAACCTAGCCAACCACGTCGATCACGCCAACAAGTCGATGACATAAAACGTTTGATAAAGACCGTGAATAACCTAGTCCTGTTTTAACTCTTAGCCTTTTCATGTGGTTGCGTCTTGCAGAAATATGCTTGGTTTACTTTTATCTTTTCTTTGATGCCAAAAAGTTGGCTTGATTTAGAGATATGCAATTTTGTAAAAGCAAAATTGGTGTAAACCTTTTAACCGAAATAAAACTTTTTGTTATCTGCTAATGCAGCGCCTAAAATCTTAAACCTCAAGTTGCTTTTTTGCAGGTTATGAAATAGTTTAGTAATGTTGAGGTGATAATGAAGCTGCTGGATAAAACTAAAACAATTGATTAACAACTCTATCAACAAAAATTTAAACGATAATATCTAAGCTGCATTATAAATTTTACTTACCGGTTCCGGTTCGAATTCTCGCAGTTGCAATTAAACTCGCCCGAGCAATCCCAATAGTGACATTCATCTGGAAAAACATTTCTAAGTAAACACACATGTGAAGTAGAAACAAACGATTATGTCTAGAATGGAAACAAGATTTGTAAATTTTAATGACAAATGAATGCTTTTGTATTCCAGTGCTGATTTTTTTATATCTTAATAAACAAATTAGGAGCAATTTACAAGCACAAGCTCTAGGTGACTAGGCTGTGTGTTAGACTAATTTACTTGGATATTAGAGATCTACATGTTGGGATTTAAAGTAAAGAAAGGATAAAAATGTTATGACATTGCTCATTAGGCATTAATATTGTTAATAGTTTAAATACTTAATCGATAATAGTAATAAAAACCAAAAATTAACAATGGATTTTTATTTCAAACAAACACTTTGTTGGTCAGCACTAAACCGGTCTTTTCAGAGACGTTAAACTGTTCCTAATAACAACTTCTTAAAAGCTTTTCATTTCTACTGGTGGTGATACACTCAACGTGGAAAAGTATATGAGTTACTTGATTGATTGCCACCGCCACCAAATTACGTAAAGAAACAACAATGACAGAGCAATCAATGAGAAAACCAAACAACTTTAAAATTATCTACATGTAATTGTAAAAGACAGAAAGAAGTCGCACGATTGAAATATCAAAAACCAATCTAAACCAATTAATTCCTATCAGCTCAGTGGAACAAATATGGCACACTTTGAGTTCCTAAATAAAAAGTCTTTTACTTGCAGTAAAAAAATCTAAAAGCCTTAATCCTTTTGTGGGATATCAATTGTTTCAGTCTTCTCTTTAAACATTTTCGGAAAAAAAAATAAAAATAAAAAGAACTGTGAAAGTTTTGTCCTGGCCAAATGGTGCTTTGAAAATGTACAATTTTGTTTTAGGCTTATAAAGGTAGCTTTTAAAACATTTAAAAATTTATGAACATTTTTATGACTTTTATGTTATTTGTTGTCAAACTTACTAAAACGTATATGTGTTACTGGTAAGATAAAAGTCCATTTTTACGTAATATTTGTGCAACTGGGAAGATAAAAGTGCATTTTTGCATAATTTCTTTTTCTTGGCACAAAATATTGTATTTGGTTGAAGATGAAAACAAAGCACCGGCACTGGCACCGCACCAGCCAAAGCTGTGTATTAGTTGAGCGACAAATAACCACTGACCATAATAGTTATGTCACATTTTATTTTTGTTTAGATAATTAGGACCAGTCCAGGCCTGTTGGAATGAGCTTGCTCCGAACAGCTTGGGTCAAGCTCAATTGCCTGCAAACTGGTGTTGAGCGATTTCATTCGTCTATGCACAAATAAAGTCTCACTCTTTGACCGAGTGACGCCATAGACTGCTTTTGTTCCATCGCTAAAAGTTTTAATAATAATTAATTCAAGAAGACTGGCCCAATCTAGTGTTTCAGTTGTTGCCTCTTATGGTTGGCTGATTTATATAAACAGAGTCGCTTTTTTTATCCATTTATTTGATTGCTAAAAGGTTTAAAAAATCGTTTTGCCTGTGGCTATGTTTGAGCTGTTTAAGGATCAGTGTTGAAGCTTTGGAAATTAATTGTGCAGGAAGATAGAATTGCTTTGGTCTGTATGGTTGAAGTTCGATTAAGTTTAACAACAGCCATTGGGATGCTAATTTATTCGTGCAGTTAGTCAATATGAAGTTGTTTAGTGGTTATTTTCAATTATGGGCGTTGTAAATTGCTTTAAAATTTGTTTAAGCTTGGGAGTCAAAATTTTACGAGAATTGATCGTTTGATTTTGCTGAGAGATATTTTTTATAGTCAGAAACCATGGTTTCTTTCTATCTGTGGACAGACAGACAGACAGACAGACAGAAGTTTATTTTGTCAGAGATTATTACGCACTATGAAGATAATACATAAAAATGAACGAGAAAGAAAATACATATCAAAAGAGTAATACACAGGTATATGTACAACTACAGTGAATAAAAAATAATAAATAAAATAATAACAATCTCGACAAAAGACTGCGAAGTAACCGATTAAGGTCTTCTAGTCAAGCAGTCACCCAGAAATTGTAGCGGAATTATTCAATTTCAAAGATTAATGCGTTAGGGCACGATGAATTATATCGCTTTGATTCATATATACAAATTTAAGAGCTAAATTTTAATATTACGTAGAGAGAAGTTTTCTAACGAATCCATTCGTACTTATCCAGAACTAACTGTTTTTAGAACTTTACATTTGCGGCAAGCTATTTCTAGAGCCTACAAAAATAAAAATACCGACGATTTTTCTTCAAGGCAGATATTTCGGTTACCTAATTCAACTGATCCTTTCGGATTTCCGAGTAAAGTTGTATCATTTGAGATTCTTCCGGCAATGAATTAGATTTGTTTGAAAATGTTGAAGTAGAATTTACAGTTTGGAAATGGCAACTTGTTTAATTTATGGAGAGTTTAGAAAAAACTAAAGGCTGGTGTAGAAAGTTTAAAGATGTCGAAAGAGGAGAAAAGTGATTTCTTTCGGAGTGAGTGAAATTGCATTTGTGAGAACCAGGACCAATAAAAAAATTGGAAAGCAATTCTTTGAGCTAAGCAGGAGGAATCGGAGCGAGAAGCAAAAATTGAGCTTAAAAAATTAGAATTAAAACAAAAAAGATGAACTTTAAGAAAAAAGATTGCGGCTTTAACTGGAGAGGTTGAGACTTGAACCGGAGAATAAAGGTAGGCAAATCAGGCAGGGGTGCACTTGCTGTTTTGAGAGGAACAAGGTCCCCTGACATCTCCCATTTTATTGAAGATAAAGATAATTTAGATAGTTGTCTGCTACAATTTGAAAGATATGCTACTGTTGCAAACTGGCCCCAAGCTAATTTGGCAATCCTTTTTGTGTGTGCTATTTGTTGGGAAAGCTTTGAACGTATATTCCAGGCTCTCGCAAAAAGACGCTTTACACTACCGACGTCTGAAGACGGCGCTTTCCAATAGTAAATTACACGGAACAGGGGTACCGCCAACAATTAGAGAGGTACGTTAGAGAGTTTTGAAAACGCTTATCAATTTATTGTGCGCTTCAGGAATTATTTTACCCAGTGAGTAAAGTTGTCTGAGTGGAAACCAGTTTTGAAGATGTGGTTGACTTGATGGTAAAAGATTAATTTATCTACTCTTGCTCTGATAGTTGCTCCAGGAAGCTCTCTATGTTTCTGATTAAGTAATAGGAAATTTTTTTGAAAGCAATTGCTGCAATAAAAAAAAGTCGAGATGAAAATTGAAACTTGTTACTGCCGTAAAAAAAAACTATGGTTTGGTCTTTGATAAAAGTATATTTGCCTTTTTAAGTAAATTTGTGCGTTTTCGCATCACCTATAAATTGACCTGGTCTACCTAAGTCAAGGCTATTATATTTTTTTCAACTTTATTTGAGATAATGTCATTTAAATAAAACTGGTTGCTATGCCAGATTTCAAAAAATATTGGCACATGAAAAGAATTTACATCAACTGCTTTTATTTTGCGCTTGCTCAAAATTAGCTTATTTTTTTTTATGTTATCGCAGCTTAATTTTAATGTTTTTTTACTTTAGCATTTTTAATCTTGTAAACATAATGAATTGTAAACAAACTAAACAACCAAAAGTCATAGGTTTTTTTTATCTTAACTTTTTTTTCACTCTGAGACCACTTTATGTGAAATTCCAACATTAATGCATCACTTCAAAAACCATGCTTTTTGTGGAGAAAAATGAAAATTTTTTTGAAAATGTCCTAATAGAATGACAAACAACTACAATATAAATAAAATAAATTCAAGAATTTAATAAGATCTAATACTTAACTTGAAAGGGTTAAAGAGAGTAGGAAATTTCTCTGCTTCCTCATAATAAAAAAAGTTTCAAGAATTGTACACGTTTCTGCCTAGCGGAGTAAATATGGCACAGGTCATATCTTGCAAGTTCAACAGAGAGAAACTTTTTTCTTTTAGATTATAAATTTGTGCTTAATACTAATCACAAACAAATAAAATATTATAGAAATTGAAACTTTTTTTGATACAGATAATAGTTATTTAAATAAAAATGGTAACTGATCAAACTGTAACCTTGACAAAGACACAAACTGGAATATTCAATTAGTTTGTGTCTTGGTATTAAATTTCAATGAATTGGAAAAATTATATATTAAGCAATGACTGAAATATTCTCACACAAAGTGAAATATTCAATTAGTTTGTGTCTTGGTATTAAATTTCAATGTGTTGGGAAAATTACATTTCAAGCAATGTTTTTGCAGCTATGTAGATTTTTTCAGACAGATCTAATAACGATACGGTATACTTGCAACTAATCGTCCAAAAAAAAAAAGACTTGAAGTTGTAATTGAACAATCCAAACATTTTTTGGCTTTGCAAAAGCAAAGCACACAACCCGATATTAATTGAAAAATGATCGGAATTGCTTCTTTATACAAAAACAATTTAAAATTTGCCAATTGCATGTGCTGCGACAGACAATTTCAAAACAATATTAAATAAACATTTTAAATCGGTATCAAAAAGCAGGATAAAAAAATCAAATTTTACCTAAAAAGATCTAAAAATTGAATCAAATTCATATAAATGTACATTGAATTAAGTTGCTGTTTGCAAAATAAAAAAAGAAGGTTTTGCAAAGTTTTGCATAAAATTATAAAAACAAGTTTTTTTAAACTAGTTCTTTTTTATTCTTTGAAAATTTTGCTAAGATTATTCCATACTATCTTACTTCTTTTATGTTTTTATCCTTAGATCCTTTTTGATAAACTGTCAAAGAGGGAAGTAGACAGCTAAAGAGCTTTTAATTTTTTTTGTTTTATCTGAAACCTGACATTATCTAAAAAAGTACGGTTGATAAAAATGCTCTGTAACTTTAGTCTTTACACTTTAGCTCTGTTCAAATTGAGCAACTTCAGCTAAAGCCAATCATATTAAACTAAAATCGATAAACAAAACCTGATAAAGGCTATTCAAATAAAAGGGTATTAGACCTTTAATGTAACTTTAAATCAATAATGTACATAACAGTATCGAAAAAGCTCTAAAGATTGAGCCGTCACCTTTTCTACGTAATAATATTCACAAATTAAGATCTTTTAAGCTTATTGATTTGCACGCAATTTAACTATTTTGAACAATTTTTTTAACTGCAACTGAAATTTTCAACGTACTGTTGCAATTTAGAATTACATTCGACATGATTAATAATATTTTCGAAGGTACTTACGCAATTCCCAAAATCCAAGTCTTTGGTTCCAAGCAGGGTTTGCAAACAATAACACAATTACATGTATGTATAATAACTTCATTATGTATAAAGAATGGCTAGTACAGCAAATATTTTTTATTGCAAAAAATGCATTACAGAAAAAAGTGTTTAAGTAAAAGCAAACACAGCAATTACCATAGCCGTAAGAGAGAGGTCGCAGGTAGGGCAATATCCCGTCTGAGACGAAAAACATATGACAGAATCAAATTTTCTTTGGACACTGAGTATGGATTTAGGGTAAGAAGGAAGCAATTTTATCATAATTTTTCTGCACAATAATTTAGTAATAATTTTTAAACTAGAAATATTGGCCTATTGCAGCCTTCTTTATTCATTTGATATATTTACAATAGAAAGTATTACAAAAGGTTTTGTTTTCCAAAACTTTGCAGTTACGTGTTGCAGGCAAGGACAATTGTGAATTCTTTAATAAAACTGGTCAACAAAAAAAATTTTTTTATTGGTGCCTCAAATATTAGAGCTGTTTTGGAGTATATTTGGGGCGCTGATTCCGAAAATGACGGCGGTTTTTTCGCATCAGCTCTAGTTTTTGAGATACGGTATACCGCTCATATTTGTTTGCTTGTAAACCTGTGTAGAGCATTTACGTCAGTGGATTAATGGAAAGAGACGAAGTTTACAGTTTGGTGTCACAATGGTTTGGAGGGAACCTAAAAATCCTCACGACGATTGCTATTTTTGTATGGTTAACATTAAGTGAATCAATCGTAACAATAGAAGAAAATGGATATACCCCGACTTAGAATCAGCAAGACGGCCTGTCCCGCATTCAGACGAAGTTCCCATTCCTGTGTTTGACCACCTAACAGAACTAATAGAAAGCTCTGATGAATTAGTTCTGTTGATGCAGCAGTGACCTGTAGCAGTGAAAGTGAGTTTCAGGGCGCAGTTGCTACACCGCTGCGATTTAATCAGTTCGAGCTGAATGACCTGGTCAGAGACCTCAATCTTTCAAAAGAGACATCGGAAATCCTCGCATCCAGGCTAAATGAGAAAAATCTTCTTCAGCCTGGTACTAACATTACGTTTTATCGTAGAAGAGAAAAAGATTTACTGCCCTATTTTTCGAAGGAAAACAATCTGGTTTTCTGCAATGATGTTGGAGGGCTTCTACAAAAAATGGGACTAGCAGAATACAATCCACAAGAATGGCGCCTTTTTATTGACAGTTCTGTAAGAAGTTTAAAATGCGTTCTACTCCATAATGGCAACAAGTATGCTTCCATTCCAATAGGCCATTCAATTAGTATGAGAGAAGAATATGATTCGATTAAACAAATTCTGGAAAAGGTAGCATACCTTAAGTATCAGTGGAAAATATGTGTAGACCTAAAAATGGTAAACTTTCTTCTGGGCCAGCAAAACGGTTATACAAAGTATTCTTGTTTTCTCTGTATGTGGGATAGCAGAGCAAAAAGTGAACACTGGACAAGAAAAGAGTGGCCTTTGAGGAAAGAAATGATTGCAGGCGAGAAAAACATCATTCATCAACCCTTGGTTACCACAGAAAAGCTCATTCTCCCACCGTTGCATATAAAACTTGGTCTTATGAAGCAATTCGTCACGGCATTGAATACAGATGGAGCATGCTTTCGATATTTGTGCAGTGCATTCCCAGGGATGAGTATGGAAAAGATTAAAGCAGGAATTTTTAATGGTACACAGATCAGGCAGCTTATAAAAGATTCGCAATTTGCTAGGCATATGACCGAACACGAATCAGCTGCTTGGACCGCATTTGTGCTGATTATTAAAAACTTTTTGGGAAATTACAAGGCAAGCAACTATGTAGAGCTTGTAACCAATATGTTAAGCAGCTTTAAAGATCTTGGCTGCAACATGAGCATCAAAGTCCACTATCTTCATAGCCATTTAGACCATTTTTCAAAAAATCTTGGTGACCTAAGCGAGGAGCACGGTGAAAGGTTTCACCAGGATATAAGAGTAATGGAGGAGCGGTACCAAGGAAGATGAGATGAAACGATGCTAGCTGATTATTGTTGGAGTTTGCAAAGGCACTGTCCTGATACTAAACACTCCAGAAAGTGCTACAAAAGACACTTTTTAGATGTTATGTAATTACTAGAATAAAGTCTTGCATTTTTCAATGTCTATTGCTTTCATTGGGGTATTTTATTATTTTGTGTTGTTGAAAATATGTCAAACACGTAGTTACTTTGCTATTGCGCATTTGACATACCTTTAAACAATCTTAAACAAATTCTTTGTTGCTTAAGATCCATGTGTAACAGATAAAAGTCAAAATTATAGGGGTATGCCGTAACTCAAAAACCAGAGCTGATGCGAAAAAACCGATGTCATTTTTGGAATCAGCGCCCCAAATATACCCCAAAACAGTTTTAATACTTGAGGCACCAAATTGTGTGTTGACCAGTGTAATAAGTCCAAATCTTGGAATAAATATTCGAGTTTGCACCAACTGCAGTGGCATCAATGTGGGAGTAATAAAACAAATCAAAGATGGAACAGCAAATGTAAAATGGAACCATTGTTTTTTCTTTAAAGAAGTTCTTGTGGCAAAAAGCAAAAAATTTATTTTAAAAACTGATTGAAACACTAACTTATATTGTAAAAAATGTGTCAATTGGGTAAGAGCAAGGCTGTTTGACAAGCGTTTATTTTCATGTTTATGCGATGACATGGATGCTGATCATACGGAATTGTTTTTACACACAAAAGTAGGGACTTATTTTAAGGGAGGACGTGTCCTCCCCTTATTTAGACAAAGGAGGACAAAAATCCTTTTGTTTCCCCTAAATTATAGTCATAAATAGTCACTGTCTTTGAGTTTATCTTTGACAGGGTTGCCATACGTCAGGATTTTCACAGACATGTATGAAGAATTTTTTTTAAAGAACACTATGGTTTTGGGACAAAAATTGGAATATCTAGTTATTTGGTTTATTTTAATATAAAGATTTAAAAGGTGTAGATTTAAAGGTGCTTAAGTCACATTTTATCACCTCCAAAAATTTTAAACAAACCAGGTCCTTGCACAGAAAGGTGTTGTTTGCACCGGGCTAGGTTTTTAAACAAGTTTATCAACTGTATGAAGACATACCTACTTTCGTAAAAAAAACAGAATTTTGTGCTTCAATTGAAACATTCAGCAATTTTTGCGTACCTGGGTGATATATTTAACTCACTAAATTGTATAAATTACCCTTGCAGGGTTTTACGTTTACACTAATTAATTAAGTCGCCAAAAACGGCGTTAAATTTGACAAAGTTTGCTCTTTTCAACCAAAAAAATCAATATAGTAATTTATAAGCAGCAAAAACACATTCCACACAAACTTATTTTAACCAGGGCTGGCGACCCCGAGCCGGAGCCGGAGCCGGAGCGCGGACCCATGGAGCCAGCCAATTTTGGAGCAGCAGGATCTGGAGCCGGAGCCGGAGCCACAAAAATTTTATTAGCTCCGGCTCCAGTAATGGTTCATAGGATCAACATCATAGAATGAAATTAACCCAAATCTACCCAGCGTGACATATATATCACGCAGTTGCTGTTCTCACTAAAACGGTCGCAGTGATTATAATTAAAATGATAATCGGACTAAATTTGATACAAAAGTCATCAAATGCATTTGCAGGGCAGTGGTAAAATTGCTTTTGTAGATAAGTTTTTAGTTTGCCAGTGACCAGAAGTGGAAAACGCACGTTGATTTTTCAAAAAGCAAAATGGCGTTTTGAAAAGGTTAGGTATTTATAAAGCTATGATATTTGCGATATAGTAAAAATATTTTGGTTTCATTGTATGGAAAAGTTTACAGTAATAAAATTAAGATTGTTTACATTTATTTTTGACGAATTATCATTTGTCGTTTTTCTTTAATTGTTTATTGTATTTTGCGTTACATATATGCTACGCTGGGCAGAAGCAAGTACAATTTTCAGTGTTAAACGTCTGCTGCAGGTATTTGGTTTGCACGATGTTGTATCAGCCTTTGAAGAAAAAACAAGTGCAATTCCAATGGTGTAGACAGAACCTAAAGACGGTGGAATTACCGATGAGGATTCTGCTGGTGAAGACGATGCAAGGTTAGTAGATAACTTAGAAGGAAACCAACTGAACGCAGTGGCGGAAGTGAATACTGTTAGCAACGAAGGACTGCAGACACCTCGTTGGGTTCATGATGGATTGTTACCATCTACGAATGAATTTTTTCCAGAATCTAACTATTTGTCACACAGAAACATAGCAGTAGAGTTGTTCGAAAAGTTCTTTCATAAAGAGGTTTTGGAGCTCACAGTGAGTCAAACAATTTTATACGCCACGTCCAAAGGTGATATTGGTTTTACTGTAACAGCTGAAGAAATTCGCGTATTCCTTGGAATCGTGGATTCTACACACAAGGGTAGGCGGAAAATTACGTCAAGTTGAAATCAAGAAAGAAATATGCGTTTACGCATAAGATGCGCTGGTGAAGATTGCCAGAAGACGCCTTTCAGCCAATGCAGCAAGTGCAATGTTGGTCTTTGCCTAAATTGCAACCTTTGCTTTCACAAAAAATAAAATTGACATTTGTGCAAATACAAGCAATTGGTGTTTTTTTCTTTCAATGAAATAAAATAAAAATGTATTCTGGCAGAAAATTATGTAATTAATTTTTGTGTTTTAAATGAATATCTAATTTTTATTTGATCAGAAATAAAAACAATAGGGCAGACCCGGCGCGGGCAAAAAATGTACACGCTTCTGCCCAGCGTGACATACTCATATATATCACGGGCTTGACATATATATCACGGGCTTGACATATATGTCACGGGCTTTTATTCATCAGGTAAGCATCGCACAAACAAACGAACCATAAATAATGTATGCCTAGGGTCTACGTACACGGAATATATAAAAAATTCAAAATATTAAAAAATTTTTTCTTTGGGCAGAGAAGGGTTAACTGTTATGGATTTTTAAACATTAATATAAAAATAAATTTTGTGTTATATAGATATCTTTCTTTTCATTTATTAAGGAAAAACATCTCTACAGCCTATTTTATCTGATTAAGAAATTAAGAAATAGATGAAACAGGCTGTATGGTTGTTTTGTAATAAATGAAAAATCATTGTATTTGTTCCGACTTTCATTAAGCGCTCTACAAAAACACGTCGATTGATTTTTTCCTAATTTATATATATTACTTAAGTTTCGTATAATATTATAATAAATATATATATATATATCAAATAACAAATAAGTTTAAGCACTACGGATAAAATTATTTATTAAAATACGCAACAGTCTGTTTCGCCGTAAAAACGGCTCATCAGGCGATTATCTTTTTCAAATAGAATTTTCTTATTTTATTTGAATAAGATAATCGCCTGATGAGCCGCTTTAACGGCGAAACAGACTGTTGCGTATTTTAATAAATAATTTTATCCGTAGTGCTTAAACTTATTTGTTATTTGATAATTTTGCTCTGATCTTCAAATCATTGAGCACTGTCAAAAGTGAGTTGTCAGGACTGTACCTTGTATATATATTGTATATATATATACATATATATATATATCAATATATATATGTTTGATAATTTTGGTCTGATCTTCCAATCGTTGAGCACTGTCAAAAGTGAATTGCCAGCACTGTACCTTATATATATATATCTACATATATATATTAAATTACAAAAGCCACAAAAGAGATTTTATTAAAACATCAACTGTTGAGGTTTTAATAAAATCTCTTTTGTGGCTTTTGTAATTTAATTTAATGCTCTGAGTTTTCATTGAGCTCTTTACTGACAGTCTTGCCACTTTTATTATTATATATATACAGTATATATACAATTTCGTACAAAATTTATTTAAACTCTATTTTAAAAAATCTCAACAGTCTATTTCATCCAATAAAGTCAGTTTTTTTTATTCATATTAAGGTAAGAGAAGGGGAGTCAGATCATCTTAATATGAATGCATAACCTGATTCATTTTTTCCTATATGACATAATAGGAATTGCATTATTTGCTTCGTCGTCGTCGTTTGAAGGGTATCCACTCCAGGTCAGACACAAACAGAACTGGGGCCGAGGGTTTATCCTTTTACTACCCCAGACTGTTGCACTGCCTGGATCAGATGATGGTAGTGATGTCATTAAGCCAGCATCAAGTTTCGTCATCCAAAACCGTCAGACCTCGTGCTCCATGTGGAGCCCGATATATAGGGCACGCTGTTAGCACATTGTCTGCGGTTTGCTCAGAGGCGCCACACTCGCAATTCGATGAAGGAGCGAGACCCCATTTGAGCATGGACGAATGGAAATTGTTAGCCTCATATAAAAAACAAGGTGAGTTCTGATTAAGAAGAATCGGAATCGAAAAATGTTGTTAAAATTGGCATCGGAGCCAAAAAAAAAATTGGCATTATTCCATCACTAATTTAAACACTCAATGATTAAAAGTAAATAAATACCAAAATTTAATATGACTAAAACATAATGTAGCCGTGAGAATTGGATAACTTAAATTTTTTATTTAGTTCAATTTTCGCATGATTGTTACGTCGTAAATTTGTCTCTTAGAATTGTAGAGTGAAGATTTGGCTGACTCAATCTTTTTGATTGCCTTAATGTTTCGTCTCAAATGTTCTCGCTTATTTCCTCGTGCGTTAAATCTCTTGGGAGTTTTTTGTTTCGCGCACATGTGCTTCTAAAGCAGTGCTCTTCAACCTTTTTGTTCTCGCGGAACCCCTGAAGCACTTTCACGTTTGTCACGGAACCCCCATTAACAAAAAGTTAAAAAAACACGAGTTACATGTAAAAAAAGAAAATATTTTATTATTAGAGACTTCAACAAACAAGCAGTTATTACAGAAGTTGAAAAGCAAGAAATTTAATGACTCAGTTGTTATTGAATTTCTTTTACAATCTTCGTAAATCGTGGCTGCTCGTTGCTCAGTGCATTCCTCATACACATATCTACACTCTTCGAACAACATCTGTTTTTGTTCTTAATAGTGGTTAAAACAGAAAATGCCGTTTTACACAAATAAGTATTGGGAAATTGACACAGAAGTTTCAATGCTTCCTTTGCAATTGCTGTTCCTTCTTTGCACAGAAAAATCCAAAAATATTCCTTTCCATTTTTTTCAAAGATTTCCTCCAAATTCATATCATTACAGATGTCCAGAAGTTCTTCTTGTTCTGACAAAGTGAAAATAAAAGGATTAACTACCCACTTCAGCAAACGGAAAGCATCAGATTCTTTTTCAGGAAAATACCGATTAAAATTTTTCTTCAATAGCTTCAAATATTCCAACAGCAATTCTTTTATTTCAGCTGTATCCTCAACTTCGGAGTCCTCGCTCAGAAATTTATTCAAAAACTAAAAGGAGAAAAATCATTTTTTGACACTTTATTGGCCCAGCAGTAAATTTGTCTTTTAAAGGCATCAATTTTTCCAACTTGGGAAAATATATCTGAACTTTTTTCTTAAAGACTGGTGTTGAGTATGGACAACACATCGAATACTAAAGCCAGATATGCCAATTTGGAGACCTATTCATGGTCAAGAAAATTCGTTGCATATTCATGATTTTTCTCTGCAAGAAAAACTGATACTTCCCGTCTTAATTTGAACACACGAGTCAATACTTTGCCACGAGAGAGCCAGCGCACCTCTGTATGTAGCAGAACAGTGACATTCTCAGAATCCATTTCTTCACACAGTTTTTGAAAAACTCTAGATTTGCCTTTACCACCACATTTCATGTAATTCACAGTTTTCACAACAATATCCAAAACACTTTCTAGTTCCGTTTTTCACTGCTTATCAGAACTAAGCGGTTTTACAGCCAGAGCTTCACAATGAATAATGCAATGTTTTAATATACCGTTTGTAGCAACTGCCTTGACACGAGCACCAACTCCCGAAAAGTGTCCAGTTATCACAGCTGCTCCATCTGTAGTTAGAGAACAGCATTTTTCCCACGGTATTTGCTTTTCAGTCATAAATTCGTTGAGTTTACTTGTTCAGCACTTGTGTTAACTTCCAAGTCTAGG
Organism: Diplosoma virens; assembly: GCA_963680785.1. Taxonomy (NCBI): domain Eukaryota; kingdom Metazoa; phylum Chordata; class Ascidiacea; order Aplousobranchia; family Didemnidae; genus Diplosoma; species Diplosoma virens. The sequence goes on along the minus strand of OY796892.1, from coordinate 39,924,407 downwards.
CAGCACAAATATTTCTCAATATAGATAAAATAATTGAGAAAAACTTATGTAAAATTGGCTATTACTGCGGCTATCGCAGTGAGTGGTCATGGCAGAGTCAACTTGAAGGATTTTGCAAGATGCAGCACACCTTAAAATTAAGATTTTGAACTCTAGGTTTATTAAAAAGAGTTGACATTGGCCAAAAAATTGATCTAACCAAAATAACAGATTAGCAAAATAAAGCCTTTCCAAGATATCGGTCTGTCCGGTGCAAACTGAAATTCTATCATGTCAACCAAAATTTCAAATTGCAGCATGACTACCAAAATTTGCTTTTGTTGGCAGTGCCCTTTTTTTAAATTTTGTCCCCCCGGCAAAAAAAGATCCGGCGTCCCTGGATGCAGCTCTACTGTAGTCTGTTATTTTATCTCTATTCATTGTCTACTTAACTACTGTAAACGGCAGCATCATGCATAGCCGTGATGCAACAATAACATTTATTCGTTTTGAATAACGTTCTTGTTAACCTCGTAACAATGAACATCAAGTTGCGCCGTTACGCAACAACTATCAATATTTTCGGCTATAAACTGCACTCAACCTCTTATTTAACTAACTGGCCTATTTGGAGTTTGAATGCGGCATGGTGATGGTGATCTAAAGAAACAATTTAATAATGACGCATCAATGTACTGAAGCAAGAAATCATTTTTCTTACAAAACAAGGAACCCTAGCGGAACCCTTAAAACTCACGGAACCCCTTTAAATGCTTTGCGGAACCCATGTTGAAGAGCACTGTTCTAAAGTTTTCCACTAAAAAGATAAAGTTTAGCTATTTGTCAGTGCGGAGTTTGCAATTCAAAATAGTTACGATTTAATCTTTTCAATGTTTAGATAACGCCACAATTGATTTTCATTTAGTTATATTTCTGGGTACTCACTTTCAGATTTGATTAATATAATTGTAAAGATCAGAAGTCGTGATTCTTGTAGAATAGTTTATCGCAAAAAAGATTTAAACACTAAATGATAAACTACTTGTTTATTAAAGAGCTGGAGAGCCGGAGCCGGAGCTAGTGGATAAGTGCTTGATAGCTCCGGAGCTGGAGCCGGAGCTAGTTAATGAGTACTTGATAGCTCCGGAGCTGAAGCCGGAGCTAGTGCTGTTCTACAGTGGCTCCCCAGCCCTGATTTTAACTAGCTGAAAGACTAAAGATGCATCAAACTCCCTACACTAACATTTCAAAAAAAGCAATGAATTCCAAGCTATTCAGAAAATCTCACTACACTTAAAGAAATAATTACAGCTTTTCTTTATGTAACGGGCTCGAATAGTCTTTGGCTTTAAACAGATGATTGCATTGCAGTAATCCGCTATGTTGAAGTTTTACTGTTATTGATGAAAGTTCTGCTACTGAGGTCATCAGATTCAGTTTGAGTTAAAAAATAAGAATACCAAGACCAACATATTTCGCATAATCAACAACAATTCTAGCTAAAGGTATTACAACGACAACTGGGAGGTCACAAAGAAGACTGTTGAGTAATAATAAAACATATAAACTTGACTTAATTTGGAAATTAAATAATATTGTGAGAGTCAGCATTCCAATAAAAGTATTTGTATCATACTGAACTCTGTGTTTTCCTAATTTTGAATATTATCACATTTCAGCTGTTTGCTTCGATGAACAATTTTAGCTCGGGCGAATGGTTAAAACCTTCGTGACTTTGATTGACGTGGTCTCGGTTTAAAACCTACTCGCACCATTTTGTTGCTCCTTGATAAAGTCACTTTACAGCATCTTCCCCTGCTTGGCGGTCTTAGAAAGCAGTCATAGCTCTATAAAACTAAAAAAAATTTCAACCGAACAGCAATATCTTGGCATCTCCGGAAACACTTCTTGATCATTGCTTGCCCTAAGTATAGAGTTACGTCGCTTTCTTGCAAGTCAGGAAGATAAATATAAAGGTGAAATGAAATAAATAAATTAAAAAAAGTTTTTGTTTTAGGGCAAAGAGATTTACATTTTTCAGCTAAAGGCTCATAATTTCCAATTACTGTAAGTGTGTTTTTTTGGAAATTTAGTCTATTTTTTTTTGATTTGAATATGAAAAGTCTAATATCATTTCTAAACAAAGCATTTGTCAAAATGTCTTTATTTTTATTAATTAATATGTTAAATAAAAGGGAAATGCTTCAAAAATGCAATTGATTAGCTTTGATAGAATAAGAATTTATACGATTTAATGGGTATTATAATTTCGAACATTGCAAATTTTGTATTTAAAAATAAATCAACTCAAAAAATAGAGTTAGAGTTAAAATAGATTAACCAAAACACATCAACTAAAAAACACAGCAAACAACTTTGTCAATTATCAGATGCTTTGAAAGCCAAAGCATAAATGATTTAGTGTAGATACAAACAATGAAGAATTTTACTAAAAACATTAGTGTAGATATAAACAATAAAGAATTTTACTAAAAACATTTATTTTAACAATATAATTAGAAACCAGCTTATTCACACCATCAGATTTGCTCTAATGTTGGTTGCTGAGATATTTTTTGATATTTTTTGATGAGATTGATGAGATTTGTAATCAAAATGAAGCAAAATAATTGACTAAAATACAAACTTATTTTTATCTTATTTTATTAAAATAAAACTAATTTTTAGCCTATTTTGTGGTTTTTTTGAGCGATTATAGAATAATTAAAAGCTTTGTTTTTACAATCAACACCTGTTTTTTAACATTTTAGAATTTTCTTCAGCGGAATGTCACTGGGAGAATTTTTCGCGCCCTTTTTTTGCACACGGTCAGAATTATTCAAATAAGATCAGGTCAAAATTTAATAAAAATATAACCAAAAAAGATTCTAAATAATTTTTATTCAAAATAAATAGCCTTACTAATTTTAATTTCTTTCAACATTTGCTGTGTAACTTAAAAATAAACTTGCATAATCCAATAGTAAAATATTCTTCACAAACATTTCGTCTGGAAATTTAGAAGAATGCTCAATATGTTTGAGTTTTCATTTCCGTCTGAACCTGGAACTGCTTTGAAAGAAGAAACAATAGTTTTGTGCTCACGTTTTGTGATATAAGATTTTTTGGCAGAAACTTTAAAACGCAAAACGCGGGCTTGTCTTTTACACATGGAAAATGGACGCACAATGAGTAAACAAAAAAATTTGCAACAGTTCAAATCATTCAAAATATGTTTTTTATTTCTAAATTTTTTCTACATCAACTTGTAAACATTTTTCTCTATGTCATGATTTTGCTCACATGGCATTAATTTTGCTGAAAACTTCGAATGTATTACCGATGACAATACCAAAGCAAAAATTCACAAGCTATTTTTATTTAAACTGACGGTTTGTCGATCAGAAATCAACCGACATCTTCAGAAACATTAAAATGTTCACAGTAAGCACTGCTAAAAGCTCGTCATCATTAATCGTAGAGATGCGCCCAACGTAAAACAGTGCGTGAGTACTTCATTGATCACTATTGCGACAAAATTAAATAATAAAGTGTGTCTTTCTCAAATATCAAATGAGTTGATCAGTTTCAATCATCTTAATTAGTTATTTTGTTTTGATTTTTTAATATTGCATTTATACACTTGATTGTTGTGTCTTTAAATGAGATTGTTGTCTGGTTTGCTTTTTTTTATTTGAAAGTGCCGCAAGCGTTGGAAGCTGTTGGGTTTCTTAAATGATTGCTTTGCTTTTGTTTTTTATACTTAATTTTGTCGCGGTAGCGATCAACGATCAATCAAGTAACCCACTCACTGTTCGACGTTTGGTGCATCTATCTGATTCGTGATGACGAGTTTTCAGCATTTATGATTGTGTACAATTTAATGTTCCTAAAGATGTCCGTTGATTTCTGATCAACGAAACGTCAGTTTAAAAACGTATCTTGTTGATGTTTGACTTGGTATTGTCACTATTAAAGTCTTTGCAAAATTTAGTATTTTTTTTTCTATATTGCATTACATATAACATACTATTTGCATCAAATCTGTTTCTTGATAATATAAACTACTTTTATTCAATCCAAAATATTCATGGTTTTAGGTTACTTTGTAGCTTACTTGTCCTTCAGTAAACGATCGCCCATGCATAATCTAAGACAGCGTTTCTCAAACTGTGTTCCGCGGAAGACTTGTGCACCTGATGCTAAAAAAAGAACACGACGGTTCGCAAATTTCTCAAAATAAGCCTTAATAACTTTTACATATATTTAAAAAATTTTAGATTCAAATTTCATTTGTTACGTTCCGTTTTGTTAGTTACTTAAGCAACTTTGCTTGGCTCTATGCTGTGATAATGAAATCGGAGCAGGCTAGAAAAAGGGAGAAAAAAATCAACAACTCAGGAAATCAGTGATAAACATGTGGTTCTTCCACGTATCTTGAACAACCTTACCTGGTAGGTCACGACACTCTCCTCATCACTGACCCGTTTCAGCCAATGCTATTGCATCTCAGCTGGTTAGAAATGGGAAATACGAGGCTGTTGATCGCAAGTTATCTCGACTTGTCTCTCAAGAAGAGTCTGACCTTTGGAGGCCCATAACACCAGGTCCAGTAAATATCTCTGACAATTTTTCACAGAGAGAATTTACTGCTGCCCGCCCACATTTATAACCAGGTAAATCTCTGGGACCTGATTTCATCTGCTCCGAGTTTATACTCCATGCTGGAGCTGCTTTGAAGTCCTGGTTACGTGACTTTCTTTCTTCCTGTTTGCGCCTACTCAAAATTGCCAAGATATGGAGAAGAGCGCTTGTGGTCGCAAGCCCAAAACCAACAAAGCCCGTGGGAGATCCAAAGATCTATCGACTAATATCTCTACTTTGTGTCCCCTACTAGATTCTCGAGAGGCTTATCTAAGCCCTCGTTGAGCCATTAATCGATCCACTGCTCCCTAAAGAGCAGGCTGGGTTCCGACGCGGGAAGTTAACCATGGATCAAGTTGTTCTGCTAACCCAGAACATCGAGGATTCTTTCGAGGCTAAAAGGAAGGCCGGTGCCGTATTTATCGATCTGACAGCTGCTTATGACACTGTCTGGCACCGTGGCCTTACCTGCAAGCTGCTGAGACTACTTCCGGATAAGCACATGGTCAGAATGATCATGGAGCTTGTCCGAAATCGACGTTTCACCCTTACCACCGGTGACAGCAAGCAAAGCAGGCTACGCCGTCTTAAAAACGGCATTCCTCAGGGATCGGTCTTGGACCCCCTCCTATTTAACATCTATACGTACGATCTTCCTTCCATGATTTCCAGAAAGTTTGCTTATGCTGATGATTCAGCATTGTTGCACTCTTCTGAAAACTGAAAGAACTTGGAGAGGACTTTAAGCCAAGACATGTCTACACTTTCATTTTATTTCCAGACTTGGAGGTTGAAGCTCAGTCACACTAAGATGGTGACGGCAGCCTTTTACTTAAATAACCGAGAGGCCAAACGTGAGCTAAAAGTCTACAACACGGTAGAATTTTACCGTTTTGTCCAACTCCTACTTATCTTGGTGTAAAACTGGACAGATCGCTCACGTTTCGTCACCATCTAGTGGCATTGCGCAAAAAAACTATCGTCGCGCATCACACTGCTGAGGCGACTCATGGGCTCGGGATGGGATGCTGGTGCTAAAACACTACGCATAGCCACCTTATCTCTAGTCTACTCAACAGCTGAGTACTGTGCGCCAGTCTGGTGTCGCAGTGCTTACACTCGCCTCATCGAAAGTGTCCTGAACGACGCCTTGGGCGTTGTCATTGGATGCCTGCGTCCCAATCCAACGGACCATCTACTTATACTCTCAGGTATCCAGCCAGCTGAGCTTCGCCGAATGGGAGCAACACTCTCCTTGGCTCACCGTGGATCTCTGGACCCCGATCATATCTTGTATAGTCTCTTAAGTGGGTCCTCAGATACTCGCCAAGCGAGACTAAGATTCAGACGCCCGTTGGTGCCAGCTGCGCAAAATCTTTTAGACAACTTAGCCAGACTTTGCATCCGCGCCTCTAAATGGACAAATCACAAATGGAAAACGGAGTACTGTAAAGGTGCTTCCAGGATCCGTGCTTTTCTGCCCGGGACCGGTTCCAGGCCTGTTGGGATGGGCTTACCCCAAGCAGCTTGGGGACCGCCTGCGGACTGGTGTTGGGGGATTGCATTCGTCCATGCACAAATGGGATCTCGCTTCCTCACCAAATTGCGAGTGTGGCGCCTCTGAGCAAACCGCAGACCATGTTCTAACAGCGTGCCCTATACATCGGGCTCCACATGGAGCACAAGGCCTGACGGTTTTGGATGACGAAACTCGATGCTGGCTTAATAACACCATTGCCAGCATCTGATTCAGGCAGTGCAGCAATCTGGGGTAGTAAAAGGATAAACCCTCGGCCCCAGTCCTGTTTGTGTTTGACCTGGAGTGGATACCCTTCAAACGACGACGACGAGCTTGTAAAAGATTGAGAAGAATAGGGTTAATATTACTAAAAACTTCGAATGCTCTACCGGTGACAATACCAAACCAAAAAACTGCAAAGTATTTTTATTTCAACTGACGGTTTGTCGATCAGAGATCAGCCGACATGTTCAGAGGCATTAAAGTTGTCACAGTAACAACTGTTAAGAGCTTGTCATCACAAATCGCAGAGATGCACTTAACGTCGAACAGTGCGTTGTTACATAGTTGATCACTACCGCGAAAAAATTGAGTAATAAATTTTGTCCCTCTTAAATAAATAATTAGAACAGTAACAATCTTCTAAATTAGTTATTTTTGTTTGATTACTTAATATTGCATTTATACCCTTGATTGCTGTGTCTTTTAAATTAGATTGTTCTCTGGTTTGTTTTTCGCTATTCGGGAGTGCGGCATGCGTTGGAAGTTGTTCGATTTCTTGAACAATCGTTATACTTTTGCTCTTTATTACTTAATTTTGTTGCGCTAGCGACCATAAAGTAACCCTCTACCTGTTCGATGTCGGGTACATCTCTGTAATTAGTGATGACGAGCTTTTAGCAGCTATTTCTGTAAACATTTTAATGTCTCTAAAGATGTCAGTTGATTTCCTACTTACGACACGTCAGTTTAAAAAAAATATCTTGTTGAAGTTTGGTTTGGTATTGTCACTGGTAAAAAGCCTTCGCAATTTTTAGTAATTTTTTTTGATAGCATAAATTTCTTGATAACATAAACAACTTTCAATAAATCAAAAATACAGGGTGTCCCAAAAGAAGCTGACGGATTTTAAATTTGAATAACTTCCTCAATATTTAAGTTATGCATACCAAATTTCATTTGTACTGTAGGTAGATAAGCCTCTCCGTAATTTTTTGAGATATAGTAAGATATCATAGTCCACTTATTCTAATTTTATTTACACAACTTAATCTAGGGTATGTTTTCACAAGGTCTAATTTTAGTTATGAAAAATGATGTTACTCAAATGTCCACCATTTTTATTTTCACACTCTTGTGCTCTCTGCAGGGCATTGTACAGCATATCACTTAATGTTTCAGGGCTTATAGCCCTAATTTCTTCCTCTACATTGTTTTTAAGGGCATTTATTGTGGCTGGTTTGTTTGCGTATACTTACTTTTTGAGCTCAGTACCGTCAGATGCTTGAAGATTTTGTTCGACCTTGGGTACAAAACAAACCACCAATGTGGTTCCAGCAGGATGGTGCAACGGCGCATATGGCACGAGAAACATTAAATCTGCTCCAGGACATATTCGGCAACCGAATAATTTCTCGTGGCTGTGAGATAAATTGGCCACCCCGCTTGCCAGATCTCACATGTGCAGATTTCTTCCTTTGGGGTTACCTCAAAGAGCGGGTATACGCAAACAAACCAGCCACAATAAATACCCTTAAAAACAATGTAGAGGAAGAAATTAGGGCTATAAGCTTTGAAACATTGAGTGATATGCTGTACAATGCCCTGCAGAGAGCACAAGAGTGTGAAAATGAAAATGGTGGACATTTGAGTAACATCATTTTTCATAACTAAAATTAGACCTTGTGAAAACATACCCTAGATTAAGTTGTGTAAATAAAATTAGAATAAGTGGACTATGATATCTTACTATATCTCAAAAAATTACGGAGAGGCTCATCTACCTACAAATGAAATTTGGTATGCATAACTTAAATATTGAGGAAGTTATTCAAATTTAAAATCCGTCAGCTTCTTTTGGGACACCCTGTATATGACATTTCAAATGTTTTTAGGTTACGTTTTAGCCTCCTTGTCCGTCAGCAATCGCTCATGCTTAAATTAAGACGACGTTTCTCAAACTGTATTCCGCGGAGCACTTTTACGTTTGAAGCTTACTTAATGTGTTCCACTGAAAAAGGAACATGACGGTTTGCAAGTACCTCATAATAAGCTTGAATAACCTTTACGAGTTACATACATTTAAAAATTTTTATTTTCAAATTTCAAATATTACGTTCTGTTCAGACAGTTACTTAAGCAACTTTAGTTTTTAAACGAGCTAAATTAAAGTTTATTTATATTCTGGACAAATTGGTGATTGGAATTTTTTGCTTGAAGAGCTCGATGAGCTAAAATGATAAGACTAGGAATTTCATGAAAAAAAGGTTTGAGAAATCCTGATCCAAGAAATTGTCTAAAATTTTTTTATTTTGCACAATCACTTCTTTCTTGTTTCTTTTTACAAGCATCTCTCATTTTTTGTTTTTGTCATGTTCAGCTGTTCTTATGATTTGTCATTACAGCAGCCAACAGAAAATTATATTTATAAAAGAACTGACGTCACATTCTTACAGAATTCTTATAGCCTCGTTAGCAGATTTCTGATTGGAAAGTTAATTAATTTAGCTTCAAATCACGCAATCTAAAATCTACCTACTTTGCGTTTATTAATTCAAATTACTTTAACCTCGTTTTTTTATGTTTTTACAATTCTTTGTTGTGTTTTCAACATTTTTTAACTTGATTGTTTGTTACTTGGAAACTAGAATTACTGAACTGACTGACATAATCGAAAAAATAGATTCTTTGATTGAAAATTACAAAAACTCTAAACATTTTTTTTATCTTTTTATTGACATTTAATTGTCCATTTTATCCGCGACAACTTTTGGTGCATTGAAACTTAACAGATGATTCACTAGTGTGCAATTTTTAGTGGAAATTTTTGCCAATCTTTTCAGTTCCTTTTCTTATTCTTTTGTCCATTTTTAAAACTTTGCTGAATGTTGGCACGCAGTATATTTATGTCACAAACTTTGTTCGGGAATCCCAAAGGACCAGTTGAGCTAGGTAACCCGAATACCTGCGCTGAAACAAAGCTGTGCCTAAATTTCATTTTATTCCGGCTCAAGAAGTAGTTTTGCTATGAGCCTGAGGTTTTATACAATTGATTAACGAAAAGCTCGGATTGATTTCGTTGAAGACTCTTTTTCACAACAAACAGAGACCCTTGTCTCTAACAAAAACAGATGTATTACAAAAATATCACGTCCGACGAAACTTCTATTCCACGCTTTGCTAAACTGCAAAGCGAAATTAACACTAAAACTCGACTCAATCAACACAAATAATTCTACCTCTGTAGAGCAAAACTGCCAACCACTGGCACAAAATAAATTCAACAATTGTCCACCGACACAAAATCTAACGGTCCACCTCCTGTGGCCAAACAAAATCACCTTCGCTCGAGCCGCCACTCGAGTCGCTTCAAATTACTTCACAACGATAATAATAATTTCTCGCTACCCATCGGCTTTATATAGAAAACAAAATCACGTGACGTAAACTTTCTCGTAATTTCGAGATTCAGCCAGAAAGCCCTGGAGAGATCGTTACGCGAATCAAGTGGCATATACGCGAACCTTCCAGTACAATGACGTTAGTCAAAAACATATTACGTCAATACAAAGAGAAAAAAAAGAGAAAAAGATACATGTATCGAGACATAGAACAAATTGGACGTATATCGCAAACAGCGCTCAAAGAGCCGCATTTATTCTCTTATAATAAAACTAGGAATTGCTTTTAACGGGGATACACTACATCGTTATGATTAAAATTATGAATGAAGTGTGACAATTTACTTAAACAATTCGTCATTGTTAAAATGTGACCAATACAACAAAAAATATCTGCTCAGGAAATGACATTGTGTATTGAAAAAACGACCGTGTTTTGTCAAATACGTGCAACGCAGTATGTCACTTTGTAAACACTTCTGTGAAACAATCTTACTTCCTGCAATACAACTTCAATATATATATATTTTTATATTGTTACTTTTGCAAGCTTTGCTGTTTCTTCCTTTTTCTAACCCGCAACCTTATGTTTATTATTAAATAATTATAATTGCAATGATTGCAACTCTTGATTAGCAGGAAACCTTTAAGACATTTTGTATGCAAAGAAAACGTTAGATCAGTAATTTACTTGGCTTCTGACCTGTGAAAGCAGAACCCATCGTTAGACACTATGCAAAATGCTCGTTGCACAAATTATTTCAAACTTGCTGCTCCTATGGTGCTAAGAATAAACATATTATTGTCTGGAGCAATCTATTTAAAGTTTCCATGACTGAGATATAGCTTGGTCAAGGTAATAACCATACCCCTCAAATACAGCTTATCCTCTTTTGCATCTTATTGCTAACAATAATAACTTCTATGGCAGTAATATTCACAACACTAGGCTAAGCTATACCTGATTTTCTTATAGTTAACGCAAAACAGAAAACTACTACGTATTGTCCGCCAGGCCCTCACCCAGCCATGCCCCGTAAATTTCTCATAACACAAAATAGCTTAGCTGGTGACGCCGAGAATCACCAGAAAAAGAGTGACAATGAATTGAAATTACTTCTCCATAGATCAGGACAGTAGCAGCACAACGAGCGATTGATAAAACTAACTTGATAGGGAATAAATAAACTTAAAACACAATTACTACGTCATAAGCAAGGTACGCCGTCTACGTTCTTTGATGTCATAAAAATCTGCTTTAGAAAAAGACAATATAATGATATCTACCACGAAACTGTTGGTAAACAGGTTGGTATGGTTTATTTCGACATGTGTTAACGGGTCTAGCGTCGATTGACGCGCTTGGTCCTTCTAGGTAGAATTGTAACTTTTTCGCTAATTTTTGCCCCACAGGTCACAAAATTTGGTCTGAGAGTTTCAATCAATAAAAAATTTAAAAGTCATAAGTGCAAAGTGATAATACTACTGTAGGAAGCGCGATTTATTGGAATGTAAAAATTTAGATGCGTCAATTGATGCGCTTGGTCCTTCTAGTGTTAAATAACTGCTGAAAATGTCCACCAACTTCATCAATGCAAAGGTCGATTCGACGCTTCAAATTCTCAAAGACTCGATAAATTTCATTTTGTTTATTGGCTGCAATTTGGTGTCGGATATTGTGAGTCATTGTGAGTCGCGAATAAATTCTTTATTAATTACCATTTAGTAAAGAACAATCAAAATAGAAATCACGAAAATGCAAAAATCATATGGTTTAACCTGCCTTTTAATCACTACGACTCGTATGTTGTCAACAACATCGGAAAAGAGTTTCTAAAATTGATAGACAAATGCTTCCCACCACAACACAAGCTTTATAAAATTCTTAATAGAAATAAAATAAAGCCTAACATGAAAGCAATAATAACCGGCCATAACAAGAAGCTATTAAAAAAGGAAAGTTCCCAACAATTAAAGCCATGCAACTGCAAAAATAAAGACATCTGTCCACTAAGACAATCTTGCGGAAAGCAATCTATCATTTATCAAGCGGATATATCTCATGGAAATACGTACAACAGAAAGCTATACAGGTTACAGGGAAACGGAATTTAAATCCCGACGTTACAAGCACATGCAATCATTTAACATATCAAAAAAAGAAACGCCATAGAACTTTTTAAAAAATTTTGAAATGTCAAAGGATCAAATCTCAATCTCACAATTCACTGGATAATAATTAATCAAGTTACTCCCTACAAACTAGGACAAAAATGCTGCAACCTACGCTTAACCAAAAAGTTAGAAATACTACTAGCAAACCAACCAAAACACCCAACAAATGATCGGAACTTTCCGGAAAATGTTGCCTCGAAAACAAATTTAACTTAAATAAATTAACTACTTAATTTTGTATGCTTAAATTGCCCTCTTTTTTTTTGTGAGTGTAATTTCTTGTCCGTCATTTAATCCGCTTATATCACCCACTATCGTTGGCACTGTTTTTCACTTACTTTACTTTTTCATCTTATACAATTTTTCTCGCTGTCTTTTTATTGTTTTGTAGATTTTTTTTCTTTTTATACCTTTTATAACACACCTAATTCGCCTTCCCTCGCCTTCAAATGAATGCAAATTTTTATTCTTGCATTTACAATATTTCGAGTTAATTTTTTTTGTATGACGTCACAGAAACTTTATCATTTGCCTGATCAATTTAACGACGTATTATTTATTCCACAGGTATTATTTTTTACCACAAATAACTATGTTTTAAATTTTCTAGTAACCACCTGACAATTTTATAAGATGAAACTGACTGTTGCGTTTTAACTACTAAAGTGGAGTGTTTTAATAATAATTATATATATACTTAGAATTTTTGGTCGGTGTTCATCAAAAAAGTGTTCAAGGACCTTAAGTCAGAGCGGTTAAAAAAATTAAATTTCAGAACACAAAATTTCACTTAACGTTAATTTCATTTGCCTCAATAAACTATTTCGCCTGCCTGTGCTCGTCAGGGGGCGTTTAGAAATCTGAAAAAAAGCAACAAATGAATTAAAATACAATTTAAACAAAGTGCTTGAATGCCGACGAAAAAATGTAAAACAACAACAAGAGAAAATACAGCTTCGGTCGAGAGGTTGCTTTTTTTATACATTAAAATTGCTATGGAAAGCAGCTATATTGAATTAAACATTTTTTTCATTGATTTATTCAAATTATTTAAGTACGACAGAAACAAAAAATCAGGAACAGTCAGGAAAGACTATTCATTACGTTTTTTTGTTTCATGTACGTTTTTCGACGACATTTAAGAGCTTTGTTTAAACCGTATTTTTATTCGTTTGTTTTGTTTTTTTCAGATTTCTATACGCCCCCTGACAAGCCCAGGCAGGCGAAACATTCTGTTCGGCCAAATAAAATTCTTGTTAAATGAAATTCTGTGGTCTGAAATTAATTATACCGGTATACGAGTATATATAGTAATCAATCAATTAATTTTTCTTTTTCGTATGTGTTCTTATGCTCTTATCTAACGTTGTTCTTCTTTTCAATCGACCCAATTGAACCTTGTTTCTTAGTGTGACTACCAGTTGTACGGCCGGCTACAACGCGCAAGCGAATTACCTAAGTAAAAAATTTAAGAAAATGATTTAAAAAGCTATTTTCTCAGTTTTAAGCATTGAAAATCTTTAGTTTGCTTTGCATAAAAAACATCGTAAGAAGCCTTCCTTACGATGCTCTTTATACAATCTTGTCACTGCTTTGCACAACTATAACTTTACTCCTCATAAAAGCATAGGGGAAAATATACTCCTTAAAGGTGTCCATCTGTAAAATATACCCCTCATGTGTGCACATAAACTAGCTTCCTTATTAGGGCCAATCTATAAATTACATAAGTGCAAATTATGAATTGTACTCCTCATCGATGTAGCTATAACCTGTATTCCTTATAAGTGAAGCTAGAAACTGTACACCTTATTTCTGCAGCTAAAAATTGTACTTCTCCTAAAAAAATGTTCAATCGAGCTGGTCAATCATTAAATGGCAAGCTCATCTTGGTTCAGGCTTGGTCTCAAACGCTTAAGTTTTTAGAGTTTAACACCCTATTGCGATATTTTTTATCTTCACTTTTAAAGATCTATTTGTTATGTGTAATCCTGGAATTTATTTTCTCAAGCTTACAAAAAATCAACTCAACCACCTTTGAAATTATGATACTAGTTTTTAGTTGAGCATTTTTTCAACAAAGCTTTCTGTGTTAAAATAGTAACTGACGTAAATCGTAGAAGTCAATTTTATTGGCTGACGTCTTTGACACTTCGACGTTTTAGCGTAAGAGTAATTAAAAAATAATCATGCAAGCTCTGAAATCCAGTTGGAATGGCACACTACACACACACTCTAAACACCTCCACGCACCGTGCGCAAACGGCCCAGTATAGTCAACTCGTCAACCACGCAGCAAGTTAAACATTCAAAAAGCCTTTTCTTTTATATTAAATATTGCCAGTGCCAATTGGCAGCGCACTTATCAAATTACATGCTACAGATAATTATTTTGAATAAAAACACGACTTGAAAAACTTTTTATTAATCAGCAATCTCATTTTCTCTGTCCATTTTGTAGAGACAACAAAAAAGGTGGTCCTAACAAGACCACAGTGTATAATCATCCATACAACCACATAATTAGTTATTGCTACTACCTAGCATTTGAGTTTTATAACCACTTTGGTTCACTGGGACTAGGGACTTATTTTTTATAGTGCCTACCAAATCCTACAAGCATATATTGTTTTTTACTGCTCCAGCACTTGAGATAGTGATGAGAGAACAAGAAAATGGACATGACGTGGCAAAGCCTAGTCCCCGAGTATCCTTTTTTTTTTAGAAAAAACACAATTGAATTTGTTAATGTAATCTCAATGAAAAACAATTTGGAGAATCCTTTGCCAAATTTACAAGTGAAGAGTTTTTCATTTACTCTGCACTTGTCACTGAGGGTAAAAATTACTTGCTTGATGCAAATGAAGACAAAGCAGAGATTTCCACTTGTAAAACTTGGAACACGATTCTTGACTTGTTTTTGTTGTAGAGGTTCTTTTCTTATGGCGTCATTTAGGAAAATATTTTGCTTGCCACTTAAAAATTGTATGCATATATGGCCATGGCACAGTCTAATTCGCTTATTTCACTTTAATTTAGGGCTGTGAAATTTAAAGATTAATTAATCGATTAAGCAACAAAAGAAATGGACCTTCTCTGTTGCATTGCAGAATGCGTTTGAACAAAAATAGACCTTTAGCTATTCTATGTTATTTTTTCTAATCCTAGTGTTTTTATTTTTAATTTTCATATGTGTCGAGTAGTTGTAAAGTGGAGTTTGTAACGCCTTTATCGCTGAGTTTATTAGTGCCCAGGTTACTCAGCAACTTTTCATCGCTCAGAGTGAAATTCCGTGATTTAAGTTAAAAAAAAAATAATACCCACGAAATAAAAATTTAATAAAATTCCTGTTTAAATTTTGCAATTACGTATAAGCAGCCGGTCGGACTTTCAGACCAGAGAAAAATTCACAAGAAGAGACGCAAATTAGAGAAGTAGAACAAGCATGGATTGCTCATCGTTGACTATTCTTGTTAGTTTGTGTGCTTTCAATTAACTTGAGTGTCATTTTTTTCTATACACAGATTGTTTTTGCGACAAACTCAATAGAAGATTGACAACATCAATCACTAAATTATTTGACGAATACATCGGCAACACTACAATTTTTACTTACTCCCAGTCCGTATTTCGCATTTGAATTAAACCCGCCGAATCAATTAAAGAATGGCAACGAGCTTCAAAAACATTCTAAATTAAAACATAACATATGCTTGCAATTGTTAAGATTGGAAAAGGAATATTTAACCCGTTAAGTGCGCATGACGTATACGAGTATATCCATCACAGCCTGACGCTCTCTCAGTGCGCATGAGGGATATATACGTCTTGATCGTCGCAGCTATTTACAGCGCAGATTATTTTGCTTTTCGCACTCGCTATTGTCTCGATGCTGAACAATGAAAACAATTATCTAGTGTCTCGATGTGAGAAAACCTAAAAACAAATTTTTACAATAACAATAAATAAAGATATTTTTACAATGAAATCAGTCTCTTGCCAGACAAATGTTATTGTTTTATCTTTAGTTTCTCATCTAAATCTTTTAAAGTTTTTTAGGAGTTTGATTGAAATACATTTTGTTTCGTGTGGTGATTATAGCTTAAATTTAGCAAGTAGTCTTACAGAAGTGTAGCAAAATTGTTTGATTAAGGACAGCATTTTCAGAATTTTAGATGTTATGACTGATTCGACGTATGCTATAGAAATTATTTTTGATATTTTCTTGCGTTTGCAGCAATTCCTTCTTTTTAATCAGATATATTTTTTCGTATACTCAACAGTAAAAGCATTTCAATCATTTCTAAAGTAAATTTCTGAAATAAAGTAAACATTTCTAAAGTAAAGTCAGAGCAAGAGCGCTAACCGAAAAGGAGTTCCGAAAGAAATTGCATCTAAGAAATTAAAAAAAGTTGAAATCGCAGATATGTACACTCGACGTTTGATGGTACTGAAGTGGAAGGACAAAAAAGATGTGCTTATGCTCAGTACATTTCACGATAATAATCCGAAAAAAATTGAATATCAAAATACCAGAAAAATAAAATCCATTGTTTGCTGTGATTACAATAACACAATGGCGGTCTTGACCTCAGTGCCTATTTTTTATCTTCGTATCCCAACGCCCGAAAACGACTAAAAAAGTATTGTCAAAAACAATTTCGGCCCATTTCAGACATGGCAGTACTAAATACCCACACTTTGTACAAAAAAAGTGGCGAAATTCTACCATGGTTAAATTTTATTCCAAAGCTAGTTGATTGCGTCGCTGAAACTTACAGCCAAGAAAAGATTCAAATTTGAAAGAAGCGACGGTCTTTTTCAGATACATCGTTGCGTCTTATTGGCCGACATTTTCCAGAAAATATGCGGTCGACACCAAGCCGCGCGAGACGATGCCACGTTTGTGCGGCTAAAGAAATTAGAAAAGAAATTAGAGAAGAAATGCTGCAAATGCGATACATCACTTTGTATAGAACTTTTTTTTTAAATTTATCACACAGTTTTTAAATATTGATAATTTAAATTTATTTTATTTTTTGCTTTTGCTTTTTTTGTCTGTTTATTAGAATTTGTATATCGCTTGCATCTTTTCTTTTCAGACTTTGTCTTTCTTTAAATTAAAATTACTTTGTCGAATTTTTATTTTGCAATTTGTGAGCTTCAACATAAGTGATTTTCTCAAAAGCGCTGTTCTAAAAAATACGCAGAAAGTTTATTCGACGTCGGCGACTTTCCCGCAAAAGTTCCAAGCAGCGGTTATAATCAATCGAGACAAGAAAAAAAGCGAGACGAGAAATTAATTACGCACTGTAACTCGGATAGCACTGTAACGCGAAATTATACTCTGTAAATTTAATTCCGCTCTTAACCGGTTAAATCTAAATACAAAATGAAAGCTTCTCATTTCTGCTTCTGATTATGTCTTAACAAGGGGGTGTGAGTACACAAAGTTAAAATCTTTTGGTGCTTCGGTCTTGTATGAAATTGAACTTGCTTAAAATTACGATTCTACATACGGAATGTCCGCTCCTAAAGCTACAAGTGATTATCACCCAGTCAACCAACAGTCTTTACTGTAAATTTCATTACTGATGTCAAAAAACAAAAGGAAATTTTAATGAGAGTGACGACACGAAGTCACTGAATGTAACAAAAGCATTTGCTATTTATTTCAGCTTTTATCCGAGACGTCTCATCATTATAACTATGATCTTCAATTATTTTTAATCAAATCACTTCTACATGCTAAAACAGATCAAAAATTTACTAATATTA
Source organism: Diplosoma virens (assembly GCA_963680785.1). NCBI lineage: Eukaryota > Metazoa > Chordata > Ascidiacea > Aplousobranchia > Didemnidae > Diplosoma > Diplosoma virens. The sequence continues at coordinate 39,906,692 of OY796892.1, read as the reverse complement.
TAAAATAAAAAAGAAAACACAAGAATACTTTTCGATTGATAAGTTTTAGAAAAAAATGTAAAACCGTTCGAAGTTCCTTTTGTCTGTTTTCATATTTAATTTTCTACAAAGAAAAAGACCAAAAACATTAATAATAAGATTAAAACCGAAGAAAATATTTAAACATTTTTTTAATAAATTGAAAAAGTTATAGAAAAATTATTGAAAACTTAAAACTAGAGCTTGGTTCTTTTAAACTTTCCACTATTTGTTTTGAGTTCCGTTTGAAAAACCCTTATGTAAGCTTTGCAAATGCAACTTATGTAAAAGAAAAAATATCGCGTCATAATTTACCAATCCAAAAGCGATAAGGTATTAGCGTACGAGTCCAGAAAAGTTCAAGAACAACTACGTCAATTCAGTTTTTAATTTTTTTTAGTTAAAATTTGGTTTAATGTCTTCACTTGATGCGAGTGCAAACTATTTGGCAATAGTGTTCCTGTTTTTGCATAAAATTGGCAAATTTTCTGTTGTGTAATTTGTGAACTGTCATTGAAAACTGTGGTTTGTAACAAAAAAGAGCCGTTTATCAAAAACAAATTGATCAAAAAGTTTACATATTCAGCATTCGAGTTCTATCTAAAAGTCCACTCAAACTTCATTTATATCATACATTGTTAAAATAAATTAAGTGAGCAAACCCTGTTTAAGGCTATTCAAATATTTCATTTTTTTGGACCATTTAAGTGATTTTAAACCAATAATAAACATTACAATATGCTGTCTTTAACTTTTCAATTTAAAGACCGGCGACCAATACATTGGCGCGTCCATGGCATAAAGCAAAGACCGGTAAACCAAAATATTGGAACATCATTACATTTTTTTTGTCTAAGTGCCGCAAATCATAAAATTTGCTCGTGTAATTTCCATTTCTGACTAGATGAGATGCAATAGCATCAGCTGAAACAGGGCAGACGAGAAAATGTTGTGAACGAGTATTAATATTATTTAATATGCCCCATGCTTTTCAAATAGAGTGTGAAAAATCAATGCTTTGATCCATCAATCACTCAGCTTCCAGAAAAGATTGGCAAGTAAAGCTGCAGAAGCCAGATTTAAGTTGTGTACTTTATGAATAAGCAAAAAATTATTGCAAGGTTTGATTTTTGGACACTTTTATTTCTTTTGTATGTGTATAATCTTGCTAATGCTTCTTTTTTTACTACGTACATTATTTGCTGATGATACCAGTCTGTTTTTATTTTAGATCAAGTTTTGGTTTATTTTACGAATTACAAAAAATCAAACTTGATTGCATCTAAGAATAAAAAAAAAAAATTTATTCTTAGATGCAATCAAGTTTGATAAAACTTTTTCTACTCTTTCTTTTTTTTTTTCTTTTGGCTTTTTCTCGATTAATATGTCCCCACAGCAGATCGATTTATTTTTCGATCGTTAGACTGATTGGGCATGAAGACTTTATGTTACGAATGCTCTTCCTGACATATGCAAGAAGTGTTTACTGGTTGAGTTTTAAATCCGAGGCTTTTTGTTTAAGTCTAATACGCTGAACACTGCACCATGGCGACTAATTAAACTTCTTATATGCTAATTAATAATTGTAAAAAAAAAAGATAATGATTTTAATCTGAGCTTGAATCCGCAAATGATTTTTAAAATAATGAGATAAGGATTTGTTAATTAGATTAAATTGGTTTAAAAGTGTCATATCTCCTATCTGAGAAAGTTATAAGGAAGTTAGTGAAATAATATACAATCTGAGACAAACCACTCCCGTGAATACTCAAAATTAATTTATTATAGGTATCTTATTTCAAGCTATAACATATATTATCTTAAATTGGTTAAAATAAACTGGACCACATTAAAACAAATAAAAATATTTTAGATTACTTTTTTTGGGGCTTGCTTACCTTTACTTAAAATATCTAGTAATAAAAAGCTTTACTTAAAATTTTATGTCTTAAAAATTAATGAGTCGTTCTATTTGAAATTTAATGACTTTATGTATAAATATCTGAACAATGTGATTCCGCATGCATTAAACAATCGTTTTAAAGTCTACAACAATTTATGAGTATATTGTTTGCAATCTTAAGAACAATCTATCCTTACCTTGTACCAGAAAAAATGATGGAAACAAGTTGCATATTTAAGAGAATAAAAATATCGAATAATATTCCATCAAAATAAAGGAAGTTAGTTATAAAATTTTTTAAATTGAAATACAAAAAATTTCTCCAAAACAAATTTTAAAACTATGGTTATTGCAGCAAATTAAATTCCCTTTAATTTAATTAAAAATTAAATTACTATTACTATTACATATTACTATTACTATTGCAAATTAAATTACTATTACATTCCCTTTTAACATAAAATTAGACATCATAGATAAAATTTAAAGGTACTTTTGCAATATTCTAATTTTCAGCAGCGTGTTCAGGTACGTAAGAGCGCTTTATTTGGGGTGAATACGACTGATGTGGTTACAGTTCAAAACCTAGGATAGTCGCTTTGTGATGTTGTTGAGGTAAACTTTCACATTACTTTCCTCTGAATCGCAAGTCATGGCAAGCAGCTCTAACTTTTAATCAGAACAGTTTTGCTTCGTTAAGGCGCGTTTACAGCTGTTTACTTTTTTTTCAGCTTGATCTTCGTTTTATTGACGCTCAAATCCATTCATTTTTTTTAAAGTGCTGTAAATGCAAACGCGCCTTTAATGGTTCTTCTTTTTGGGCAAAGAAGCGTTTTCAATAGTTTACCTTTAATACGTCATACTATTCATTTTTTAATTTAACTTGGACTGTATTTCTTATTTTGATTTTTTTGAAGCTATGGTGATTTTCTTGATTTTGCTGTTCGCAAGCCTATATATACTTTTATAGAAGACAAAATAGTCAAAATTGAGTTAGTCATAAAATTTAGCGAGATAAGTAAAAGTGAACTATTTAAAAAATGGTTCTGCATAGCTTTGTAATGAATTGACAGGCCTAAATAATGCAAGAGGGTTAAATTTGGCTCTTTTCACTTATTAAACTGGCCCGCCACAGAGTTTATCTTAACCATAACGACACTATGTTTTATTTCTAGCAATTTTATTTTAAGACAATTTTTATGCCAGATTTATTTTTATTAACAATAACATTATTCTTAGAAACAATGCAGATCTGCTGTAGTTAATTCAACTTGATTGTTTTGGTAAAAAAAGTATGAACATACATCTAAAAATCAGCCGCTAATTGTTGAAAGGAGTGATGCCAGACCATCCTTCGACTGTATCAAGACAGTCATTGGGAAAGGCCAAGCAGGGAGAGACAAGAATTTCATGATGCAACTCTTTTGGAAATTCGGAAAATATAACCAAGAATCTACAATTTCAAGGATAATTACAGCATTAAGCATTGAAAAAGAAACAATCAGAAAAGAGTTGAAAACGTTGTAATTTCGAACTACGTCGAACCAAATGCGATAAAAGAACTTTGAAACAACATGGAAAAGAGTTAATAAAATTTGAATTTCGAAGTTCATTGAATAATTGTGAAAAAAAAACAATTAGATGATAGTTTTGAGCCAAGCAAGACAAATGTAGAAATTAAAAAAATTGAAAAAAATTTAAGCATAGAAAATAGAAAAGCAGCGATAATTAGATCCATATCATGTTTTTTATTACGAAATCATGATGCGGATCAAGTTATTGCTGCTTTTGGCTATTTGTTCTTGGGTATTAATTTGACTACCAATTTGTTTTTCATTCTTTCTTGAGCTTGTTTGTTTAATATAAGTTACCGAACAATTCATTTTTTGCTTTATCAGAAGATCACAAACCAAATTTCTTGACATTAATTTAAAAAAATCTTTTCAATCTCGTCCACAAAAAAATTATTTCGGATAAAAACTAATAGTTTTTTAAACTACAGTATCATCAAACTTTTTTTCGGTTGCATGAGGAAATGTTCAGAATTTATTTTTCCGCTAAAATATTTTTGGCTACAGTTTTCTTTCGACTCTAGTTAAGTAATTGATGTGATGTAAGAAAACTTTCAAATTTCAAAATTTCGCTGTTTAGTTTTGAATCTTGCTATGGTTAGTTCTAATCTTTGAAATTTTTACCTTTTTTTTTTATATTTTTCAAAACTACATTAGTTTTAAATATCCTAAACTTTTATCGCGAGATAGACTTACAAAAACAGTATTATAATAACAAAAATATTAATGTATGCCAAGTTTAAATAGTTTATAATCTTTTCAAAGTTTATACAACTTGCATCAAATTATTTCAAAGATATCTTGGAAAAGCATTTTGTCTCCAAACTTAGTAGTTGTGGTTAATTTTTTGTCTTCAAGGTATATTTTTCATTTTCGATTGAGGTGTTGAATTGAACTAAAAGAAGAGAGCGTTGCCTTTTAATAAACTTGAAATAGCTGAGCAAATTCTTTAAAATGGTTTTTCTTAAAGCGGTATGAAACTTTTTACAAAGTTTCTAATTTTGTGTCCACGTTTTGTGAAGTAAAGTTTTTTTAATGATTTAATGATGTAAACTTATCAACAATTTTATTTATTGTGTGCATCAGATCTGCTTGTTGACGGCATAAATTATTTTTAACAAACATCATTGAACAACCAATTCATTAATATTTCTACTTCACTTCGTCCAACATTAAAACAATTGTGCATGGATATTATAGAAATTAAAAAAAATTTTTTTTTACATGTATTTTTCACTTGATTTTTTTCTTAAGCATCACTTACCTTTGATTCTCGACACATTCGGCTGTCCTAAAGATTTCTTTTTCAGCTGGAAGCAAACAACAGACTTACAGAATTCTCATGATCCCACAAATAATTTCCGATTGAAAAGTTAATTACAATTTCTTTAAATTAAATAATTTGGAATCTACCTCCAGCTTGCTCCTGGCACGGAAATTTGTGTTTATAAAGCAGAGAATCAAATTAATATTTTTTTAATTCGACAACTCTGTGGTGCTTTCAGCTTAAGTCACAAATGTAGAAAGAAACAAAAATTTATAAAAGTTCAACATAAAACCCAGAAATTTCTTTCTTTAACCATCAGTTGCAACAGTATAGATCTACTAACACACGAAACGATTTTGGAAGTATAGTTAAATGGTAAAGAGCACTTGTATTTATAGCGAACGTAATCTATAAGATCGCGGCTGAAAACCTGCTTGTTTTATTCTGTTGTAATAGCGTAAGAAATAGTTTTTAAAAAAATTTCACGGTACTTTCTTTTGCTAGGTGGTCTTGGCAAGAACTCTATATTTCAGTTATACAATATATTTAACAAAAAATAATAAATATAAATTTCAACCAGACAGTTACATTTTGGCATTTCCGAAAGTAGGATGTTATTGTTTCTACTACCAAAAAACATGTTTTAATAATGGAATAAATCCGTTCAATGATGCGGATTTTGGGCAAACTTTCAAGACTTTATGACATAAGAATACGTGAAATGCACGTAAATAAATGGCGACTGTTATTTTAGTTTAGTCAAACGTGATAGCACATGAAAATTTAAAATAAACGTTTTGGGATAAATTAATCAATCGGGAGGAGGCTAGGAAACACAGAGATAAGTCTCAAAATTTAAACCTTTCCGGTTAAGTCTTTATAGCATTTTACATAGCCTTTTAAAGCCATCTTGAACTGTAATAATAAATTACTATAAATGAACTTATTAACTTTAAGTTAGATTTCTTTATTAAAAAGTCTATATCACAACTTTACCCGAGAATCGAAAAGAACCGATTGAACTTGGTGATCCAAAGACTTTCGTTAAAATAAAGCTGTATTAATTTTTATTAATGCCGGCTCTAGAAATAGTTTGCCGCAAGTCTGAAGTTCTGAAAACAGTTATTATTGGCTAAGTAGAAATGAATTCGTTATAAAACTCCCCTTTACAAGTAAAAAGAAACCACGGTCTGACTATAAACCATATAATTACAAAATTTTGATCAAAAAAGGATTTGGCGAACTCATGTCATCAGCCTCCACGTGGCAAGCCCCAGTAACTGACAAATGGCCAGGAAAATGATGATAAATTCGGGGTGCTTCCTGGGTGGAAAAAAATAGATCCTCGGCTCCGGAATCGATAAAGACTCGATAAGTTTATAAATGCTAGATTTGGGTTATTTGTGCCCATAATACTGTATTTAAATAGTGAAATCTTAAACTTAAAAAAAATCTGCGTTATCAGCTGATTGGTCATCAGACGCAAGCAATTTGTTATCTTCTAATACGAAATCCATTGCACGAAGGCAGACCAGCTAGTAATACCACACTTTACACAAGCTGGTTGGGTCTTAAGCAGGAAGCATGGCTTTGGTACGTTTATCTACGAGAAACATAGCTGGATTTTCCTGAATCAATCTTTGGAGAGATCAGTAATTTTGTTGTTGTGTGTGGACATTGATGGTAGCAAGATTGTTAATGTTGACAAACCACCAACCTTGCAACTCACACTAACAGTCATTTCAGTGTTCCCATACCCCTGTCTCCATGCAGGTGATCTTAACTGCCAGCACACTGACTGGGGTTATAATTCACCAACCTAGATAGAGAATGCCTGTCTGACTGGGCAATGGTTGCTGAAACACTGAAACCAATCCCAGCCTGGCTTGTGCAAATGAAGATTTAAACAACTCTGAACTGGACAGACTTACGTTAGAAGAAGTTCTTTAGGTTTCAACCTCGACCATTGCTAACTATGGCCTCCAAAAATCCGTTCCCATTTCCAAGTGAACTGTATAAGCTTTGGAACTTCAACAGCACCTGACAAAGGTAACTCTAAAGATTTTTTTTTTGAAAAATTTGCCAGAGCTATCCACTTGTTAAAGTCTGGAAAAGCTGCGGGTCCTGACTTTCAATACCCGGAATTAATACTTTAATCCGGGTCTGCTTTAAAATCCTGGCTAAAAAATTTCCTTTCTTCCAACATGCGCCAACTAAAGCTTCCAAAAAATTGGAGGAGCCATCTCAAAGCAAAATAAGCTAATAAGGGACCTATCTATAAATTGTTATTGTCGTTGTTTGGAAGGGCATACACTCCAGATCAGAGACAAACAGAACTGGGGTTGAGGATTTATTTTTTTACTACCCCAGATTGCTGTACCGCCCGGATCAGATGCTGGCAGTGATGTCGTTAAGCCAGCATCGGGTTTCGTCATCCAAAACGATCATACCTCGTACTCCATGTGGTGCCCGATGTATGGGGCACGCTTTTAGAACATGGTCTGCCGTTTGTTCAATGGGCCGCACTTGCAATTTGGTGAAAGAGCGAGACCCCATTTGTGCATGGACGAATGGAATTGTTTAACACCAGTCCGTAGGTGGTTGAGCTTTACCCAAGCTTCTCGGGGAAAGTTCATGCCAATAATCCTGGTACTGGGTATAAAAACACGGAGCCTGGAAGTATTCTCACAATACTCAGCGTTCCATTTATGATTTGTCCACTCAAAAGCGCGGATGCCAATCCGGGAAGGTTGTTCAAAAGATTTCGTGCAGTTGGCACAAATGGGCGTTTAGATCTTAGTATCTCTTGCCGAGCATCTGAGAATCCAATTAAAAGACCAGATAAGATATGATCAAGGTCCAGAGATCTACGGTAAGCCAAGAAAATTGTTGCTCCCCGTCGGCGAAGCTCAGCTGACTGGATGTCTGAAAGTGCTAGCAAGTAGCCCGTTGGAGTGGGACGTAGGCATCCAGTGGCTTTGCGCAAGACGTCATTCAAGACACTATCGATGAGCCGAGTGTGAACTCTGCAACACCAGACTGGTGTGCAACATTCAGCTTTTGAGTATACCAGAGATAAGGCAGCTATGCGTAGTGTTTTAGCACCAACACCTCATCCTAACCCTATAAGTTGTCTCAACAGTGTGACACGCAATGATAATTTTTTGTGCAATGCCAATAATATGGTGACAAAACGTAAGCAATCTGTTCAGTTTTACCCCAAGATAAGTAGGGATTGGACAGAACGGTAAAAGTCTATCATTATTGTAGACTTTTAGCTCACGCTTGGCCTCTCGGTTATTTAAGTAAAAGGCTGCCGTCACCGTCTTAGTGTGATTGAGCTTCAACCTCCAAGTCTGGAGATACGCTGAAAGTATAGAGATGTCTTGGCTTAATGTCTCCTCCAAGTTTTTCCGGTTTCCAGAAGAGTGCAACAATGCTAGATCATCAGCATAAGCAAACTTTCTGAAAATCATAAGAGGCAAATCGTACGTATATATATTAAATAGGATATTTTTTAACTACCATATTTATCTTAAAAAATAATTGGCTTCTTGAGTAATCAAGCTAGCCACTTTAAATTTGATAAAAATAACAATTTAAAAAGTTTTTTTTTTATCAAAGTGCTAAAATTCAAGTTTTAAATTTTTTATTATTTTGTTAATTATTTTGCTAACTGCTTAAACAACTTATAATAAATTTTTTATACTATAAAAATTTTTACATTAGATCAACTAAATAAATCCTTTTATGATTTATAGAAAGTTTGATTATGCTGATGATTTAGCATTGTTGCACTCTTCTGGAAACTGGAAGGACTTGGGGGGGACTTTAAGCCAAGACATGTCCACACTTTTAGCGTATTTCCAGACTTGGAGGTTGAAGCTCAGTCACACTAAGACGGTGACGACAACTTTTCACTTAAATAACCGAGAAGCCAAGCTTGATCTAAAAGTCTACAACAACAATATACTTTTACGTTCTGTCCAATCCCTACTTATCTTGGGGTAAAACTGGACAGATTGCTCACGTTTCATCACCATCTAGTGGCATTGCGCAAAAAACTATCCTCGCGCGTCACACTGCTGATGCGACTCGTGGGATCAGGATGGGGTGCTGGTGCTAAAACACTACACATAACCACCTTATCTCTAGTCTACTTAACAGCTGAGTATTGTTCGCCAGTCTGGTGTCGCAGTGCTCACACTCGGCTCATTGACAGTGTCTTGAACGACGCCTTGCACATAGTTATTGGATGTCTGCGTCCCACTCCAACGGGCTCTCAGGCATCCAGTTACCTGAGCTTCGCCGACTGGTAGTGGCACTCTCCTTGGCTAACCGCGGATCTCTGGACCCCGATCATATCTTGCATGGTCTTTCAAGTGGGTCCTCAGATACTCGCCAAGTGAGACTAAGATCCAGACGCCCATTTGTGTCAGCTGCGCGGAATGTTTTGGACAACCTTGCCAGACTTGGCATCCGCGCTTTTGAATGGACAAATCACAAATAGAATGCGGAGTACTGTGAAAACGCTTCCAGGCTCCGTGTTTTTGTGCTTGGGACCGGTGCCAGGCCTGTTGGGATGGGCTTAACCCGAGCAGCTTAAATTAAGCTCAAGCGCTGCGGACTGGTGTTGGGCGATTCCATTCGTCCATGCACAAATGGGGTCTCGCTCCCTCACCGAATTGCGAGTGTGGCGCCTCTCAACAAACCGCAGACCATATTCTAACAGTGTGCCCTATACGTACATCGGGCACCACATGGAGCACGAGGTCTGACGGTTTTGGATGACGAAACTCGATGCTGGCTAGTGGCTTAATAACATCACTGCCAGCATCTGATCCAGGCAGTGCAGCAGCCTGGATTACAATTGAATGACGGGGCTCGGTTGGACCAACCAGATATATTACGTTATACCGGCGCGCCCCATAAATCGGACGCCAAAAAACGCAAGATCTGTTAATTTAGTATGATTTATTGAATTGATTGAGGTTTGATGATAACTGTTATTCTAACGAAACATTTTTTATTCAATTTTTCTTCGTCACACACGGCTTAATAGAAAGCAAAGTTAAAAGCCGTAAAATTTTAAGATTCGAAAATTGAAACAATTTAAAGCAAAAAGTACTTTAACACCCACTCTAAAAATATAGAATTGATAAATCTTTAACAAACGCAAATACTATTAGGCAAGTTTTTACACTTTGCTTGTGACAGGGCGTTATAAATGATCTTAATTTGAGAAATGGCGTCATCGCGAGGACGTTAATCTTTATGTAAGTGGGCGTTGTTGAAACTGCCTATTCATCAATAACCGTTTAGCACGCTATAAAACAAAACACGGTAAAATAGTGCTGGATTTAAATCCCAATAACTTTTCAACTGTTAAAAAAAGTTCTGATCTCGCACAAATAATCGAGATTGCAGAGGTGACCATTGGCAGATGCTGTAGCGTCCTTTCTTTTGTTTTCATGCGATGTAGGTGCTGTGGCAGTGTTGCTACATTTTATAAATGAAGCTATCCCTGCTTCTTACTTTTTTAAAATCAAGCCTAAAATCAAACTGTTTTGTAATTTTCCGTTGAAACAATAGCTTGTAATTGTCCAACCAAAAAGAAATTAATTTTGGCTTTTAATGTTAACATTCAAAAGAACCCAGTAAAAAGTACTTAAACCAAATAACAATAGCAAAATATAACTTTTGTTTGATCTACGAGTACATTAACGCAATTCGCATACTGCATGATCTTTACAGATTTTTCGATCCTGTATTTTGTTTTAATAAATTTAGCGCCGCTCTCTGATGGCTGCTTGCAGAGACGGAGTGAAACAGCTTTGAACTGTTTATAGCTTCAACACCACTATAAAACCAACTTTAGGGAAAGTAATTCTTGCAAAGCACTTTGTCTTTCTGTTAATTTAGTTCACCAGTTTTTAACGTTGCAGGCACTCCAAACCCTTACCATAGTTTTCAAATTTTTTAATAATATTTTTTAAAGTGTTGTTTTTTTGTATGTGTCTCTTATTACGTGTAGTTTTTTCTGTTTTATTTTGTTTTGTTTTCTGTTATGGACCGTGAGTCTGATTTAAATGAACAAAAAAAAAAATTAACTCCATTCTTTAAAATATCAAAAAATATACTTAATAAACAGCATGGAACCAGCACAGAACCTATGCAGTTTTACTACTTGAATGGCCCACTAGAAACTCGCATAACTCCTGCATAGCAAGTTTGCATGGGACCCGCACAGTTCCGGCTCATGATTTCTGCTTGCAAACTTCTAAAAATATATAAAAACTTTATCTGATAAACTGTAAAGGACCTGCACAGTTCTGGCGCTGGCTTTGCACTTGCATTGGTGTTTTCAAAAACTTTATTCAGACAACACGACTAGCTGCATGGGATACGCACAGGATCTCTACAGGTTTCCTACTTTAATTGCCCACTTGAAAGCCGCATAAATCCTGAAAAAAAAACTGCCCAGGATCCACACAGGTCCTGTGCATGATTTCTACATGTAAAGCTCAATTAATATTTTAAAATTTTATCTGAGAAACTGTAAAAGACCTGCACAGTTCGGGCGCAGCGGCTTTGCACTCGCAATGGTGTTTTCAAAAACCTTAAATCTGTACAAGAAGCTGTGCAGGACCAACACAAAGTTTTATTTATTTATTTTTTTTTTTTGCATTCTTGAAAATATCCAAAAATACAGTATATGTTAAAAACTGCATGGAATCCGCACAGGACCTGTGCGGGTTTCTTACTTAAATTGCTCGCTTGAAATCTGCATAACTCCTGCATAGAAAACTGCACAGGATTCGCACAGTTCTTGAACATGATTTCTACATGCAAACTTCAAATAACATTTTAAAACTTTATCTGACAAACTGTAAAGGACCTGTACAGATCCAACAAGTTTTTGTTATATTGCTTTGTATTCTTGAAAATATTAGAAAATACACTTAATAAACTGCATCGGACCCGCACAGGACTTGTACAGTTATCCTACTCGAATTACCCACCTGAGACCCGCATAACTCCTGCATAGAAAACTGCACAGTACCTGCACAGTTCCTGCACATGATTTCTACATGCAAACTTCAAATGATGTTTTAAAACTTTATCTGAGAAACTGTGAAGGACCTGCACAGATCCAACAAGTTTTTGTTATATTGCTTTGCATTCTTTAAAATATTAGAAAATACACTTAATAAACTGCATGGGACCCGCACAGGACCTGTGCAGTTATCCTACTTGGATTGCCCACCTGAGACCCGCATAACTCCTGCATAGAAAACTGCACAGCACCCGCACAGTTCCTGCACATGATTTTTACATGCAAACTTCAAATAATGTTTAAAAATTTTATGTGATAAACTGTGACGGACCTGCACAGTTTGGGCACGGGCTTTGTACACGCATTGCGTTTCAAAAACCTTATTCGGACAATACGACAAACCAAACGGGACCCGCACAAAACCTGTACAGGTTTTCGGTTTTAATTTTTCACTCGAAACCCGCATAACACCTGCACAGCAAACTGCATAGGACCCGCACAGTTCCTGCACATAATTACTACACCGAAATTCACCTGAAAATTTTGGCACTTGCTATTTACCAAGCTGTACAGGAACCGCACGGTTCCTGTACACGTCTGCTATTGACGACAGTCCACTTGAAAACTGCACTTTACCCTCGTGAAAACTGCATCGGACCTGTACCGGGGCCTTACGGTTTTGGCTTGCCCGCACGAGTCCGCATTGCCCACATTTTACCCTCAAGGGCCCTGCACGGGCATGTTGGCTGGGTGCATCTCGCTATGCAGTCTGAGGCACTCGTCATCCTACTGCAGGAGACCTACTGCACTGATGCTAAAAAGTTGGAACTTCCAAACTACCAACTAGCTGGGTCTTCTTTAAGCAGGAAGCATGGCCTTGCCACGTTTTTCCACGAGCGACTGAGATACACGCGTTTGGACCAATCTCCACCGACATCAGAGATCGAGTGGCTGTGTGTGGACGTTGATGGCTATAAAATAGTCAACGTCTACGAGCCATCGCCAACGCGATTGCGAACCCTGGATTTCCCAGTGTTTCCTCGCCGCTGTCTTTACGCTGGCAATTTTAACTGTCATCATGCTGACTGGGGTTACGATGACAACAGTCCGGACGGTGAGTGCTTGGCCGGATGGGCAAGTATTAATTGTCTTGCCCTCCTATATAATGCCAAGGACGCTGCCAGTTTTTATTCCGGCCGCTGGAACACCGGCACCAATCCAGACCTAGCTTTCGTTAACGTAGGTCCAAACAGTCGCCTACCGGATAGACGTGTCCTTGAGAAGTCCCCAGGTCACAACATCGACCTTCGCTTATTACACCACCAAGGTTTGCTATGGCAGTGCCAAGCATGCCTGTTACACGATGGAACTTCTGCAAGGCCAAATGGAGTCACTACATTGCTTTGACGAATAAATTCGCAAAGACTTTGTTGCCGAATGAATTCGCAAAGGCTGTCAATTGCTAGTCATCTCAACTTGTCTCTCAAGAAATGTATGACCTTTGGAGGGCCACAACACCAAACGCAGTAAATATCTCTGACAATTTTTCACAGGAGAATTTACTGCTGCCCTTCAACATTTAAAACCAGGTAAAGCTCCGGGACCTGATTCCATCTGCTCAGAGCTTATACTCCATACTGGAGCTGCTTTGAAGTCCCGGTTATGTGACGTCCTCTGTTCCTGTTTGCGCCGACTCAAAATTCCCAAGATCTGGAGAAGAGCGCTTGTAGTCGCGATTTCAAAACCAGCAAAGCCCGTAGGGAACCCAAAGAGTTATCGATCGATATCTCTGCTCTGTGTCCCCTAAAGATCCTAGAGAAGCGTATCTACGCCTGCGTTGAACCACTAATCGATTCACTGCTTTCTAAAGAGCAGGCTGGGTTCCGACGCGGAAAGTCAACCGTAGATTAAGTTGTTCTGCTAACCCAGAACATCAAGAATTCTTTTGAAGCTAAGAAGAAGGCCGGTGCCGTATTTGTCAATCTGACAGCTGCTTATAATATTGTCTGGCACCGTGACCATACCTGCAAGCTGCTGAGACTACTTCCTGATAAGCACATGGTCAGAATGATTATGGAGCTTGTTCGAAATTAAAGTTTCACCCTTACCACCAGTGACAGCAAGCAAAGCAGGCTACGCCGTCTTAAAAACGGCGTTCCTCAGGGATCGGTCTTGGCTCCCCTCCTATTGAACATCTATACGTACGATCTTCCTTCCATAATTTCCAGAAAGTTTACTTATGCTGATAATCTAGCATTGTTGCACACTTCTGGAAACTGGAAGGATTTGGAGAGGACTTTAAACCAAGACATGTCCACACTTTCAGCGTATCTCCAGGTTTGGAGGTTGAAGCTTAGTCACAGACGGTGACGACAGCTTTTCACTTAACTAACCGAGAGGCCAAGCGTGAGCTAAAGGTCTAAACAACAACAGACTTTTACTGTTCTGTCCAAACCCTACTTATCTTGGCGTAAAACTGGACAGATCACTCACGTTTCGTCACCATCTAGTGGCATTACGCAAAAAATTATCCTTGCTCTTCACACTGCTGAGGCAACTCGTGGGCTCGGGATGGGGTGCTGGTGCTAAAACACTTCGCATAGCCACCTTATCTCTAGTCTACTCAACAGCTGAGTATTGTGCGCCAGTCTGGTGTTGTAGTGCTCACACTCGCCTCATCGACAATGTCTTGAACGACGTCTTGCGCATAGTTACTGGATGCCTGCGTCCCACTCCAACGAACCACCTACTTGTACTCTCAGGCATCCAGCCACTTGAGCATCGCCAACTGGGAGCGACACTCTCCTTGGGTTACTGTGAATCTCCGGACCCCGATCATATCTTGTATGGTCTTTTAAGTGGGTCCTCAGATACTCGCCAAGTGAGACTAAGATCCAGACGCCCATTTGTGCCAGCTGCGCGGAATGTTTTGGACAACCTTGCCAGACTTGGCATCCGCGCTTTTGAATGGACAAATCACAAATAGAATGCGGAGTACTGTGAAAACGCTTCCAGGCTCCGTGTTTTTGTGCTTGGGACCGGTGCCAGGCCTGTTGGGATGGGCTTAACCCGAGCAGCTTAAATTAAGCTCAAGCGCTGCGGACTGGTGTTGGGCGATTCCATTCGTCCATGCACAAATGGGGTCTCGCTCCCTCACCGAATTGCGAGTGTGGCGCCTCTCAACAAACCGCAGACCATATTCTAACAGTGTGCCCTATACGTACATCGGGCACCACATGGAGCACGAGGTCTGACGGTTTTGGATGACGAAACTCGATGCTGGCTTAATGACATCACTGCCAGCATCTGATTCAGGAAGTGCAGCAGTCTGGTTAGTAAAAGGATAAACCCTCGGCCCCAGTCCTGTTTGTGTCTGACCTGGAGTGGATACCCTTTAAACGACGACAACGACGACGACGAGTTTAAGCATGGGCGATTGTTGACAGACAAATAGGATGAAACGTAACCTAAAAGTATGAATATTTTTGATTTTTTGAAAGCAGTCTACATTATCAAAAAACAGATTTGATGCAAGTAGTACCACATGAGCAATGCAATATAGAAAAAATTATTAAAAATTGCGAATGCCTTTTACCAGTGACAATAACAAACCAGCATGGTATTTTTCTTTAAACTGACGTTTCGTAATTCAGAAATCAACGGACATCTTTAAAGACATGACGATGTTTACAGTAATAACTGCTTAAAACTTGTCATCACTAATCACAGAAATGCACCCAACGTCGAACAGCTGGAAGGTTACTTGATGATTGCCACCGCGATAAAATTGAGTAATAAAGAACAAAAGCATAGCGATCATTCAAGGAACCAAACCACTTCCAACGCATGCCGTACTCCCGAATAGCAAAAAACAAACCAAACAACAATCTAAGTTAAAAGACACAGCAATCAAGTGTATAAATGCAATATTAAAGAATAAAACCAAAAGAGCTAATAAAGAATATTGTTACTGTTCAAATTATTTACTTGAGAAGAACAAAATTTAGTACTGAATTTTGTCGCGGTAGTGATCAATAAAGTACCAACGCACTGTTTGACGTTGCAATTAGTAATGACGAGCTTTTAACAGTTATTACTGGGAATATTTTAATGTCTCTGAAGATGTCGGTTGATTTCTGATCGACAAACCGTCAGTTTAAAATAAAAATACTTTGCTGTTTTTTGGTTTGATATTGTCACCGGTAAGGCATTCAAAGTTTTTAGCAAAATGAATGCCTGGTGACAAAAATTATTACCGGCACATAGAAAAAAATGTTTATAAGTTGATGTAGAAAAAAGTTGGATATATAAAACATATTTTAAAAAATTTGAACTGTTGCAATTTTTTTATTTTTCTTATTGTGTGTCCATGTTTAAGCTGTGAAAGACAAGCCCCCGTTTTGCTTTTTAAAATTTTCGCAAAAGATCTTTTACGCGTATCACAAAACGTGAGCACAAAGTTATTGCTTCTTCTCTCAAAGCAGTTCCAGATTTAGTTTGGAATAAAAGTTCAAACACATTCAGCACTCTTCTACGATTGTGAAAATGATTGTGAAAAAAATTTTACAATTGGATTATGCAAGTTTATTTTTAAGTTATGCAGTAGATGTTAAAAAAAATAAGATTAGTAAGGCCATTTATTTTGAATAAGAATTATTTAAAATTTGTTTTGGTTTTATTTTTATTAAATTTTGACCTGATCGTATTTAAACGATTTTGACCGGGTGCAAAAGAAAGGGAACGGAAAATTTTGCAAGTGACGATCCTCTGGAGGAAATCACAAAATGTTAAAAAAAAATGTTAATTGTAGAAACAAAGCTTTTAAATTTTTATAGTCGCTCAATAAATCACAAAGTAGGCTAAAAATTAGTTTTATGTTAATAAAATTATATAAAACTAACTTTGAACTTTAGTCGAGTATTTTGCTTTATTTTGATTAAAAATCTCATCAATCTTATCAAAAAACATTAATCCCCCAGAGGTATCCCATACCCCAGGTAATGTTTATATATATATGTTTCTTACGTTTGGCAGCATTGATAATGCTATCCATCCATGTAATTTTTCAGTACACTCCACTGAGCTAATGCACAACTCTACTCAGTCACTGTACTTACTGAACAGTGAGAATTGTAAACGCATGCTATTTGTGTCTGTGGTATAGCAAACCCCACCACACATTTACGGCGTCATTTTTGAGAGGTACATTGATATTATTATAGTTTATTTTACTTACCTCTTAAAGCACTGGAGCTTATTTTTTGCACGTCAACAGTCGTAGGAAAAACAGTACTAAAGGAGGTGTAAGCACTGTGAATTGATTTTGTTCTATCTATAATGTTTCCAGAAATACTCGGCGTTGGCCAGTTGTAGTTTTCTACACCATACTCATGATGGCATTAATTAATACATACAATATATTCATGGCCAACTCTCAAACAGCTATTGGGCGACAAAAGTTTTAAAAAAAATTGTGACTCAAGTTGTTGAAGGACCACCTTCATCGTCGTAAGACAAACCATATTTGAGGAAAGACTTGAAAAGGAAGTTTCATCATTTCGCGGCATTTAAAAGTTACCTCCAACACGTCATTGTGACGAATCCATTTAAAACTGCTCATTGTGCCCAAAGTCTAACGATCGTAAGACAAGAAATTGCTGCCAAAAGTGTAACAAATCCATCTGCTGGAAACATGCTATGAACATTGGTGTTGACTGCTCTGCTAAAAGTGATCAGAATGATAGTGCAGACAATGAGAATGATTAAACAGTAAATATGAAAGAAGTGCTCTGCCACAAAAAAAAAGTTTTATTTTGTGTGACCTTCACTTTCAAAAAAGACTCGCTTGCTTTTATTTTCATGGCAATGAATACATTAAAATTTGTTGGTTTGTGTTATAGATGCATAAAAATACGTTTATTAGAACTATACAGTAACTGAATTATAACGTGTTTCTCTGCGAAATATTTTTACTTGTAATATAAATTCAATACAACGTTATGTAACTATCACCAATCATAATTGTGTTCATGATTGAATTTAATGACAAAATAAAATAGATTAAACCATATTCACTTAATTTAAAGTATTAAAAAAGTGTAATTTGTGAAATTCCTTTTTATTTATATTTGAGATGGCAAGATATTGCTGTCCTTTTGAAAATTTTCTATTTTATGTTTTTTGTTTTATAGAGATATAAATGAAATTTAAAACTGCTTTCTAAGACCGCTAAGCAAGGAAAAGTGCTGTAAAGTGAATTTACCAAAGACATAACAGATTGACGCGAGTACGTTTTAAACCGAGACTACTTCTATCACAATTAAAAGCTTTTAACCACTCAACCACGCTAAAACTGTTTGTCGAAGCAAACAGCTGAACTGTGGTAATATTCAAAATAGGAAAACGCAGAGTTCAGTAAGATGCAAATATTTTTATTCAAATGCTAACTGTCACAATATGAATTATTTGCCAGATTAAGTGCAATTTATACAGTAGATTTTATTAAAACCTAATAGTCTTCTTTGTGACCTTCAGTTGCCATTGTAATACCTCTAGTTGTCGTTGATTAATCTTTATTAATAATCTTTGTTGATTGTCCGGAATATGTTGGTCTTGCAACTATTATTTTTAAACCCAAATTGAATCTGATGATCTCAGTAGCCGAACGCCCATCAATAATAGTAAAATTTCAACATAGTAAATCATTGCAATGCAATCCCCTGCTTAAAGCCAAATAACATTCTTGAACTTATCTGTTTGCTGTATTTCTAAATACTAATTTTAGGCCTAATTTAGGATTCGGCTTCTTTAATCACTCAAAAGCCATTTGGGCCCGTTGCAAAAAGAAAGCTGTAATTATTTGTTTAAGTGTAGTTAGATTTCCTGAATTACTTGAAATTTATTGCTTTTTTCGAAATGTTAATGTTAGTGTAGGGAGTTTGGTGCATTTTTACCCTTTAAAATAGTTGAAATAAATTTGTGTTGGATGTGTTTTTGCTGCTCTTTAATTAATGTAATCTTTTTCTTGCTGATCAAAAAGAACAAATTCTTTTCAAATTTATTGTTATTTTCGGCAACCAAATCAATCAGTGTAAATGTAGAAACCCTGTATGGATCGATTTAGACAATTTAGTGAGTTTAATGTATCACCCAGGTATCAAAAAATTGCTAAATGTTTCAACGAAGGCACATAATTTTGTTTTTGTTTTTAAAAAAGTAATTATCTCTTCAGGTAGTGGATAAACTTGTTTAAAAACCTTACCCCGCGCAAACAACGCCCTTCTGTGTGTAACAACAACCTCGTGTGATCAACAGCCATTTCATAGCACAAATGTGAAACTAAAGGCGAGTCAAACAGCCTTGCTTTTATATATTTGACACATCTTTATAGCATAAGTTAGTGTTTCAATCAGTTCCTCAGATAATTTTTTTTTTTTTTTTGGCTACAAAAACTTGTTCAAAGAAAAATCAATGCGTCCACCCAGCCAACAAAGCTATACCCAGGCTGCCCGTACGGGACCCGTACCGATTTGGCCGCGGGCGCTGTAGTGACCCCGCATTGGCTAACCGCACGGGTTTAATTTGGTTTTCAGTTTAAGCCGTAATCAAAAATTAAAATATGCAAATAAGCTAACCTTTTTAATTATTTTAAAAAAGAAACCATTTCAATAAACAGTTTGAAAATTATGAAACTCGTCCGGTAAGCCCATGCGGGGCCACTGCAGCGCCCGCGGCCAAATCGGTACGGGTCCCGTACGGCAGCCCTTGCAGGGACCGCATGGGCAAAAATAAGGGTAAAAATTGGTGTTATATATATTTATTATATATATATAAATACCCGCATGGGCCCTGCATAGCATTGTTGGCTGGGCACTTTACGTTTGCTGCTGTATCTTTGACTGGATTTATTACTTCCACATTGATACCTGTGCATGCTTGCTACTGTGGTCGATACAAATTTTGAATATTTATCCCAAGATATAGTCTTATTGCTAAAGAATTCACAAGTATCTTCACCTCTAACATGCAACTGCAAATTTTGAAAAAAAAAAGCTTTTTTAATACTTTCCATTGCAAAATGTATAAAATAAGCTGTGATGGGCGAACATTTCTAGTTTAAAAAATTATTACAAAATAATTTTGCAGAAAAAGTAAGCATAAAATTGCTTCCTTTTTTCGCTAAATGCATGCTTAGTGTCCGAAAAAATCTGATTCTGCCAATTTTTTTAGTTTTAGACCGGCCATTGCCCTCCCTGCCCCTCGCCTTGTACGGTTATGTTGATTGCTGTGTTTATTTTCAATTGAACAATTTTTTTTGACTGTAATGCATTTTTTGCAGTAAAAAATGTTTGTTTTGCAAGTCATTCTTTGGACATAATGAAGTTATTATACATACATGTAATTGTGTTATTGTTTGCAAGTCCTGCCTGGAATCGAAGACTTGGACTTTTTCATTTGTGTAAGTACACTCAGAAATATTACTAATCATGTAGCATGTAATTCTAAATTGCGTAAATACGTTGAAAATTTTAGTTGCAGTTAAAAAAGAAATTATTCAAAATAATTAAATTTAGTGAAAATCGATAACCTTAAATGGTCTTAATCAGTGAATTTAAAAAAAAAATGTCTGCTTCGGTCTTTAGGGATTTTTCAATACTGTGATGTACATTATTGATTTAAAGCAAAAGTGACAAAGATGCGGCCCGCGAATCGGTTCTACGACAAAATCAACCCCCCTTGATTTCATGATATCAAATGCAAGTAGCTGGAGTTTGATATCTTTTCTATCCCCTTCAATGTTACACCCACTTTTGCATCCCCTGATCTTCAACTCGAATTCATAAAACTACAGAGTGATGACACGCTGACATTGATGAATTGAACAAGCCGTTGCTTGAATTCTATCGTATTTAAGTATCAAAGAATTGAACCAAATTGTTTAATAACAGTAATAAACAACAAACAAAAATAATAAAAACCCAGTTTGTAACCTAAAGGTCCGTTTACACTACTAGCGTTGGCAGGAGTATTTTTTCTTTGTTTTATTGCTTTTTTTGGCGCTTAACCCTTTAAAGGATATAAAATTTTTAGCAAAAATATGAAAGATATTTTTAAATATATTTGAAGTTTAAGTGATAGACAACAGATTTATGAATTTTTTTTTAATATTTATTTTTATTTTTGTTTATTTTATTATGGTACATAAGTGTATCATTGTCCCTCAATGGTAATTTTAATAAAAATTTTTTTTAAAACTTTTTGTGGGATTTAGCGATGGTTGCGGCAAATACTAATCTACTGCAGATAAAATAACGTGCTGTAAGATAGTTGAGCTTTACTCTGCGTGATAAGCAGAAAAACAATTGCGATTATTTACGTAACAGAGATAGATTTTACATTGTAAGCACATATTATTTTTTCTATTTTGAAGTTTTTTGCTGGTACAAAGCTTGCATCTTTGCCTGTTTTTGACTTTAACCATCGTGTGCGGCCCAGCACTTTTGCAAGCTTTAAGATATTTTGTGGGCTTTGGTCCGTGCTTGATGGTACTTTGTGGTGCTTGCGCTTGCGGTTAGTATAGTTCCCGATGAGCAAGCTTGCAATGATGCTGCGGCAGGTCTTTGAGTCAAGTTATTCTCCTTTGTTGCTTATCTTATTGTAAACAATTTCAGCATTGTTTATGGAAATATCCAGCAGATCATTGACAATCCGAAGATAGTATTTATATTTTGATCGATGATCAAGCTGGTAGGTAACTTTATTTTGATCCATACGATCAACACCACCCATAAATTTATTGTATTCCTTTACTACAGCAGGGCAATCAATTTCAGCTTTTTTATCTGTTCCCTTTGATTTTTGTTGAATAGGAGTCACGCCACATAATTTGATAACATGTTGACAGTCTTGTTATCTACCCATTTAGTGAAGAATATTCTTTCAATTTCAAAACAAAGCATTTCTCCTCTTTTCATGTTTTTTTCATCAGGAAGCTGATTACTCTTGGGTAGTTTTTTTCTGTTGGAGCGTACCGTAACAGCACACAATATACCTTTTTCAAGAAGGTTGTATTGTAACTGTGAAAAATTTTAAAAATTATCTATAAAGATATGACAGTTTTTGTGTGCAAGTTGCTCAGTGAGCAACAAAACAACTCTTTCTCCTAGACCGTGTTTAGTATAGCCAACTTTTTTTCCAGTGTATAGATCAAACTGAAACAGATATCCACTGACAGCATCACGACGACACCACAATTTAAACCCCCATTGCCCTGGTTTTTCTTTTACATATAGTCTAAGTATTTTATGTCCTTTGAATTTAATTATGTGTTCATCAATTGATTGGTACATTGTTGGTGACATGGCCTTCAAAAAACATCCATTAAATGATGAAGTACAAGTCTCACTTTATGAGCTCTGTCATACTCTGGGTCACTCTTTGGCTTTACTGTAGAATTATCATTAAAATGAACATAGGCATGAAGCTCCTCAAATCTTTTCAAAGGCATTATGTTGGCAATATACGAGACATTTAGATCTGGATCTGAAGACCAATAATCTCAAATGCATGGCAATTTGTGGTAACCCATCACAATCTGCATTCCAAAAAATGCTTTCATTTCATCCACAGTTGTGTTAAACACATGACCTTTTTGTTGACTATATAACATAGTTTGAGGTATTACAATTTTTGTTAAAAAGTCCTCAAAATTGGTTAGCATCTCAAGAACTACATAGGGAGTTATTTCTTTGCCATCAAAATAATTATAATAATAATAAAATATAATAATAAAAATAATAAAAATAATTTAATAAAATATTACCAAACTGAGCAGAGTTATATTCTTTTGATTCATATTTCGCAACAATAGATTTTTGTTTTGAAACTGAAATTTTCTTCCAACGGAAAACTGTTTCATTGTTTGTAGAATTACAACTGCCTTCAGCAGAACATTCTTTTGTGTCAGCTGCAAAGTTTTCTGGAGGCTCAATTGTCACTTTAATTTGGTTAAGAGGGCTTTCTTCCAATATTTCTACATCATTTTTCAAAAATGATAAATCTTCTTGATCAAGGATGAGGGCATCCTCAGTATCACTCTCATCACAAAAAAAGATTTGACTGACTTTTTCATCAGAAAGTTGGAAAACGCTTTTGTTTATTAGACATTTAGAGTGTACGTATATCTGGTTCAATAGAGCTAAAATCAGATGAGATGAAAGTAAAAGGATAAACCCTCGTCCCCAGTCCTGTTTTTGTCTGACCTGAAGTGGATGCCCTTCAAACGACGACGACGAGAGCTAAAATAAATGTAATAAATTTGAAATGCAAAATTATAACATAAAATTCAATATACAACTTAAATAAAATTACTTCCACTTAAAAAAAAATAAAACTAAATAGCAAAATAAACAAAATTTATTGGAGGAAAGTTATCCACAGAATAAGCTTGTGTGTACTAATTCTGCTACTGGATTGTTTTAAAAATAGGTCTCAACTAAAAGCTTTAATAAATAAGATACTAAGAAAATAACACTTGCATTTAAAATAAACGCCTTAAAAATATTAAATTATACTGTAAAAAAATTTGAGACTACAAAATGCTAAATGTTTTTGTTTCAATATTTTACCTTTGAGGGAAAATGGTACATATATGCACCACAGCAAAAATTTTATTACTTTCTTACAAATTCAAGAGAAAATTTTTTAAAAAGTTGTGAATTATCAGAAATATGAAAACCTATCTAAACATAACAAAAAAATAGTGAAAACAATCTGCTAACAAAATATTAGGGATGTTTAGTGACATCCAAGTTTTTAGTTAACGCCACAAAGCTTTACAAATTATTTTTTCTAACAAACGAGTTTAGAGTTTCCATTTTTTTATTTAAAATGATAAAATAATTTGAAGATTGCTTGAAGTAAAAGATTTTTCTTCCCAAAGCTTTTCATCTGACACTCTTCAGGGGAAATCGTCAGAATGAAGTAGAATTGAAATTGAACTAATTTATAAAGGAAGAAAGTAGAGTTCTCATTGGCTGAAAGAGTCAACCAATGAGAGAAAAGATTAAGAAATTTTCAACGAGTATACGAGTTCTTTTTGCTTACACAGAAAGGGATTGAGAGATTTAATGAAAGTCGCTTCAAGAGCAGAAAGGTGAAAGGAAGAGCGACCTCGAGCGAGAATAGAAAATTTTTCGTTGCTGTAATGGAGGGCACATTGGGCGTTGTCAAGAAGATCTTCTTGAATTGCAGTGCCTTTCCAAATTTGACCACTAAGTTGCCTCCTATTCCAAGATCATTACCTATTTCTCCATCAGCTTCTTCAGACTTTCCTTGATATATTTCAAACCATGCAAGATAACCACTCACGGTTGTTCCACTCCATACTTTATATCCGAATCGAATGGGTTTGCCCCTGATGAATTGTTTACAGCCGTGCTTGCCAAAGTATTCACACATAGACTTGTCCAAATTGTATACTTCTTCAAGAGAAGCGTGCTTCATGAAATTTTCATTTAATTTCAGTAGGAGAGGACGGAGCTTAGCTAGCTCGTCAGACTGTGACAGTGTATGATTATCCGCAAAATGCAGATTTGTGAAAATTGATTTAAATCTGTCTCTTCTTATAGCAGAAGACACTATATCGTGGCGCGTATCACGTCCAGTTTCCCAAAACAGTCTACGTCTCGGATATGAGACATAGCCACTGATCAGGAGGACACCAAAAACTACTTTCATCTCTTCTCTTGTGACTCTGAGCTCTCTATTTTTCTGAGATGCGTACCTGTTGGTTTCGTGAACAATAATGTCAAACAAATCATCATCAAAAAACAGTTCAAAAAATTCTACCGGTGTGAGACCGCCCCCATAGAGATCTTCTACATCTGCATGCATCCATTCCGGCATTCCGCACTTAATATCATGCTTTTTCCAACATCTTTGCTTAGGTAGCTTCTTAGTTCTTTTCTTAGGTGGTCCTTGATTCTCATTTTCAATGTGTGACTCAGGAAAACCATTTGAATCAACTACTGCAGCCCTAAGCATGCTTCCTGGTAAGTTATTCATGTTTCCTGATTCTTCATCCCCAGATTCTTCATCAGTGAGTATTTCTGTAGCATTGTCAGGAGGCTCGATGTAATTAATATTGTCTGGTTCTTCACCATCGTCGATTCGGTCAAGTAGCTCAGCAATCCTTGCCCGTCTTGACGCAGGCTGGCCATAGAATTTATCTACCGTACAGGAACTGAAAAATAGAAATTCGAGAAACATTGTAAAATTTATCTCCTAGTGAATAACTTCAAAACAGAGACCTCGTGAGTTTATGAACTAAACTCTGAATTAGTCTAATTTCGGCAGTGTGTTGAAATTGCGAGTTAGACATTTTAGATAGCAACCTATTATCTGACAACACAATATTCCACACAATGTACCTATGTTTGGCCCTCTGCAACTAAACCCTGATATCAAATAGTATATCTATGTATCAATATACATGAAAAAATATGTACATTTCAATATAAAGCAAAGAAATTCAGCAGGTTTCTTGCTATAAATGGATGTACTGAACAAAGCTGTCTGTGTCAACTAGGTTCGTTCAATGCCTAGCGAGCTACATGTAGGACACCGTTGTTTAGCATTTCCTCACGCCTCACGTGTTGAATATTTTGATATTTTCTCTATACTTATCTAATAACAGGCTATTATGCTATAAGAATATGCACCTCATGACATAAAACAGTTATTCTAACATTTGGCATAACTTACCTTTTGGATGGCTCCATGCTTTTTCAGGTAAACTAAAGAATGTACAGTATTTGAGCACTCCTGTATGACAACCTCTACGTGGAATGTCTAATCTGCAACTGAAACTCGTTTTGGGAAAGAGTACTGAATGATTTACAATTAACAACAATTCGTTTTTTAGCTTTCTATCATCTGTAATCAACAAAAAACTTTTTATGGTTAGCTGACCTATATGTAGGACGCCAGGCATAAATGGGTTAATAATCTTTTTTCATTTTAGTCAAAACAAAACCTGATATTTCAACGGATAAGTTAAAACAATATTTTTTCAACCAATTTTAAAATTGTTTCTTTGCACATTAATAAAATGATTAAGATTGATGAAAAAATATGAGACAAAATAAGCTTCATACACAAACCTTTCATTCGTTTTCAAGATTTAAAATTTTTATTGATTTTTATCGTATTTCAACTTCATTTATTCTTCAGAGACTCGTACAAAAACGTTGAAGGCGTTATACTAAGGGCAACTTTTAAGCAATACTGTAACTGCTTATTTAATGCTATATATACAGTTCCGCAAGCAACCAGAAGATCTAGCAGATAACTGCTTTCAGAGATGCTAAAATATTGTAGTGAATTGAAATTTTTAATTTACTTTTTAAGTTTTTATTTGAGACATAACTAAAATGCTAGTGTACCCAGACTACCCTACTAGCCTTAGTAAGCTAAGCCTAAATAAAAGGTTGCAAAAGGGCTACTGGCTATGAAGTGCGTGAAACGTTCCTAAACCTGACCTTACTTAAAATTAACTAGTAACTACTACCGGAAGGATGGGGAAAGTACTGATAAACACTTAAGTTTGACAAATGTCAATTTGTGATAATACTACTGTAAAGCAAGAAACTACTTTGAAGCTGCAATCAATACGAAAAACAAAAACATGTCGCAATGCTTGCAAAAAAACTTTTAAGACCCTAAAATTAGACGGAGTACCGCGGTACTTTTGTACACGGTACTGCCCACCTCTGGAAATTTGTTTCAAATTATTTTCGCAATGCTTTTCATCAGACAAATCATAACGATCCAATATACCATCACACACTTGTTTAGATGAAATTAACAAACGTCAATCAAAACATTGAAAACACGAGTTGTTTAAGCAAAGATCAGATTGGTCTTTGTACTGTGCTACGTTATCATGGAATTTCGTTGAGACAAAACACATTTTCTAGCTGAATTACCATTGCTACATTTAAACCCGTGTTGTTGTAAAATTTCATCACTTTTGTCATGACAATTGTTACAGCAGGTTTCGAACCCGGTTTAGTTTCGTTTCAGTTAATTTCTCACCTTTGTTATTGTAAGCTTGATTTGCCTTTTTTACTGCGCCTGACGTATTTTTGTTTCTTATAAATTTAAGTTTGATCATTGATGAAAGACAGATCACAGACCACAGAAAAGAAGGATTGTATTTGTTGATCAGGAAAGTGGAATTGTTAACTTCGTTAATTTTGGAACTTATTGACAACTGTTTGAACGTCGATAAGAAAGTCGACTACTGTTTGAACGTCGAAAGAATACTTTTGGAAGTTATCATTGTAATTGTATATTGTATCTTGTGTTCTGGGCAGGTGCGAGCCCAAATCAATTAAATATCGTAGTTATCGTAGTTATCGTAAAAATCGTAGCTATCGTAGTTATCGTAACGTAAATATCGTAGCTATCGTGAATTTAGTCAATCGTGAATCGCTTTGTAAACTTACCGTAGTTAATCTTAATCGCGAATTGTATATCGCTTTGTATTGTATCTTTCTGTCTTTATTTATATTTGTTTCCTTGTATCGTTGTTTAATTTATTTTCATTTTAATACATTTTACCCATCATTGTTCAGATTGATTTACGCATCATTTAATTAATTAGCTTAAGCACCAAAATCCCCAGTAACATAAACATATTTAATTGATTTGTAACTAATTTGACAAATATATTTAAAAAACATATTTAATTGTTTTGACTGCTTTGAAGATTGTATTTGGTTGATTTGCTGTATTTGACTCTGTTTTGTGATTATATTTACTAGAAATATGTCAATTTCTTCTAAAGGTTTTGAAGAAGCAGAAGATCGACTTGAAGAGTTGTACGCCAAGTGTGACTGTTTAATGGCGGATAATGCAGATAGTAGTTTGATTAAAGCTACCATCTCTTTAATGAATAATGTTTTTGCAGACATGGAAAGACTTGCCATAAGTGAAAGTTCTGACGATAGTAAACAACTGCTTCAGATTCGTTTGAAGAAACATTACGAGTTTCGATGCAAGTTCGATGGACGCATTGCTAATTATTTTCAAGGTAAGCTTACCGAGAAGGAAGTAGCAAGTGCACTTTCAGTTCCACACACCCTTCGATCTCGCGCATCAAAGACAACATCGAAAAGAAGTTCATTATCAACATCGAGTAGCATGGCTGCAGCCAAATTGGTTGCAAAGGAGGAGGTTGCTAAATTAAAACTTAAGCAACTAGAAGAAAAGAGAGAATTAGAAAGGAAGCAACAAAGGCAACGTAGACGCGCCGAAGAAGAGAGTAGACGAGAAGAAGAAGAGCGCAGACGCGCTGAACAAGAACGGGAGGAAGAAGAGCAATTTAATCTAGAATTGCTAAAAGCTCGACATGAAATTGAAGAAGCTTCTCTAGAACGACAAGTTATAGAGGAAGAAATTGAACGAGGAGGCTACATACCGTCCGAATCCGAAACTAAGCCCTTGAAATCGGATATTCCCACGTCATCACGACGTTTATTGGCGAAAGAAACTCAATTTGTTTCTAGTCTACGAGAAGCTCCTACGTTTAATCATGAGCGTAGTGAAATTCATCCAACTTTGGAACAAGCAGCAGGTAAAGTCTCGTATAGGCCTAATGTTCCTGTGTATGTAGATCCTACTTTTCCGAAGATAGAACTTGGAAAGTTCAACGGCAATCCGATGCACTATATTCGTTTCATAAAAACATTCGAAGCTAACGTGGAAGCAAGGGTAACTGATCCGAACAAGCGGTTGCTGCTACTCATACAACACTGTGAAGGTGAGGCGAAGAAGGTAATAGATTATTGTTTATTGTTAGAGCCGCATGAAGGTTACAGTCATGCTAAAACCCTGTTGAAGGACAATTTTGGAAGAAGAAACCAGATTGCTAGAGTATTTATGGACAAATTACATTCAGATTCAATTATTAAGCGTGATGATAAAAAAGGTTTGGTTAATTTAGCCCGTGATTTAGAAGAGTGTGAATTAACATTTAGACAATTAAATCTTCATTCTAGAATTGATAACTTCGATGCTATTGGCAAAATTGTTCAGCGTTTGCCTTATGACTTACAAAATCGTTGGATTCGCAAGGCAAGCAAAATTGAATGCACGGGAGAAGAACCTACGATTAGTGACTTGATTCAATTTGTAAAAGAAGAGGCGGAAGTGGTCAAATCCGTCTATTCGAAGTTTGTTTATCAGAAATCCAAGCGAGTAAGCTCGTTCTTGACGAATTCAATTGAAGTTGCTACAGGTAATCTAACTTGTTATTTATGTTCGAAGGATCATTTGTTAAAAAATTGCTTCGCTTTCCGTAAGAAGAGTTTAAAAGACAAATATGAATTTATAAAGCAAAAACGATTATGTTTTAATTGTTTCAAGCAAGGCCACATTGCAAAGTTCTGCAGTCGGGATAAAACATGCACGGTAGAAGGATGTCGAGGCAAGCACCATGAATTAATACATCGAAGTTTGAAGTGCGATGAAGAAGAGACTAATCAGCCATCAACCAGCAATTCTTCATCGGTCGACAGAACTGTTGGAATGATCACTGCTGGTTGCACGACAGAAACATCATACCGCACATTTTTAAATGTGGTTCCGGTAAAAGTGCGAGCTGGTAACAAAACTGTAAATACCTATGCGTTTTTAGACCAAGGTTCTACGGCAACTTTATGTGAATCACGTCTACTGCAACGTCTCGGAATTTCTGGAGAGAAAGCGAAGTACTCTCTCACCACAGTAAATCAGACGGAGGTGAATCTCAATGGAAAAAAGGCAACGTTATTGGTTTCGGCTTTAAACGATGATCAGTATACGGAATTAACAGAAGTTTTTTGTGTGGAGAAGTTACCGATATCTCCTAATCCTTGCTTGACAGAGAAAGAGTTAAATAGTTGGACACATCTTCGAGGGATTGAAATACCTAAATTGAGTCACCCGGATGTTCAACTACTAATCGGAATCGATAACCCGGAACTATTTTGGACACAGGAGGAACGTTATGGAAAGCGAAGAGAGCCATTTGCCATTAAGACCTTTTTGGGATGGTCGATTATCGGTGGGTCTTCTTACAGTAATAAAACGTTGAATATAAATTTTGTAAGTAGAGCCGATCAGTTGCTACAGAAACAAGTTGAATGCTTGTGGAAATTAGATATGGTTCCCAACTCGGATTCGAAACCAGGTATGTCGCGTAATGACAGGTATGCATTGGATTTACTTAATAATTCGAAAAAGCAGGTGAACGGTCACTACCAGGTAAAACTTTTGTGGAAACCAGGATGTCCTAAATTTAACAGTAATTTTAAACAAGCTATATTTCGATTAGAGTCCTTGCGTCGACGATTTGCTCGAGATGAAAATTTTCAAACGCTGTACACGGAAACCATGCAAGGATACGTGGACAAAGGCTTTGCTGAACGCGTAAGCGAGTATGATTTAGATGATAACAATTGCTGGTACTTACCACATCACGCTGTGTCCCATCCAAGGAAGACTAATAAGGTAAGAGTTGTGTTTGATTGTGCAGCTCGCTACAACGGTACTTCATTGAACGAACAACTCTTAACTGGACCTGATTTGTTAAACAATCTATTCGGTGTACTTACTCGTTTTAGAAAGGGAAAGGTGACGCTAGTGGCGGATATTGAATCTATGTATCACCAAGTCTTAGTCGATCCTCAAGATCGAAAGTATTTGAAGTTTTTATGGTGGCCATCCGGGAATACTAATCTTCCACCTGCAAAGTATCGTATGAAAGTGCACGTGTTTGGAGCGGCGTCTTCGCCTGCTTGTGCTACCTACGCTCTTCAGCAAACAGCTAAAGACAATGACCTTTTGTCTTCTCAGGATGTTATTAATACTGTTTTAGAAAACTTTTACATGGATGATTGTCTTAAGTCTGTAGACTCGGTGGAGGAAGCCATTAGATTGAGCGATGAATTGGCTCAATTGCTAAAGAAGGGAGGATTTAATCTGACAAAATGGCTAAGCAACAATGATCGGGTAGTATCAAATTTTGTTTTGGAGAAGCGAGCAAAGGTTTATTTAGACTTAAAAGAAGACAAGAACATTCAACATCAGGTACTTGGTGTAACGTTGAACTTCAAAAAAGATAGTTTTCAAATTGATATAAATTTAAAAGATAAACCACTCACCAGAAGGGGTGTTCTCTCCCAAGTAAGTGCTGTTTTCGATCCGCTCGGATTTGCAGCTCCAGTAATATTAAAGGCCAAATTGATTTTACAAGAGCTGTGCCGGCTCAAATTAGGTTGGGATGAACCCATACCTGAACAAATCGCTATTCGTTGGAGTAAGTGGATTTCAAATTTGACTTGTCTAAGTGAGCTAAAGGTTGATCGTTATTTTTTAGATTTCGAAGACGCTGAGCAAATAGTACTGCACATCTTCTGTGACGCTTCACAAGATGGATATGGAGTGGTAGCGTATCTAAGAATTTGCAAGTCTAGTAGCGTGCACATTAAATTTGTAGTTGGTAAATCTCGGCTAGCACCTATTAAATCTGTTTCAATACCGCGTTTGGAACTTGAGGCCGCGACTTTAGCGGCCAAATTAAATGTCGCTATTTTAAGAGAAGTGAGAAGAACAGACTTGATGACTATCTTTTGGACTGATTCTACAACCGTTCTTCATATGATCCACAATTCTTCCAAACGCTTTCCTACCTTTGTCGCAAACAGACTTGCAAAAATCGATGAAACATCAAACCCGAGTCAATGGCGGTACGTTCCTTCTAATTTAAATCCGGCAGATGACGCTACAAGAGGTTTGGATGCGTCAAAACTAATTAACCAGTCGCGCTGGATTAATGGACCAGATTTCTTAAAATTTGAGGATGATTTATGGCCTGTAGCTCCTTGTGCTTTGCCGGTTATACCGGAAGAATTTGCAGTTTTGAAAAAACAAGTTTTTAATGTGAATGCTGCTAAAGATTTAACGACTCATGAACCTTTTTCTGAACGGTTTTCTCGTTTTTCAACATGGTATAAGTTAAAACGCTCTGTTGGTTGGATTTTAAGGCTAAAAGAACTTTTGTTAAAAAGAAGCACCTGCAAAGCACCATTGACTGTTGACGAAATCGAATCTGCTGAAAATGTTATTATCCAAAGTGTGCAACAGGATTACTTTTACAAAGAAATTGATCACCTACAAAGGAATAAAATTATTAATAAAAACGTACTAACTAAATTAAACCCTGTTGTGTTCGAAGGTGTTCTTCGTGTGGGAGGAAGACTCGACAAAGCAAATATTCCGTTTGCAGTTAAACATCCTGTTGTACTTCCTAATCACTGTCATGTAACAAAACTTGTTATTCAGGACTATCACGAGCGAGTCGGTCATGTGGGAATGTCTCATACATGGGCGACCATAAGACAAAAATTTTGGATAATAAAAGGAGCAGCAACTGTTAGAAACGTGCTAGGACAATGTCTTTTATGCAAAAGAAGGAACGCTCGAGCTGGTCAACAGATTATGTCTGATCTTCCAAATTCAAGGTTAGCTGTAAATAAACCTCCTTTTCATTTTACAGGAGTGGACTATTTTGGACCGATATTTGTAAAACAAGGAAGAGCCATGGTGAAGCGATGGGGATGTTTGTTTACCTGCATGACTGTTAGAGCCGTCCACATTGAACTTGTGTCCTCGTTGTCCGCTGACTCTTTTATCAATGCTCTGCGAAGATTCATCGGTCGTAGAGGTAAACCGTGGGAAATAACTAGCGATAACGGGACCAATTTTGTTGCTGCAGATAAAGAGCTTCGCCATTCGATTCAAAACTTAAATAATCTGACAGTGGAAAATTACTTAAAGCAACGGTGTATACGATGGAAGTTTAATTGTCCCTATGCCAGCCATATGGGCGGTGTATGGGAACGACAAATTCGGTCTGTTCGACGCATCCTGCGTATCTTGATGGCTCACCAAAACTTGACTGATGAAGGGTTGAGAACACTTTTGGTCGAAATTGAAGCAATTTTGAACTCGCGACCGTTGACTCCGGTTACAATGGACCCTGAAGCCAACGTTCCTCTCACTCCAAATCATTTATTGCTGCTCAGAGAAATGCCAAACATTTCTCCTGGTTCGTTTACAAGTAATGATAATTATTCAAAGAAGCGTTGGCGCCAAATTCAATATTTAGCTGATCAGTTTTGGCGTCGTTGGAGTCACGAATATTTGCAACTGTTACAAGTTCGACCTAAATGGCAAAAACTAAAGGACAATTACAAAGTTGACGATGTTGTTCTTGTTTATGACGAAAATGCTCCACGAGGAAAATGGCCTCTGGGGAGGATAGTGGAAGTTTTTCCAGATCGAAATAATCGTGTTCGACAAGTCCTTGTAAAGACTGTCTCCAGTACATTCAGGCGACCGATTTCTAAACTGTACAAGATCATCGATTCAACAGGATGAACTTTCATGGACTCTTACGGACTGTTCGTAGTGTTTAAGTTTATTTCATTTGTGTGTGTGTGTGTGTATTGTCAGTTCGAAACTTGCTGTTGGGTTTAGTCGTTAATGTACGTTGGGTTCGTACATTGTGGGGGACTATGTTACAGCAGGTTTCGAACCCGGTTTAGTTTCGTTTCAGTTAATTTCTCACCTTTGTTATTGTAAGCTTGATTTGCCTTTTTTACTGCGCCTGACGTATTTTTGTTTCTTATAAATTTAAGTTTAATCATTGATGAAAGACAGATCACAGACCACAGAAAAGAAGGATTGTATTTGTTGATCAGGAAAGTGGAATTGTTAACTTCGTTAATTTTGGAACTTATTGACAACTGTTTGAACGTCGATAAGAAAGTCGACTACTGTTTGAACGTCGAAAGAATACTTTTGGAAGTTATCATTGTAATTGTATATTGTATCTTGTGTTCTGGGCAGGTGCGAGCCCAAATCAATTAAATATCGTAGTTATCGTAGTTATCGTAAAAATCGTAGCTATCGTAGTTATCGTAACGTAAATATCGTAGCTATCGTGAATTTAGTCAATCGTGAATCGCTTTGTAAACTTACCGTAGTTAATCTTAATCGCGAATTGTATATCGCTTTGTATTGTATCTTTCTGTCTTTATTTATATTTGTTTCCTTGTATCGTTGTTTAATTTATTTTCATTTTAATACATTTTACCCATCATTGTTCAGATTGATTTACGCATCATTTAATTAATTAGCTTAAGCACCAAAATCCCCAGTAACAACAATTATATATGCCGTCACAAAACTGAAATGCAAGTCCTAAACTACCATCATCACATTGAAAACCACGATTACATTGTTCAGTAGAATTAGCAAGGCAGTTAGACATGCAAATAAGATCAGTTGCATTGCAATCGATAGTAGAACAGAGAATAGATGAAGCATTATAACAAGTTGAATTATAACAAAAGCTATGCGTATTTATAATACATTCGGATAAATTAGTTAATCTGCTATTCATGACTTTACATTAACCGCAAGTTACAAGTTTTTTAACTTTGACATTTTCATTACTTCCATCAGGGCATTATTTGATTCCATCATTTTGTTGTTTAATCGGAATGCATCCTTTGAACCTATCTCCAAAATTTGTTTTGCAATCATCAAGATTGTTTTTGTAACATTGGCATTGAAATTCATTTCTATTGCAAGAACAATTCAATTCATCTGATTGATCTGTGCAATCATATGATTGATCACACTTTCCTATAAAATCAAATAATAATTTGTTTTAGTTTAAAATAAAAGTTTTAGGCCAGTGGTTCTTAAACGTTTTGAGACGTGCTTCGTTTTTTCACGCAAACAAAACTTGCGCCCTCATCCTTATGAAAATAAAATTCTCGCTCTTTTTCATACAAGCAAAAGTTGTATCCTTACTTTCTTATGCAAGCAGAACACGCGCTCTCTTTGACGACACAAACCAAAAGCAAAACCTTAGCAATTTTACCAAATTCTCCAATTTCGGCCAACATTCAAGATGAATGCGAAAAATAAAAAGGTCTTCCCTTTCCATTGTCCAATCCGTCCTAAATTGATAGTGTAAACTGAAACATTTGTCTTTTCAATTATTAACTCAGTTACCACCCAGTTTATCACGCCTCCCTGAAAAGCCTTTCGCCCTTCCGGATCAGATACTGGCATCGATGTTATTATTAAACCAGCATCAGCCTTCCTCATCCAGAACCCTCAAACCTTGTGCTCTATATCACGCCTAAAGTATGCAGCACAGTCATCCAGTGTCAAAGCACATGGCGTCATTCAAAACACGGTTTATAATACGAATATGTGCGTTGCACCACCAGAACGGCGGACAATACTCTGTGGTTGAGTGGGCAAAAATAGGGCAACTTTTCCCAGTTTTTATGACCAGCACCCCATTCCTAGCCCGCCAAACGCCATAGCTGTGTGACGCATAAAGATAGTTTTTTTGTGCAATACTACAACAAAATGCTGACGGAACGTGAGCGATCTGTCTAGGTTTACCTAAAGAAGTAGGGACTGGACAAAATAGTAAAAGTTTATTGTTATTGGCAAGCCGCTCTTTTTTTTAAATAAAAATTTGCTATTACCATCATTGAATTATTGACTTCAACCTCTATGTCTGAGATACATTAAAAGTATTTTCATGTCTTGATTTTAAGTCCCTTTCTAGTCTTTCCAGTTTGCAGAAGAGTGCAACATAGTTAGACGATCAGCATAAGCAAACGTTTAAAAATGTGAAAAAAAGATTGTACCTATAGATGTAAAAACGAGGGAATCAAAACTGATCCTTAAGCAAAGCCGTTTCTCTGATGCGGAGTCTGTTCAAATGCTACGACCGATAGTAAGAATAGGACTTTGGT
This sequence comes from Diplosoma virens, assembly GCA_963680785.1. Classification (NCBI taxonomy): domain Eukaryota; kingdom Metazoa; phylum Chordata; class Ascidiacea; order Aplousobranchia; family Didemnidae; genus Diplosoma; species Diplosoma virens. Next base: position 39,870,982 of record OY796892.1, on the reverse strand, counting down.
TCCAGACAAGTTTTGTTATCATTCTAATCATGTGCTGCTTATCTAAAAGAATTCTCATTAGCTTTAAAGTAAAGCCACGGTGCTAGACAGTGTCATATGCTGCTGTCAGATTGACAAATACGACACCAGTGGTCTTCTTAGCTTTGAAAGAATAATCGATGTTGTGTGCTAACAAAACATCTTGATCCATGTTGACGTTCCCCGTTTTAACCCAGGAAGCATTGCTTATGAGCGCTGGATAAATAAGTTCAAATCTGGCATAAATAAATCTCTCAAGGACCTTGTAGGCAACACAGAACAGGGATATCCGTCGGTAATTCGTTGGGTCCTCTATACGTATTTTATTGGCTTTGGAATCGCGACTACAAGCGCTCTCACACGAATTTTGAAAATTTTAGAGTATTTGTAAGCAGGAAAAAAATTTACGTCATTTGGATTTCAAAGCAGCTCCAGCATGGATTATAAGTTCTGGGCAGTTTGAATTAGAGGACTAGAAATTTGCTTGGTTTTAAATGTTAGGCAGCAGCAGTAAATTCTTTTTGCAAGAAAGCTTCAGAGACATTCACTAAATCTAGTTTTTTGCCCCTTTAAGATCAGATACCTTTTAAAAAATCAGTCCAAATAACTTGTAGTAAACAGCCTCATATCTCACATTTCTGACTAGCTGAAGTGCAGTAGCATCAGCTGAAACGGGACACTGACGAGGAGAGTGTCGTGATCTACCAATGAGGTTGCTCAATATATTCCAAGCTTGGTGTAAAAAGACGATTGTCATTTTATTTGGGTTTTGATAGTTAATGTAAAAGTTGAATAAATTTTAAAAGGTTTTTAAAGTAAAGTGAATTCAGTTTCTTTAAAAATTTTAACCAAAGTAATGTAGCTGTTATACAAGTTTAAAACAATTGGTTGCAAGCTTTTTTGCACGTCGACTCCACTTTAAATATACAGTAGAACTTTTATCGATCTTAATGCAGTGCACTTTTTGACTGCGTGAAATAACAGACGCGAAATAACGTGAAACGTGAAATAACAGACGTTTTTTGTGATAAAGGTTTGTTGTGATTTCACATTAAGTTTCTGTTCTTGTCACCTTGCGAATATAATGCATTTTGATTGTCACACTTCACTCATAATAATTTTAATCATGACGATATAGTTTATTCTTGTTGAAAGTAATTTAAAGTTTTATTATGAAATAATAATTGCGTCGCCGTGAAGCGCGAGTCTTTTATTGCATAGTATAATGCCTCGATTCGCTTGATTTATTTCTTGTCTTCTCTTCTCGCCCGACAGTAATGATGTAATATGTTTTTGTCCAAGCTTCGCTACCTCGATAGATATGAAATGTTCTAGCGCATTCAAGCGTAGCGCTTTGTCCAGGGTTCGGGCTAAGTCCCGAATATACGAGTAAATTCGTCGGCACGTGACTTTTATCTATATATATATATGCGCATGCGAAGCGATGACATATGAGACGACCACGAAAAAGAGACGAAGTAGACGAGAGAAAAATACATTGCAATTTGAGACGACTCGAGAGACGACTCGAGTAAAACTGCACCAACGACAAGCCATCTCAACGTGGTGGTGCAGTCCCCTTCTCTGCGCTGGGGAGGGTCGAAATGGTTTGTCAATTCCCCGAGGGTCTCATCCTCGGGCGATTCTCCCTTGGACAACTCTTCTCATTTTTTATCCCTGCTGTCCAATGCGCGGTCACATATGGACAGCATTCTTAAACCCAATTGACCGCACCCCTATCTCTTCTACTTTCTTTAGGACAACTCTTCTTAATCCCTGCTTCCAACCCAAACCTCTTTATTACTTATCCCCCTCCCCGCTGATTCTTATCTTTATGCTTCTTCTCATCAGTGGTGATATTTAGGACGACTAACCTGGCCCTATAGACCCCTGCTCTGTCTGCTCCCATAGAGTCACCTGGGGAAAAAGATCAGTACAATATACCAACTGTTCTCTCTGGGTACACCTCTCCTGCTCTGGTCTTTCTTCTGCTGACTTTCGTAAAATCTCCCCGGGACACTCTTGGACTTTCCCAATGTGCCCATCCTCAAACCCAAAATACCATCTCTTCTCTCACACAATCCTCTTTCCATCCTTCCTCTCCCTCTCGAAACAACCTCCGAATTCTACAGTGGAATGCTAATGGGATTCGCCCTCGCCGTACTGAATTCATACAATTCCTCTCTCTCATAATCAGTACGATCTCATCTTCATACAAGAGTCACACCTCTCCTTTGACTCCACTTTCCGCATACCCGGCTACAAAATCCTCCAAAAGAACCGTTCTATGACAAGAAGAGGAACCACCAACTCTACGGGAAACCTAGGAGGTGGCGTACTCATACTTGTCAAAAACGGTCCAACCTATATCCCTCTCTTCCCTCGACCCCAGCTCCGATTATTTAGCTATCGCAGTTAAAATAAAAGGAGCCTCACCTATACATCTTTTCAACGTCTATGTCCCTCCTATCCACTCTTCTTCCGAATCTCGCCCAAAATCCTTCTCATCCTTTCTCTTACCATCATCCCCTACCACTTATATCTTTGGCGACTTTAACAGCCATCATTCATCCTGGGACTCCCACTCACCGGAAGACCAATCAGGCAAAGGTCTGTTTGATTGGCTCCTCTCTTCTGATCTTTTACCCCTTAACAACCCCGAACATCACACCCTACTACACCGTGCCACCGGAAACCGCTCTTCCCTGATCTCTCCCTAGTTCCTGCCCGAATAGCTTCTAAATGCACATGACAGACTCTTCCGGACCTCGGCTCAGATCATCTTCCTATCTCTATCACTATTCCCACTTCCCCCTTAATTAACTCTATCCACCGCCGCCCCTCATTTAACTACAATAAAGCTTGCTGGGACGATTACCTTACTTATATTGATACTTACTGCCCTCCTTCCTCTAACTTTACAACACTTTCTCTTTCTGAAGCCACCCACACCTTTACCAAACTCCTCAATGATGCTGCCACTTCTGCCATTTCTTTCGGCAGCATCAACCGCCCCGCTAAAGCCTGGTGGTCTTCTGAAGTCGCAGATGCCGTCGCTAAACGCCGAAACGCATTTGCAAAGGCACACTGTTCCGAAGAAGACCGCCAGAACTATATCGCCACTTCTACATATACCTTCACTGTGATTTCTAAGGCTAAAGCTAAGTCATGGCAGAAAACTTGCTCTAGCCTTTCTCCTAAAACCCGTCCCAATGAAGTCTTTTCTCTACTTTGCTCCATCTCTGGCTCCCCTTCCCCAACTACTTCTGACCTCCCCAACTTCCCAAACTGCCATAACCCTGTAGATTGTGCCAACCATCTCTCTTCACATCTACAGTCCCATTTCTCTACCCAAACCCCAAAACCTTTTCGAAGCACCGAGAAAGCTCAGATGAATCTCATCAGAACTGCACACTGCAACACTCTGCATTCCATTTTCTGTTCACCATTCTCCTCTCTTGAACTCTCCACAGCTATCTCTTAACTCCCAACCTAACCTCTTCAGGCCCTGATCAAATTATCTACCCTCTTTTAACCCACCTTCCACAATCTACGTTACATTTTCTTCTATATATCTTCAACCTTTCTTGGTTAACACACACCTTTCCGTCTACCTGGAAGCAATCAACAATCATCCTCATTCTCAAATCCGGAAAACCCTCTGACTCACCTTCTTCATATAGACTCATTCTTCTCACTTTCTGTACCTCCAAACTCTTTGAAAGAATGGTTTTAGGACGACTAACTTCTTTTCTCAAACAACAAAACATTCTCTCACCCGTGCAAGCTGGTTTTAGACCTGGTAGATCAACTGTAGATCAGGTTCTCCTTCTCTCACAGTTAATTGCAGATTTCTTCCACCAATCTAAGCCAGGCGCACGTACAGTCCTTGCCACTGTGGATTTTGCAAAAGCTTTTGACTCAATTTGGCACTCTGCCCTTGTCTCTAAATTCCTCTCTTTAGATCTTCCTCTTTGCTTTGTTAAATGGATACGATCCTACCTCAAAGTCCGTATCTGTAATTCGTACAGTCGTCCTTTCCGTCTCCGAAGAGGAGTTCCCCAAGGTTCAGTTCTAGGACCAGATCTCTTCTCTTTATACATCAATGACCTTCCCACTTTCCATCCTACATCTGTTAAGACCTCTCTCTATGCAGATGACCTAGCCATCTGGGCCTCCTCCCCGAGTGTTGAGTGTGCAGCTTCCATAGTACAAGCTGCCCGCAACAGACTGGTGGAATGATCCTCAAAATGGCGCCTTTCTCTCAACCCCCTCATATGTAAAACATCCTTCTTCAGCTTAGACCCCTACCAATCACGTATGCAACCTTCTCTGTACATTCTTCACACCCCACTTGAATTTAACCCTCATCCAACCTTTCTCGATAAAGCTTCGACCGCACTCTCTCTTTCAAACATCATGTCCTATCCTTACGGAAAAAGTTTCATAGCCGATTCCGTGCTTTCCGCTCCATTGCCTCTGCCTCCTGGGGTCCATCAAAAGAATCCTTATGTACCTTATACAAAGCCTTCATTCGCCCCATCCTTACCTATGCTTCCCCTGCTGGTTTCCTTTCTCATCTCCTACTCGCATCACCTCCTTAGAGAGGATGCATAGATCTTCCTGTAGAGTAATCACACGTTGTCTATCGTCCATTTCCATCCCTCTACTTCATATAGAAGCACTTTTTCCTCCACTACGAGTCACCCTCACCCATCAATTCCTCTCCTTCTTTAAACGAGTCCTCCGTTTACCTTCAACCTTTCCCATAGCCTCTCTTGCAAATTGTAACCCCCGTACACGTCTCAAGAAGAGCTCATGGAGATCCTTCTCCAGATCACATAACCTTACCCCTAAGCTACATCTTTTCCGTGAACCTTTAATCATCTGCCCTCCTAAACCCACCTGATCTACCCCATCTACTTACACAATTTCACTCCATCTCTCATCCCCATACTCTCGCAAATACCCCCCTCCCTTCGCAACACCACAGCTACCTCCCATCTTTCCTCTCTATCTTACAGCGATATCTCTGCCTGGACTGACGGATCAGTACCTGGCGGGCTGGGGCAGGGTGGTGTAGGGATACACATCAAGTGTAAAAAGTGTGTCACTGCTACCTCGCTTTCCTTCTCAACTGGTCTCTGGGCTACCAGTTATAGTGCCGAAACCTTCGCTATCCTACATGCTTTTGAGTGCTGTATCTCTCACTCCAAGACATGTAATTTTGAATCTATGACCTTTTTTTTTTCGATTCTTTATCTGTCCTATCAACCCTCTCTGCCCCCTACCATATTTAACCTCCAAATCTCTATCCAATACACAATCCCTTCTCAATTCTCTATTCCAATCCTAGGTAGTCCATCTGCAATAAATACCTGGTCACTCTTCTCTCCCAGGTAACGACTTAGCTGACTCTCTAGCTAAAGCCGGAGCCTCTCCCGGAGCCTCCCTACAGTAAATCAGTATCCCTCACACCCCTTATCTCCTCCCAACGACTATCCCTCTACACCAGTTGGAGACGCAGTGTCCAATCTGGTTTCTTTCAACACCAAATCTCTTCAGTATCTCCCGAGGAGCTTACTCTCCCTCGCTCCGCTCGCTGTGCTCTCTCCCGTTTACGCTGCAATGGGCACAGCACTCTTCTTAACTCTTATCTCCACAGGGTTGGTCGAGCCGAGACTCCTTCATGCAGCAACTGTGGTTCTGAATTACAGAATCTTTCACATCTCGTGCTTGACTGCCCTGTACTGGACCATTTGCGTCGGGCCATATTCTGCCATACCCTCTCACTTCTGGACCTCTGGTCCCGTCCGTGGGGATTCGCCCGATTATTGGGACTCCGCGGAGTTGATCTGCGCCCCTATTCCAAGGAATGGGTAGGGTAAATCCACCACCACCACCACTCGAGTAAAAGTAATTTGGTTTGGGCGCAGGACGTGGCCGGTTAGATTTTGTATCGGTTGACAAGTGTTGAGTTTATTTTGTGCCAGTATTTTGGAGTTGTGTTCTACAGAGGTAGAATCATTTATGTAGATTGAATCAAGTTATAGCGTTGATTTCGCTTTGCAGTTTGGCAAAGCGTGGAATAGAAATTTCGTCGGTCGTGAAATTTGTAATACATTCGTTGGTCTCTGTTTGTCAGTGAAGAAGAGTCTTCAACGAACCAATCCGAGCTTTCGTTTAAATCAACTGTATAAAAGCTTCAGGCTCATAGCAAGACTACTTCTTGAGCCGGAATAAAATAAAATTAGACACAGCTTTGTTTCAGCGCAGGTATTCGGGTTACCTAGCTCAACTGGTCCTTTAGGATTCCCGAACAAAGTCTGTGACATTGATAAATAAAGATGAATTAAGATCGCGAAGATAACCCAGCAATTAGAGCATTAGTTTTTAGTACAGTAGTTTAAGAGGTTCGAAACCAGGTTGAACCACATAAAAAATATAATTTTGTTTTAGTTGCTTTCCAGCCAAAAACTTAGCTATTTGAATTGGAGTAAGGTGCATACTGTATTTAAAACACCGAGTATAAGATTTGCAAAATTGATTAATTTGCAAAATTGATTAATTTTTTGCTTTCCGATAATCCGGATACCCAGCTAAGCCAATATTTTATGACAAAACAAAGAGGTCCGGATTAATGGGGTTTGACTGTATAATCTGAGATCATAAAACTTATTTGAATAAAATAATACATTATGATCTCATAGAGTGCTATTGTAAGTGATTTAAAGTTTTGACAAAAACAAGATGACCCGAAGTGAAAACTATAATTGGAAATCAGCATTTTGTTAAAAATTTGGCATGTCAAATAAAGTTTATGTAAAAAGAAAAAAATTACTCCATTAATTTTTTAATCAAGTAAGCCATAATCAAAATATTCACAAAATGTAATTGTTCTATTTTGATACTGCCGCAACTAGAAGCAAAAAGATCATGATACACTTGCGATTAATTAAAAATATATATTTGGGTTTTGGTAAAATGATAAATGACGTTGTACTGCATAAAGTATCCTGAATTGCTTTATCGACTTTTGAATTAGCCGTCTTACCTTCTTGTCTGTAACTACTATCATACTTATTACGACTTTCACGCGTAATTCCTATTTATCAAAAAATATTGCAAGTAATTTATCTCAAAAGTTTTTTCAAAGAATTACATAAACGTACAACACAACAATTTTAACTCAGATTAAGGAATATCAAGGTGTATGAAATTCAAATTCCTTTAAACTGTTATCCTTTTTCTTAATTTTTTTAATGTCTGCAAAAATTGATTTTTATACTTTTTTATAAATATGTCTTGGGAAGTGTTATAAATTTTGCAAATGTTTTCAACAAAATAAAATCATTTTTACTACTTCAGCTAAGTAAGTATAAACACAATAATTGTCTTAAAAAAGTGAAAGGCCGGTGCAAGAAAAATAGGAGCATTTTTTTGTGTTCCAAATTTTTTGATCCTAAAAAAAGTCATCACTTTAGAAGAGTCAATTTTTAGTGTTCCAAATTAAAATGGTCTCTAAAAGGAAAAAGATTATTACTCTAGGGGTGATCGCCGCCATGGTGCTACTATGAAGAAATAGAGCACTATTTTGCGAAGGGGGCCACTTTTTGACGTTTTTAGGGGGAAAGCGGTGCGGCCGCTCCGTTCCCTCCCTACTACAGCCATCACTGTATAAACATATTTGATTTAATTAAATTATTTTTAAAACAAGTGTCAGTGAACTTTAAAAAAATACGTAAAATAAGAACCTCACCATAATCTTTATAGCAAACCCAACCTTTTCCCTCACACGTCATATTTCCTGGTTTGTTGCAATCACAAGAAATGAGAAAATAATACGGGCATTGTTGTAAACAGTTTGCTTCATCATGAGGACTGAGCCACGGACAATTTATATGTCCATCGCATTTGAGGCATCTAAAAATAATCAACAAATTACTTCTTACACCCAGCAAATTTCTATAAAAAATATAGATTTTGCAACTTGTAGTTAACTTTAAATCACCGAATGGTGGTTTAATAATTATTCTTTAATCGGACTGGCTATGCTGGTTGCTCTTTAAATCACCTTAATGATACGTTTTGCGTTTCTCGCACAGTTTTTCCGCTAGGACAACGGATGCTTTCTTGTAACCTTTGTTGTGATTAAGTTTTCTACTTAATGCTTTGCATGACTAATTAAAACTAAATCTTTGAAAACAGAAGGGCAGCTTTCCATCACGATGATTGCCAAACATCCTTTTTGAGATGGGGTAATGTTTGTAAAAACTGTCCTTATTACGGTACATTGCACTAAAGTTCCGAAGGCCCACCAATTTTAAACTAAATATCAAAGGCCTCACTGCAAGCAAGATAGACGTTTTTTATGATCCTTAAACTTTAGTAAGATGATGCTTTAAAATGTAGAACATGATGAAAAACGTTCATCCTTTTTACAGTTTAAAGCACTTGTCATCTCACTACAGAAGACCCACTACACTATTGTGCAGAAAAGCTAGTACTTCCAAGCTTTTGACTAGCTTGGTCCTCCTTAACCAGACAGCATGCTCTTGGCACATTTGTCCATGAGCGACTAAATTAAATCTTTTTTTTAGGCAATCTCCAGCAACATCGGAGATTGATTGGTTGTGCGTTTACGTTAATAGTTATAAAATAGTTTGAAGGCATTGTATACTTTAATCAATGCAATTACGAGTATGACACGCAGATTACAAAGTGTTTTGTCATATTGTATCTATGCCGGCGACTTTAATTGTTCGCATTTTGATTGGAATTGCAATGCCAACCGTCAAGATGGGAGTGCTTAACTAGTTGACTGTTTGACGATTGTTAACAGTCTCGCATTTTTAAAATGACTAATAGTATTGACAGAACCATTAACCATGTTAAATTGACGCGTTAGTCTTTAAAAAGATTGTTTTCTTTAGAACCGTTTCGACCAACTCTCGTTGGAAGAAATTGTTGGCAATGACCAACTGCAAGACATCGTGGTTTATATACAGTTAGAAAACATCGAAAATAACGGGGTCACTGATTGGTTCAGAAAAAGAAAGCGTGCGATTCTTTTTTTAAAGCAATCAGAAACTGTTACTTGCAATTTTCTCTAACGTTACATAAGTCACGTTTTCTTGCAGTTTTCATTACCAACAATTTCTTCCAACGAGAGTTGGCCAAAAGAATTCTGAAAAAAACAGTGTTTTTAAAGATTACCATTATATTATTAACTATTATCTGTATATACAGATAATCTGTACTATTTGGCGATCAAAGTACGTGGACAAAGAAAAACGGCAATCTTTTTGACGTAACAATGGGCTCATACGATGGGGCAAAAATATGTGAATTAGTTGGAATATATCTTTTACACGAACTTAATAGAACCATAAAAAATCAACACCTGGGACTATACAGAGACGATGGCTTGGGAATAATAAACAGTAAATCAGGACCAGTCATCGAAAGAACCAAAAAAATATATATCCACAATTTTTCAAAACAACGGCCTCAAGATAACAACAGAATCCAATCTTTTACAAACTGATTTTTTAGATATCACCCTAAATTTAACTACAGGTAAATATTGGCCATACCGCAAACCCGGAGACATACCCCTTTATATAAATGCAAAATCAAATCACCTTTTTAATATAAAAAAACAATTACCCAAAATGATCTCATCACGCTTATCAAGAAATTCATACAGCTTACAAGAATTTGATAAAACAATCCCAGAATATCAACTAGCCCTTGAAAAAAGCGGATATAGAGAAAAATTAACCTATGTAATAGAAAAACCAAAACAAACAGATCAATTCAACTCAACCTCAAAAAACTGATCAAGAAACAGAACAAGAACGATTATTTGGTTCAACCCTCCTTTCAATGATGAAGTCACCACTAATATTGGCAAAGAATTTTTTACCCTTCTCAATAAACACTTCCCACCCAGCAACAAATACCACAAAATTTTTAACAAAAACAACATAAAACTGAGCTATAGTTGCATGCTAAATATGAAATCTATGATAAATAAGCAAAACACTTCACGCCTAAACAACTCTGACAACAAAGTAGACGCCAAACAATGCAATTGCAGATCAGATAAAAACTGCCCACTTAACGGAAAATGTTGCAGAAACTCAGTAGTTTATAAAGCCTCCCTAAAAACTGGTGAAACTGACAAGTTTTATTACGGCAGCTGCGAAACATCATTTAAACTCCGGTACAATAATCATAATCAATCTTTTAAAGACAGTAAAAAAATTAACTCCACCGAACTATCTAAAGCCGTTTGGAAATTAAAACAATCAGGACTATCGCCAGAAATAAGATGGAAAATCGTACAACACGCAAGTCCATACCAATGTGGTTCAAAAACATGCAACTTATGCTTATCAGAAAAATTACAAATATTCCAGGCTGACCCAAATAAATTACAAAAACATGCAACTTATGCTTATCAGAAAAATTACAAATATTCCAGGCTGACCCAAATAAATTACTGAATAAACGCTCGGAGTTGGTCTCAAAATGTCGACATCGAAGTAAATTTAAATTACGAAGTTTTAATTACGCTGGCAGTTAATAAATATATTTACAAACTCGGTTTACCTTATTTTTACATCGCCCCTTTATCCACTTTCTTGATCAGCAAATAAATCAATCCATCTCTACACTACATACTTATCGAACTAAAAATATTCTTAAATTATACCCTGTAAAAAAAATTTACTGTTTTAATTTTTAATTCATATCCTAATAATTGTCATTTTAAACGCATTTCTTTAGCATCTTTTTATCGTATTTCCAATGTGCAGACTATTTAATCTAATTTTAACGCATTTTTAATGCAAACTTTTTTTATATTTACTCATTATTTTCAAACAATAGAGCAAACTACGTAAAAAACACTTTTTCTTTGGCAATAAAATTCATTTATCGATTAACCTTACAACCGTAGTTTTTCTCTTGTTTTTATCTTGTTGTTTTACGCTTTTTTGCCGGAATTCAAGCGCTTAGTTTAAACTGTATTTTTATTTATTTGTTTTGTTTTTTAGATTTTTAACCGCCCCCTGACGAGCCCAGGCAGGCAAAACAGTCTGTTGGGGCAAATAAAATAAATGTTAAATTAAAAAATTTTGTGGTCTGTAAGTTAATTATCTAACCGCTCCGACTCGACGTCATTGAGCACTTTCCTGATGAACACCAACCCAAAACATTTTGAAAAATTTCTGAATATATATATACTGTAATTATATATATATAATTAGCTTTTAACAGCAAATGCTTCATCTAAAGCTCTTTTGTTAAATAATGTATATAATTATATTTTAGACCAATATATATAATTACATACAATAAAATTTATATAATTATATTTCAGACCAAAAAATTTCATTTAACCCATATATCCCAAGTTTTTAATTTTGCGAATTTCGTTGAAATTTTTTCATAGCTTACTTAAATAGGAATATAAAACATGATGAAGCTCCAATTTAATGTTTATTTAAAGAAATAAAGAAAATACAGCCTGTCCTCAAATGAGGACACTGGGATAATAAGGTTACAACTATAATTGAAAAAATACAATAAAGAAATCATGACTTATATATAATATCACATAATATCACATCCTTTTAAAAAAGAATTAGTCCTTTTGTGGACGAAGCTTGCAAAGATTGTTACAAAAATAATTTATTTAGAATGGAAAGGAATAAAACAAGCCATGCATAAAGTTACATTGCACTTGTTGCAGTATGTTCTTGGTTTGCCTTTACAGTCTTTGTTCTGGCACCTCCGTTGTTTATTACGCTTCTGCAAAAAATATTCCTTACGATCAAATCTAACATCAGTTGCAATTTTAGATGGACCTTGGACTTTCTTTCTACCAGTTGTCTCCTTGTGATCGGCTCCTTTCAGATATAATATACAGACTTGTCTCTTGAAGTCTAGAAGGCTCAAGATCTCTTTATCATCGTTTGCTGTGACGAACTTATAGATAGTCCACGCATTTACCATCGTCATATCTAATATACGAATAAACAAAGGCCAGTACCACTTCTTTCCCCAAATGCCAACTGAATATTTCCCTACCAGCCAGTCATGTTTATCAACCCCTCCCATGTTTTTGTTATAGCTATAGAGAACATTTGGCTGTGGAACAGGTCCTTTTGCTTCTTTTTCTTTCTGCCATCGCTTTACTGTTCTTGTTTGTTCAACAGTGTCGTAATTTGTACCTACAGTAACACATTTGTTATCCAACCATTTCACTATAAGGATTTTCTCATTACAATCGAACCTGTAATCGTAGCTTCCTCTTTTTTCTTTTTTCAATAATTTTGAATCTTTCAAAGGACACTTGCTCAACCTATTTTCCCTCATTGTTCCTGTGGCTTGAAATCCTAAATTTCTTAGATGCACTAGCAGTGGATAATCAGTAAATAAATTATCAAAGAACACAGTGTACGAATGTGGATTTTCCACTACAGATAGCATGTTCAACATTACTTTGGAACCAAGCAATAAGTCACTGTTCTCTTCCATGTTAGTTGCTTTACCACAGTATAGGTCAAAATTATAGCAGTATCCTGATACTCCACATAATGCCCAAAATTTGTATCCAAAACGGATTGGTTTGCCGCGTATAAACTGTTTGAGAGAATGGTGACCATAATAGCAAACAATCATTTCATCAATGGATAAATTTTCCTCAAAAATACCGAATTTGATAAAGGACTTTTGCAACATGGTGTAGAGCGGTCTAATTTTGAAGCCTTTGTCATGTTTGTTATTTTCTGCTTCTGAATTATCAACAAAATGTATGAAACTTTTCAGCATCTGAAAACGATTCCTTGACAATGCATTCTTTACGAGTGATATTCCTAAGTCTTCGTCGTTTGACCAATAATATCGCTCTGACGGTAATTTATGATAACTTGAAAGTAATAAGACATCAATGAAAGCTTTCAACTCATTACTGGTCATTATAAAGTCTATTGCATTTTTATATGTGGTAGCATATCGTACAGTCTCTTTCACAATGTGATCATATATTTCAGGTGTCATAAGTTCCTCGAATATTTCAACAGGAGTTGAAAATTCTAATGCTTCTTTCATTTCACGCAAATGCGATTGATCATGATCACCTCTTGCTCTCCCTTTAGTGTATTTTGGGCTAACATGTTTAGGAACAGATTCACATAACTTCCTCTTTTTAGTTGGTTTGGGACGATCAGACTCATCAGCCTCATTTTGATCATTATCTTTGGTGTGTATTTTGAGAGTACCAGGAACATCTTGAACTAAGACATCACCCATTTCATTAACTTATGTAAAAGAAGAAGCAAAACAAACAGATCAATTCAACTCAACCTCAAAAAACTGGTCAAGAAACAGAACAAGAACAATTATTTGGTTCAACCCTCCTTTCAATGATGAAGTCACCACTAATATTGGCAAAGAATTTTTTACCCTTCTCAATAAACACTTTCCACGAAGCAATAAATACCACAAAATTTTTAACAAAAACAACATAAAACTGAGCTATAGTTGCATGCCAAATATGAAATCTATGATAAATAAGCAAAACACTTCACGCCTAAACAACTCTGACAACAAAGTAGACGCCAAACAATGCAATTGCAGATCAGATAAAAACTGCCCACTTAACGGAAAATGTTGCAGAAACTCAGTAGTTTATAAAGCCTCCCTGAAAACTGATGAAACTGACAAGTTTTATTACGGCAGCTGCGAAACATCATTTAAACTCCGATACAATAACCATAACCAATCTTTTAAAGACAGTAAAAAAATTAACTCCACCGAACTATCTAAAGCCGTTTGGAAATTAAAACAATCAGGACTATCGCCAGAAATAAGATGGAAAATTGTGCAACACGCAAGTCCATACCAATGTGGTTCAAAAACATGCAACTTGTGCTTATCAGAAAAATTACAAATATTCCAGGCTGACCCAAATAAATTACTGAATAAACGCTCGGAGTTGGTCTCAAAATGTCGACATCGAAGTAAATTTAAATTACGAAGTTTTAATTACGCTGGCAGTTAATAAATATATTTACAAACTCGGTTTACCTTATTTTTACATCGCCCCTTTATCCACTTACTTGACCAACAAATAAATCAATCCATCTCTACACTACATACTTATCGAACTAAAAATATTCTTAAATTATACCCTGTAAAAAAAATTTACTGTTTTAATTTTTAATTCATATCCTAATAATTGTCATTTTAAACGCATTTCTTTAGCATCTTTTTATCGTATTTCCAATGTGTAGACTATTTAATCTAATTTTAACGCATTTTTAATGCAAACTTTTTATATTTACCCATTATTTTCAAACAATAGAGCAAACTACGTAAAAAACACTTTTTCTTTGGCAATAAAATTCATTTATCGATTAACCTTACAACCGTAGTTTTTCTCTTGTTTTTTCTTGTTGTTGTTTTACGCTTTTTCGCCGGAATTCAAGCGCTTCGTTTAAACTGTATTTTTTTATTTTTTTATTTATTTATTTATTTTGTTTTTCAGATTTTTAACCACCCCCTGACGAGCCCAGGCAGGCGAAACAGTCTGTTGGGGCAAATAAAATAAATGTTAAATTAAAAAATTTTGTGGTCTGTAAGTTAATTATCTAACCGCTCCGACTCGACGTCATTGAGCACTTTCCTGATGAGCACCGACCAAAAAAATTTTGAAAAATTTCTATATAATTACATATATATAATTATATTTCAGACCAAAAATTTCATTTAACATTAATTTTATTTGCTCCAATAGATTATTTCGCCTGCCTGGGCTTGTCAGGAGGCGGTTAGAAATCTGAATAAAACAAAACAAACAATTAAAAATACAATTTAAACAAAGCGCTTTAATGCCGGCGAAAAAACGAAAAACAACAAGAGAAACTACGGTTGTAATATTGATCGATGAATGAGTTTTATTGCCAAAGAAAAAACTTTTTTACGTAGCTTGCTCTATTGTTTGAAAATAATGGGTAAATTAAAAAAGTTTGCATTGAAAATACGTTAAAATTTGGATTAAATAGACTGCAATGGAAAATACAATAAAAATATGCTTAACAAATACTTAAAAAATGAGAAAACATTAGGGGCAATTGTCACAAATAAGATGAAACATTGTACACCATGCAACTCCATATGAATGTGGTTCAAAAACATGCAACTTATGCTTAACAGTACAATGCATTCTCAAAGAGATCACAATGTAACCGACTAAATGTAGTTTCAATGAGCGAAGTAGGAACGTAAAAAAGTGAATAAAACAAATTAACACTGAGGACGATGATTATATGACAAGCCTGTTTCGGTCTTATGGACCTCATCAGGCATAACTTGTCGTAGCCTCTAAGGCGAATAGGCAGCGCAAAAAGTTGAGGTGAGAATTCCATGAAATAACTCTTTTGGGAATGGAAATTCTAATTATTAATCTACAAATATGATTTTAAATATTAATAGTCAACATCGAAAACGCATCAATCAAAAAGAAAATTGAAAATTTAAATTTTGGACAGCAGCGAACCATTTGGAATAAATCTCATCGAAAGGGAAGGAGAAGCAGCATTGAAAAGGTTTATGAAATTTAAATTTTGGATTTCGTCGAATTAATAAATGCCAATAGGTAACTGTCCGGTTGAAGTTTTTATTTATTATTTTTTGTTAAATATATAACTAAATCCTAAAGAGTTCTTGCCAAGATCGCTAAGCAGAAGAAAGTACCACAAAAATTTTTTAAAAAAACTGTTTTTTGTGCTATCGCAACAGAATAAAACAAGTAGGTTTTCAGCCGCGATCTTATAGATCACGTTTGCTATAAATACAACTGCTCTTTACCACTTGATTATATGTACTTCTAAAATTGTTTCATGCTTTAGTAGATCTATACTGTTGCAAATGATAGTTAAAGCAAGAAATTTCTGGGTTTTATGTTGAACTTTTTTTAATTTTTGTTTGTTTCTACATTTGTGACTTAAGTTGAAAGCACCACAAAGAGTTGTCGAATTAAAAAAAATAAATTTAACTCTCTGCTTTATAAACGCATATTTCCGTGCCAGCAGTTAGCTAGAGGTAGGTTCCAAATTATTTAATTCGAAGAAAGTGTAATTAACTTCTCAATCGGAAATTTATTTGTGGGATGACAAGAATTGTGTAAGTCTATGACGTCTGTTTTCTAAGTGTCTTGTTCTGCTTCCAGCTGAAAAAAAATTTTCAGGACAGCCGAATGTGTCGAGAATCAAAGGTGAGTGATGTTTGAGAAAAAAATCAAATAAAAAATAAATCTAAAAATCTCTATAATATCCATGCAAAATTGTCTAAATGTCGGACAAAGTGACATAGAAATATTAGTGAATTGGTTGTTAAATGATGTTTATTAAAAGTAATTTATGCCGTCAACAAGTAGATCTGATGCAAGCAATACCTTATGTGTCACACAATAAATAAAATTGTTGATAAGTTGGAAAAGAAAAAGGTCTTAAAATATAAAACACTTTTTAAAAGATTTAAACCAAGGCAAAAACCTTGTGTTTTATGTTCCATTTTTAATGCACAATTGACAAAGCCGTGTCTCGCGTTTCAAAATTTTCAAAAAACCTTTCATCACAAAACGTGGACAAAAAGTTAGAAACTATGTGAAAAATTTCATACCGCTTTTTTAAAAACCATTTCAAAGACTTTGTTTATTAAAAGGCACCGCTTTCTTCTTTTAGTTCAATTCAACATCTCAATCGAAAATAAAAAATAACCTCAAAGACAAAAAATTAACCACAACTACTAGGTTTGGAAACAAAATGCTTTTCCAGGATGGCTTTGAAATAAGTTGATGCATATTATATAAATTTTGAAAAAAATTATTATTATTTTTTTTTTTATTTTAATCTCTATATTTATCCTCCTGACTCGCAGGAAAGCGACGGAGGCGCTATACATAGGGTAAGCAATTACCCCGACCTGCTTCCGGAGATGCCAAGATATTGCTGTCCGCTAGTAAGTTAGTAGAGATATTACTGCAATTTAGTACTGCTTGTCAAGACCACCAAGCAGGGGAAAGTGCCGTAAAGTGTCTTTCCCAAGGACACAACAGAATGGCGTAAGTGGGTTTTGAACCTAGATCATGCTGATCATCAGTCCAGTGCTTTAACCACTCGACCACGCTGCCGACTATAAATTGTCTAAACTTTCTATACATTAATATTTTTGTTATTACAATCCTGTTTTTGTAAGTCTATCTCGCAATAAAAGTGTAGAATATTTTAAAACTTAAATAGTTTTGACAAATATAAAAAGGTAAAAATTTCAAAGATTACAACTGTCTAAAGCAATTAGATTTGAGATTAAAAAGCGAAATTCTGAAATTTGAAAAGTTTTCTTACATCATAACAATTCCTCAACTAGAGTCGAAAGAAAAGTGTTGCTAAAAATATTTTAGCGGAAGAATGAATTCTAAACATTTCCTCATACAACCAAAACAAAAAAAGGTTCGACAATACTGCAGTTTAAAAAGCTATTAGTTTTTATTCAAAATGATTTTTCTTCGACAAGATTGAAAAGACTTTTTTAAATTAATGTTAAGATATTTGGTTTTTGATTTTTTGTTAAAGCAGAAAATGAATGGTTTGGTAAATCATATTAAGCAAACAAGCTAAATAAACTAAAACAAATATATATTGTTTCTAAGAATAATTTTATTGTTAATAAAAATAAATTTGGCATAAAAATTGTCTTAAAATAAAACTGCTAGAAATAAACATAGTGTCGTCGTGGTTAAGATAAATCGTTTGGCGGGCCGGTTTAATAAGTGAAAAGTGCCAAATTTAACCTTCTTGCAGTATTTATGCCTGTCAATTCAATAAAAAGCTACGCAGAACTATTTTTTAAATAGTTCACTTTTACTTATCTTGCTAAATTTTATGACTAAATCAATTTTGACTATTTTATTTCTTATAAAAACTTATGACTATTTTATTTCTTATAAAAACTTTCCTGTTTTCCTATAAAAACTATAGAAACTGTTTCTTTGCCCCAAAACAAGAAATATTAACAAAGCAAAATTGCCCTGATTAAAGTTTAGAGCTGCTTTCCATAACTTGCGATTCAGAGGAAAGTGCTATAAAAGTGTTTTTCTCAACAACATCACAAAACGACTATCCTAGGTTTTGAACTGTGACCACATCAGTCTTGTTCACCCCAAATAAGGCTCTCTTACGTACCTGACCACGCTACTGAAAATTAGAATATTACGAAAGTACCTTTAAATTTTATCTATGATGTCTAATTTTATGTCGAAAAGGAATGTGATAGTAAACTTTAATTTGCTGCAATAACCATAGTTTTGAAATTTGTTTTTGAGAAATTTTTGTATTTCAATTTAAACAAGTTTTATAATTAACTTCCTTTATTTTGGTGGAATATTCTTCGATATTTTTATTCCCTTAAAAATGCAGCTTGTTTCCATCATTTGTTTTGGTACAAGGTAAAAATAGAGTGCGAACGAAATACTCATAAATTATTGTAGAGTTTAAAACGATTATTATTAATTAACATATAAGAAGTTTAATTAGTCGCCGTGGTGCAGTGGTAGCGTACTGGACTTAAACAAAAAGCTTCGGATTCAAAACTCAACTAGTAAACACCCTTGCATATGTCAGGAAGGGTATTCGTAACATAAAGTCTTCATGCCAAATCACTCTGCAGATCGAGAATTAAATCGATCTACTGTGGAGACACCTTAATCGAGAAAAAACCGAAAGAGAAAAAAGGAAAGAGAAAATAAAGTTTTACCGAACTTCATTGCATCGAAGAATGAATTTTTTTAATTTGTAAGTGAATCAAAACGTGATTTGACATAAAAAGACTGGCATTATCAGCAAATAATGTAGTAAAAAAAGAAGCATTAGCAAGATCATACACATACAAGAGAAATAAAAGTGTCCAAAAATGAAACTTTACAATGGTTTTTTGCATATTCATAGGATACACAACTTAAATCTGGCTTCTAAGGCTTTACTTGCTAATCTTGACAGCGAGGCAGAGTGATTGATGGTTTGAAGCAATGATTTTTATACTCTTTTTGAAAAGCATGGGGCATATTAAATAATATTAATACTAGGTCATGACATTTTCTCGTCTGCCCTGTTTAAGCTAATGCTATTGCATTTCATCTAATAAGAAATGGAAATTACACAAGCCAATGGTTTGCAGTACTTGGAGAAAAAACAATGCAATGATGCTCTGATAGTTTGATTTATCGGTCTTTACTTCATGCCATAAACTCGTCAACATTTTGGCCGCCAGTCTTTAAGAGGTTAAATAGAATAGTTAAAGACAGCATATTGTGATGTCCATTATTGCTTTAAAGTTATTTAAATGGTCCAAAAAAAATAAATTTTTGAATAGACTTAAACAGGGTTTGCTTACTTAATTTATTATAACAATGTATGGTATAAATGAAGTCTGATTGGAATTGGACAGAACTAGAAAGCTGAATGTGTGAAATTTTTGATCAATTGTTTTTCATAAACGGCCCTTTTTTGTTGCAAATCACAGTTTTTATGACAGTTCACAAATTACATAACAGAAAGATTGCCAATTTTATGTAAAAAACAGGAACACTATTGCCAAATATTTTGAACTTGCATCAAGTGATGACATTAAACCAAATTTTAACTAAAACAAAAACGAAAAACTGAATAACCATGGACGTTGCTGTTTTTGAACTTTTGTGGACTCCTACGCTAATATCTTTTGCTTTTGTCTGAAGGGTAAATTATGACGCGCTATTTTTTCTTTTACATAAGTTGCATTTGCAAAGTTTATATAAGGGTTTTTCAAACGGAATTCGAAACAAGTAGTGGAAAGTTTAAAAGAATCAAGCTCTAATATTACTTTTTGAATTATTTTTGTATGACTTTTTCAATTTTTAAAAATATTTGTCAAAAATTTCTTCAGTTTTAATCTTATTATTAATGTTTTTGGCCTTTCTCTTTGTAGAAAATTAAATAGGAATACAGACAAAAGGAGTTTTGAACGATTTACATTTTTGTTCTGAAATTTACCAATCAAAAAGTATTCCTGTGTTGTCTTTTTTATTTTATAAGATTGGTAAATTTTTAATCTGTTTTTGCATTTAGAAGTTTTTTGATTAAAAATAATTAAAAATTATATTTATAATGGTGAGACTTCTCGGATAAACGCTGAAATAAATAACGAATGTTGTTGTTACATTTAGTGATTTCGTGTCGTTACTCTCATTCAAATTTCCCTCTGTTTGTCGTCATCAGTAATGAAATTCACAGTAAAGACTGTAGTTTGACTGCGTGATAATCACTTCTGGCTTTAGGAGCGGACATTCAGTATGTAGATTCTTAATCTCAAGCAAGT
Source organism: Diplosoma virens (assembly GCA_963680785.1). Classification (NCBI taxonomy): domain Eukaryota; kingdom Metazoa; phylum Chordata; class Ascidiacea; order Aplousobranchia; family Didemnidae; genus Diplosoma; species Diplosoma virens. The sequence continues at coordinate 39,850,537 of OY796892.1, read as the reverse complement.
TCAATTTTATACTAAGCCGAAGCACCAAAAGATTGTAACTTTGAGCGTACTCACATCCCATTGTTATGACATAATCAAAAGCAGAAATGAGAAGCTTTTATTTTGTATTCAGATTTAAATATTCCTTTTCCATTACAAGCATATGTTAAGTTTTAATTTACAATTTTTTTGAAGATCGTTGCCATTCTTTTAATTGATTCGGAGGGTTCAATTGCAACTGAGAAAATACGGACTGGGAGTAAGTAAAAATTGCAATGTTGCCAATAAATTCGTTAAATAATTTAGTGATTGATGTTGTCAATCTTCTATTAAGTTTGTTGCAAAAAACATTATGCGTATGTAAAAAATGAGACTCAAGTTAATTGAAAGCAGACACAAACTAACTAGAATAGTTGACGATGAGCAACTCATGCTTGTTCTCCTTCTCTGATTTGCGTCTTTTTTCGTGACTTTTTTTCTGGTCTAAAAGTCCAATCGGCTGCTTATACGTAATTGCAAAATTTAAACTGGAATTTTACTAAATTTTAATTTCGTGGCGATCACTCTTTTTCTTCACCAATATCACGGAATTTCACTCTGAGCAATGGGGAGTTGCTGAGTAACCTGGGAACTTATAACTCAGCAATAAAGGCGTTATAAGCGTTACAAACTCCATTTCACGATCAGTCGACACATAGAAAATTTTAAAATAAAAATACTAGGCTTAGAAAAAATAACGACGAATAGCTAAAGGTTTATTTTTTTTTAAATATATTCTGCAATGCAAGAGAAGGTCCATTTTTTTGTTGCACCGCAGTATCTTTCTGCACAAAGCAATAAAAGTGAAATAAGGCAATTAGACCGTACCAGGGCCATATATGCATACAATTTTTAAGTGGAGAACGAGAAGTGAAGAGCCTTTACTAAAAAAAACAATTTAAAGAATCGTGTTTCAAGTTTTACAAGTGGAAAGTTCTGCTTTGTCTTTATTTGCATCAAGCAAGTAATTTTCAACCTTAGTGAGAAGTGCAGAGTAAAAAAAAAACTTTACTTGTAAACTTGGCAAACAATTCTTTAAATTGTTTTTCATTAAGATCATATTAAATAATTAAAATGTCTTTTTCCTAAAAAAATTTGTGTACTCTGGGACTAGGCTTTGAAATGTCATTCTTATTTTCTTGCTCTGTCAACACTATCTCAAGTGCTGGAGCAGTAAAGAACAATATATGATTGTAGGTTTTGGTAGGCACTATCAAAAAATAAGTCCCTAGTCCCTATCGACCAAAGTGGTTATGAATCTCAAATGCTAGGTAGTTACAAGAACTAATTATTTGGTTTCACGGATGATTATGCACTGTTGTGGTTTTGCTAGGCTTTTTTGTTGTCTCTACAATATGGACAGGAAAAATAAGATTGCTGATTAATAAAAAGTTTTTCAGGTTGTGTTTTCATTTAAAATAATGATCTGCAGCATGTAATTTGATGAGTGCGCTGCCAATTGGCATTGGCAATGTCTAATTTAAAAGAAAAGGTTTTTTGAGTGTTTAACTTGCTGCGTGGTTGACGAGTTGACTATACTAGGCCGGTTGCGCATGTGTATGCTCAACAAAAAACTAGCATCATAATATCAAAGGTGGTTGAGTTGATTTTCTGTAAGCTTGAGGAAATAAATTCAAAGTTTACACATAACAAAGAGATCTATAAACGCAAAGATAAAACATACCGCAAAAGGGTGTTAAATTCTAAAAACTTAAGCGTTTTAGACCAACCTTAAACCAAGATGAGCTTGCCACTTAATGATTGACCAGCTTAATTGAACATTTTCTTAGGAGAAGTATAATTTTTAGCTGCACAAATGAGGTGTACAGTTTCTAGCTTCACATATAAGGAATACAGATTGTAGCTGCATCGATGAGGAGTACAATTCATAAATTTGCACTTACGTAATTTACAGATTTGTCCTAATAATGAAGGTAGTTTATGTGCACACATGAGGCGTATATTTTACAGATGGAAATCTTTAAGGAGTATATTTATACCTATGCTTTTATGAGGAGTAAAGTTATAGCTGTGCAAAGTAGTGACAAGATTGCGTAAAGAGCATCGTAAAAAAGGCTTTTTTCCACAAAGCAAACTAAAGATTTTCATTGCTTAAAACTGAAAGAATAGCTTTTTGAACCATTTCCTTAAAATTTTTACGTGGGTAATTTGTTGCGAGTTGTAGCCGGTGGTACAACTAATAGTCACATTAAGAAACAACAGCTTCTTCTTCTTCACCTTTCGGCCTTTCCCTTTAGTCAGGGGTGGCCATAGCGTATCATCATTCTCCACATCTTTCTGTCTTCAATGTCCATCTCCTTCGCACCAACTTCCTTCATATCTTCTTTTACCACATCTAAAAATCTTTTCTTTGGTCTCCTTCTTTTCCTCTTTCCTCGTAACTCCATTTCCATCATCTTTCTTTCTACATACTCTTGGTCTCTCCTCATGACATGTCCATACCACCTCAGCCTGCCCTCCCTCATCTTCATTCCTAACCGTTCTACCTTAGCAGTACTCCTGATGTGCTCGTTTCTAATCTTGTCTTTTCTCGTCACTCCCATAGCAAACCTCAGCATTTTCATCTCTGCGACTTCCATCTCTTCCACTTGTTTCTTTGTGACTGCTACTGTCTCAAGTCCATACACCATTGCTGGTTTTACCACTGAACTGTACACTTTTCCTTTTACTCTAGCTGGTAACCTCCTGTCACAAATTACTCCTGATACTTTTCTCCATCCGTTCTATCTTGCCTGTACTCTCTTCTTTACCTCCCTCTCACAACCACCACTTTCTTGCACCGTTGATCCCAAATACTTAAATTCCTTTACTCTTGGCACTTTTGTATCCTCCATCTTTACTGTTTCGTCATCATTTCCTCCGTTTATGCACAGATATTCGGTCTTCGACCTATTTACTTTCATCCCTCTTCTTTCCAATGCATACTTCCAGGATTCTAATCTCCGCTCCACTTCTTCCCTGGCCTCTTCACAAATCACAATATCATCAACAAACAGTATCGTCCATGGTGGTTCTCTCCTTACTTCATCCGTTAGCCTGTCCATTATCACTGCAAACAGGAATAGACTTAACGCTGATCCCTGGTGTAGTCCAACCTTAACCTTGAAACTTTCTGTAGTTCCTACTGCACACCTCACCATTGTTTCGCTTCCCTCATACATATCCTGTACTAGTTGCACATACTTTTCCACTATTCCAGATTTTCTCATACAGTACCACAGCTCTTCCCGTGGAACCCTGTTGTAAGCTTTCTCTAGGTCCACGAATACACAATGTAGCTCTCTTTGACCTTCCCTGTATTTTTCCATTAACATTCTTAAAGCAAACATGGCATCGGTGGTTCCTTTTCCTGGCATAAATCCATATTGCTGTTTGGTGATCTCCTCTCTATCCCTTAACCTGGTTTCAATAATTCTTTCCCATACTTTCATTGTGTGGCTCATTAGCTTTATTCCTCTGTAGTTTCCACAGCATTATGCGTCCCCTTTGTTTTTATAAATTGGGATAAGCACACTCCTTCTCCATTCTTCTGGCATCCGTTCACCCATTAATAGTCTGTTGAACAGTCTGGTCAAAAACTTTATCCCCATCTCCCCCATGCACTTCCAAACTTCTACTGGCAACTCATCTGGCCCAACCGCTTTACCTTTTTTCATCCTTCTTACTGCGTTCTTTACTTCTTCTCTACTAACACAATTTACCTCTTCGTTAATCACTTCTGCTTCCTCTGTCCTAGGGTCTCTGTTATTTTCCTCGTTCATCAGTTTCTCAAAGTACTCCTTCCATCTCTTTAACACTGCCTCTAAATTTACCATAACATTACTGTTTTCATCCTTTATAACCCTCACATGCTGTACATCTTTCCCTGCTCTGCTTCTCTGCCTAGCCAATCTGTACAACTCTTTTTCACCTTCTTTCGTTTCCAATCTAGCATACAAATCATCATACACACGTCCCTTTGCCATTACAAGTGCCTTCTTTGCCTTATTCTTTTTTTCTTTGTATACCTTTTTAGTATTTTCATCTCTTATTTGTCCCATGTTTTCTTTGCCTCTTTCTTTTCTTTTATGCTCTTTTGAACTTCCTCATTCCACCACCATGTCTCCCTGTTTTCTTTTCGTTTCCCAAATGTCACTCCCAGTACAGTTTCAGCTGTTTTTCTTAGCATTTTTGCCGTTTTGTCCCACTCATTAGGTAACCCATCCTCGCCTCCCAAAACGTGGTCACCTCTTGTCTAAACGCTTCTTGATAGCTTGTCTCTTTCAGTTTCCACCATCGTATCTTGGCTTTACTTTCTCTGCTTTTTTCCTTTTCACCATAAGACCCATTTTGCATACCACCATATGGTGTTGCTTTGCGACACAGTCATTCAATATTACCTTACAATCGCACATTTCCTTCAAGTTCCTCCTTCTGCACATCACATAATCTACTTGGGTACTTTTTCCTCCACTCTTATATGTCACCCTGTGTTTATTCTTGAAATAAGTATTGACAATCGCCAAATCCATCCTTTTCCCAAAGTCCAGAACCATTGATTCTTCCTTATTTTTTTTTCCAGTACCATGCCTCCCCATTATTTCCTCATCCCCTATGTTTCCTTCGCCTACATGTCCATTAAGGTCTGCACCAAGAACTATCCTCTCTTCTGTTGATATACTTTCTATCAATTCATCCAAGTCTTCCCAAAAATCATTTTTCTCTTCCATGCTGTTGTTAACCTGTGGAGCATATGCGCTTACTATATTTAGGATGGACCCATTTACCTCCAGTTTAATGGCCATCAGTCTGTCTGACACCCTCTTCACCTCCAGAACACGTTCAGCCAGCTTCTCCCTCAGCACTATTCCTATCCCATTTTTTCTTCCATCAGCTCCGTAGTAAAATATTTTATATCCTCCTCCAATGTTCCTTGCTTTACTCCCTTTCCACTTAGTTTCTTGTAGGCACAATATGTCTACATTCCTTCGCTCCATCATATCTGCCAGCTCTCTTTTCCTTCCAGTCATCGTACCAATACTTAAGGTACCCACCCTTATGAGTGAGCATCTTCCTTTCCATGCTTCTCGCTGCTTCTTTACTCGCCTTCCTCCTCTCTTTCTGCTCTTATTTTCACTTTGTTTAGCAGTAGCATAATTTCCGCAGGTGCCCTGCTGTGCGACACCTGAGGCGGTTGTTGGTAACCCGGGCCGCAACCGGTCGGGTATGAATTGACAATGATTACGCATTTGTATAAATCTGGCAAAAAAGTTTTACGCCGGATGCCCTTCCTGCCGCAACCCTTCCCATTTATCCGGGCTTGGGACCGGCATCAAAAGACACAGAAATGTGCCTCTGATGGCTGGGTTATTAAGATACATTATTAAGATTATTATTTATTAAGAAATTTAGTAAGATTAATTATTAAGATTATTTATTAAGATTAAGAAACAACAGCAATGGTTTCAATTAGGTCGATTGGAAAGAAAACCAACGTTAGATTAGAGATAAGAGCACATGCAAAAAAAGAAAATTAATTAATAAAACGTTAAATTACTGCTCAAATTAACACAAGAAAGGCTAATAAAAATTTTAGAAATCATCAACGACTGTGAAAAAAGTACGTATATAGAAGGTATATTGCAGGAAGCAAGATTATTTCACAGAAGCCTTTATAAAGTGACATATTGCGTTGCAAGTATATAACAAAACACGGTCGTTTCTTCTATGCAAAATCTCATTTCCTGAACCAATATTTTTTCGTTGTATTGGTCACATGTTAACGATCACCAATTGTTTAAGAAAATGCTGCGTGCCAACATTTCGCAAAATTTTAAAGATTAACAAAAGAACAAGAAAAGAATTGAAAACATTGACAAAAATTTTCACTAAAAATTACACAGTAAAAAATCACGTGTTAAATTTAAGACAACGATCAATGCACCAGGATTTGCCGCGGATGAAATGGACAATTAATTGTCAATAAAAATATGAAAAAAGAATATTTGCAATTTTTGAAATTTTCGACTAAAGAATCTACTTTTTTTTTATTATAGTCAGTCAGTTTAGTAATTCAACTTTCCGAGTAACAAACGATTAAATTACAAAAAGTTAAAAACCCAACAAAGAATTGTTGAAACTGAAAAAAAACGAGATTAAAGTAATTTGAATTATTAAACGCAAAGTTTCGTGAAAGTTAGTTGTAGGTAGATTTCAGATCGTGTGATTTGAAGCCAAATTAATTAACTTTCCAATCAGAAATCTGCTAACGAGGCTATAAGAATTCTGTAAGAATGTGACGTCAGTTGTCTTATAAATATAATGTTCTGTTGGCTGCTGTAATGACAAATCATTAGAACAGCTGAACATGAGAAAAATCAAAAATAAGGAATGCTTATACAAAGAAACAAGAAAAAAATGATTGTGCAAAAGAGAAAAATTTCAGACAATTTCTTGGATCAAGTTTTCTAAAACTTTTTTTTCACTGAACTCTAGTCTTATCGTTTTAGCTCACCGAGCTCTGTAAGCAAAAAATTTTAATCACCAATTTGTCCGAATATAAATAGACTGGAATTTTGCTTGTCTAAAAACTAAAGTTGCTTAAGTAGTTGTTAAAACAGAACGTAACATTTAAAATTTGAATGTAAAATTTTTTTTAAATGTGTAACTCGTAAAGGTTATCAAGCTCATTATGAAGTACTTGCAAATCGTCACTTTTTTCAGTGGAACACATTAAGTAAGCTTCAAACGTAAAAGTGCTCCGCGGAATACAGTTTGAGAAATGCCGTCTTAGTTTAAGCATGGGTGATTATTGACGAACAAGTAGGCTAAAACGTAACCTTAAAAGCATGAATATTTTTGATTTATTGAAAGTAGTTTATATTATCAAGAAACAGATTGGATGCAAGTAGTACCACATGAGCAATGCAATATAGAAAAAAATTACTAAAAGTTGCAAATGCCTTTTACCAGTGACAATAACAAATCAACAAGGCATTTTTGTTTTAACTGACATTTTGTAAGTCAGAAATCAACGGACATCTTCAAAGACATGACAATGTTTACAGTAATAACTGCTAAAAATTTGTCATTACTAATCACAGAAATGCACCCAAAGTCGAACAGCTGGAAGGTTACTTTATGATCGCCACCGCGACAAAATTGAGTAATAAAGAACAAAAGCGTAGCAATCATTCAAGAAACCGAACAACTTTCAACGCATGCCGCAATCCCGAATAGCAAAACACAAATCAGACAACAATCTAATTTAAAAGACAGAGCAATCAAGTGTATAAATGCAATATTATAGAATCAAACCAAAAGAGCTAAAAAAGAAGATTGTTACTGTTCAAATTATTTACTTGAGAAGGAAAAAATTTAGTATTCAATTTTGTATTCAATTTTGTTGCGGTAGTGATCAATGAAGTACTAACGCACTGCTCGACGTTGCGATTAGTGATGACGAGCTTTTAATAGTTATTACAAAGAATATTTTAATTTGTCTAAAGATGTCGGTTGAGTTCTTATCGACAGACTGTCAGTTTAAAAAAAAAAAATTGTTGATTTTTGGTTTGTTATTGTCACCAGTAGTGCATTCAAAGTTTTTAGCTATATGAATGCCTGGTGACAAAAATTATTACCGATACATAGAAAAAAATGTTTATAAGTTGAAGTAGAAAAAAGTTGGATACAAAAACATATTTTAAAAGATTTGAACTGTTGCAATTTTTTTATTTTTCCCATTGTGTGTCCATGTTTAAGCTGTGAAAGACAAGCCCGCGTTTCGCGTTTTAATATTTCCGCCAAAAAATCTTATATCACAAAACGGGAGCACAACGTTATTGTTTTTTCTTCTCTCAAAACTTTCTTCTCTCCCTATTGATTCTTCTCTCAAAGCAGTTCCAGATTCAGTTTGAAATAAAAGCTCAAACATATTGAGCATTCTTCTACCATTCTAGACGAGATGTTTGTGAAGAAAATTTTACAATTGGGTTATGTAAGTTTATTTTTAAGTTACACAGTAGATGTTGAAAGAAATTAAGATTAGTAAGGCTATTTATTTTGAATAAGAATTATTTAAAATTTTTTGGGTTTTATTTTTATTAAATTTTGACCTGATCTTTCTTAAACAATTTTGAACGGGTGCAAAAGAAAGGGAACGGAAAATTTTGCAAGTGACGTTCCATTGGAGGAAATCACAAAATGTTAAAAAACAGGTGTTGATTGTAGAAACAAAACTTTTAATTTTTATAGTTGCTCAAAAAATCGCAAAATAGGCTAAAAATTATTTTTTTGTTAATAAAATTATATAAAACTAACTTTGGACTTTAGTCAATTATTTTGCTTTATTTTGATAAAAAATTTTATCAAACTTATTAAAAAGCATTAACCCTTCAGAGATGCGGCAAAGTACCCCATACACCAGCTGATGTTTATATATATATGTTTCTTACATTTGGCAGCATTGATAATCCTATCCATCCATGTAACCTCTCAGTACACTCCACTGAGCTAATGCACAACTCTACTCAGTTACTGTACTTACTAAACAGTGAGAATTGTAATTACATGCTATTTTTGTCTGTGGTATAGCAAACCCGATCACACCATTCACGGCGTCATTTATTGAGAAGTACATTGATATTATCATTGTTTATTTTACTTATCTCTTAAAACACCGAAGCTTATTTTTTGTACGTCAACAGTCGTAGGAAAAACAGTACTAAAGGTGGTGTAGGCACTGTGAATTGATTTTGTTCCATCTACAATGTTTTCAAAAATACTCGGTGTTAGCCAGTTGTAGTTTTCTACACCATACTCAATATGGCATTAATAAATGCATATAATATATTCATGGCCAATTCTCAAAACGATATTAGGCGACAAAAGTTTTTAAAAAAATTTGGACTCAAATTCTTGAAGGACCACATTCCTTTTCGTAAGGCAAACCATACTTGAGGAAAGACTTAAAAGGAAGTTTCATCATTTCGCGGCATCTAAAGAATTTCCTCCAAAACGTCATTGCGAAAAATCCATTTAAAAATGCTCATTGTGCCCCAAGTTTAACGATCGTAAGACAAGAAATTGCTGCCAGAAGTGTTACGAACCCATCTGCTAGGAACATGCTATGCACATTGTTGTTGACTGCTCTGCTAAAAGTGATCAGAATGATAGTACAAACAATGAGAATGATTAAACAGTAAATATAAAAGAAGTGCTCTGCCACAAAAAGAAGTTTTATTTTTTGTGACCTTCACTTTCAAAGAATACTCGTTTGCCTTTGTTTTCATAGCAATGAATACATTGAAATATGTTGGTTTGTGTTATAGATGCATGAAAATACCTTTATTAGAAATAAACAGTAACTGAATTATAACGAGTTTCTCTGCGAGATATTTTTACTAGTAATATAAATTCAATACAACGTTATGTAACTATCACCAATCATAGTTTTGTTCATGATTGAATTTAATAACAAAATAAAATAGATTAAACCATGTTCACTTAACTTAAAGTAATTTGTGAAATTCATTTTCATTTATATTTGAGATGCCACGATATTGCTGTCCGTTTAAAAATTTTCTATTTTATGTTTTTTGTTTTATAAAAATATGAATAAAATTTAAAACTACTTTCTAAGACCGCTAAGCATGGGAAGTGGTAAAAGTGAATTTACCAATGACATAACAGATTGACGCGAGTAAGTTTTAAGCCGAGACCACGTTTATCACAATTACAAAGCTTTCACCATTCATCCACGCTAAACCTGTTTGTCGAAGCAAACAGCTAAACTGTGGTAATATCTAAAATAAAAAAATGCAGAGTTCAGTAAGATGCAAATATTTTTATTCAAATGCTGACTGTCACAATATGAATTATTTGCCAGATTAAGTGAAATTTAAAAATTTTTTTAAAACCTAATAGTCTTCTTTGTGACCCCCAGTTGTCATTGTTATGCCTCTAGTCGTCGTTGATTAATCTTTATTAATAATCTTTGTTGATTATCCGGAATATGTTGGTCTTGCAACTCTTATTTTTAAACCCAAATTGAATCTGATGATCTCAGTAGCCGAACGCTCATCAATAACAGTAAAATTTCAACATAGCGAATTATTGCAATGCAATCACCTGTTTAAAGCCAAATAACATTCTTGAACTTATCTGTTTGCTGTATTTCTGAATACTAATTTTAGGCCTAATTCGAGATTTGGCCACTTTAATCACTCAAAGAGCCATTTGGGCCCGTTGCAAACAGAAAAGTTGTAGTTATTTGTTTAAGTGTAGTTAGATTTCCTGAATTACTTGAAATTTATTGCTTTTTTCGAAATGTTGATGTTAGTGTAGGGAGTTTGGTGCAACTTTACCCTTCAAACTAGTTGAAATAAATTTGTGTTGGATGTGTTTTTGCTGCTCTTTAATTAATATATTATTTTTCTTGCTGGTCAAAAAGAACAAATTCTTGTCAAATTTATAATTGTTTTTGGCAAACGAATCAATCAATGTAAATGTAAAAACCCTGCGTGAAACGATTCAGACAATTTAGTGAGTTTAATGTATCATCCAGGTATGCAAAAACTGCTAAATGTTTCAACCAAGACACATAATTTTGTTTTTGTTTTTAAAAAAGTAATTATCTCTTCATGTAGTTGATAAACATGTTTAAAAACCCTACACCGTGCAAACAACGCCCTTCTGTGTGCAACAACACTCTCGTGTGATCAGCAGCCATCTCATAGCTATCTTATAGTGAAACTAAAGGCGAGTCAAACAGCCTTGTTTTTATATATTTGACACATTTTTACAGCATATGATAATTTTTTTTGTTTTTGGCTACAAAACTTTGTTCAAAGAAAAAGCAATGCGTCCATTTTACGTTTGCTGCTGTATCTTTGACTCGATTTATTACTTCCACATTGATGCCAGTGCATGCATGCTACTGTAGTCGATACAAATCTTTAATATTTATCGCAAGATATAGATTTATTGTAAAAGAATTCACAAGTGTCTTCACCTCTAACATGCAGCTGCAAGTTTTGCAGAAAAAAAATTTTTTTTTAATACTTTCTACTGCAATATGTATGAAGTAGACTGTGATGGGTTAACATTTCGAGTTTAAAAAATTATTACGAAATAATTTTGCAGAAAAAGTAAGCATAAAATCGCTTCCTTTTTTTGCTAAATGCATGCTCAGTGTCCGAAAAAAATTTGCTTCTGCCAAATTTTTTCGTTTTAGACTGGCTATTGCCCTCCCTGTCCCCTCGCCTCGTACGGTTATGTTGATTGCTGTGTTTATTTTCAATTGAACAATTTTTGACTGTAATGTATTTTTTGCAGTAAAAAATATTTGCTGTGCTAGTCATTCTTTGGACATAATGAAGTTATTATACATACATATAATAGTGTTATTGTTTGCAAGTCCTGCCTGGAATCGAAGACTTGGACTTTTTCATTTGCGTAAGTACACTTAGAAATATCACTACTCATGTAGCATGTAATTCTAAATTGCATAAGTTGAAAATTTCAGTTGCAGTTGAAAAAGAAATTATTCAAAATAGTTAAATTTAGTAAAAATCAATAACCTTAAATGGTCTTAATCAGTGAATTTTTTAAAAAAAGGTGTCTGCTTCGGTCTTTAGGGCTTTTTCAATGCTATTATGTAAATTCTTAATTTAAAGCAGAAGTGACAAAAATGCGGCCCGCAAATCGATTTGACAAAATCAACCACCTTGATTTCATGGTAGCAAATGCAAGCAGCTGGAGTTTGATGTCTTTTCTATCCCCTTCAATGATACACCCACTTTTGCATCCTCAGAGCTTCAACTCAAATTCATAAAACTACAGAGTGGTGACACGCTGACATTGATGAATCTGAACAAGCCGATGCTTCAATTCTATCGTATTTAAGTATCAAAGAATTGAACCAAATTGTTTAATAACAGTAATAAACAACAAACAAAAATAATAAAAACCCAGTTTGTAACCTAAAGGTCCGTTTACACTACCAGCGTTGCCGGGAGTATAGCTTTATTACTTTTTTTGGCGCTTAAGCAAGGAAAGAAGTAAAAAAAATCAATGTTTAAACATCTTTAAACTTTCTACACTGGCTTTTAGTCCTTTCAAACTCTCCATCAATTAAACTAGTCGCTATTTCCAAATTGTAAACTCTATTTTACCACTCCCATAAAAATCTAATCTATTCCCGGGTGATTCTCTAGGTGTCACAATTTTACTCGGGAATCCAAAAGGACCAGTTAAACATGGTAACCTAAATACTGCGCAGAAGTAAAGTTGTTTTTATTTTTATTTATTCCGGATCAGAAAAAAGTTTACCGCAAAACTGAAGTTCTTTAAACGCTTAGTTCTGGCTAAGTACGAATGGAGTTGTTAAAAAACTTATCTCTACCGATAGAAAGAAACCATGGTTTCTAACTATAAAAAATATATTCACAAAATTAAAAAAAGTTGAACAATTTCCGCAAACATTACTCTTAAGCTTCCCCAAACTTTAAAGAATTCTACAGCGCCAACAACTGAGAATAACCACTTAACAACTTTGCATTGCAATAATTACCTATAAGAATAAATTAGCACCCCAATGGCCAATATTATATAATACTTAAAATTATGTCCACCACACATATTTAAACAATTCTATCTTGCAATAAAATTAATTTCCAAAGCGTTAACATTGATCCTTAAACAGTTCAAACATAGCCACGCGCAAAACGATTTCTAAACCTTATAGTAACCGAATGAATAAATAAAAAAGTGACCCTGTTATATACGTAAATCAGCCAGCACTAATAGGCAACCATCGAAACGGCTAGATTGGGCCAAACTTTTTAAATTAATTATTATAGAATTATGCAATCTGACAAAGCAGCATATAAGGTCATAATACAACCAGAAGCCATGATAGTAAACAAGTTACAAAACTTGTAATGTCAGTGCAGCTAAAAAGTTGTAGAAGATCCCAGCCCATCGTTTCTTGAACGTTCTTGAGTTAAAAATAAAAAGAGAAAAAAAGAAAAATGCGTAGAACTGAAGCAAACGTTACAATGCTTTATAACTTCAATCAAGTCTAAAAATAAGACAGTAAAACAAATCTTTGTTATTATAAGAACAATTTGCAGACAAAACAAATTAAGTTTAGGTTGGTGTAGCGATTGTGCAATCACAACCTAACAATAAAAAATTTTATGTCGTAATCAAAAGCTTACAACTTACTAAAAGGACCAAAAATCAACCATAGAATTATAAGTTGATCACGTTTCTTGCCATACGTCCCACGGGTGGTCGTACTGACTGTGGCGTATCTCAGGTCTTTGCCACCCGGGGCAATCCTCAAGTTTGCCGCCCTTCCTTAGAAGGATTAAAACAACACAATACATATTTACCACTGTAATTGCCAAAATTTGAATGCTATCGATGTCAAACGGACTCCAACACTTCACAGATCTTGTATTGAATTTATTTGTTAATCCAGAAATGATGGACGTCGTTTAAAACAAAATTTATAGCTTATTAGACAACCACGTTAATTTAAATCTTATTCAAATAAAATCATGAATAAAATACATTATTAAGGCAAACACAATCGTAACCCTAATCTGGCTAATTAACTGGCGCATTAAAGTACTGTATAAGTAAATTACTTCCTAAACCTAAACTAGCTACGATTCAACTGATCACGTTAATGAAATTGAGTTAAGCAATCTATCCGATGTCCAAAGCGATACTAAAAAGAGAACTTGATACGTTTGGTGCAAATCAAACAATTAACTGCCATTGTGCATGGAAATTAAAACGCTTCAGGTGATTGCAGAAACAAAAAGGCAACAAACTATGATTAGTTAAATTAAAGATGACCGGCGCCACCTAACGAGGACGAAATGGCAGTTACAAACACTTTTTATTAAGTGAAAATTGAGCTACATAATTAAAATAAAATATCTCTGTGTGTGGTATTTTAAAATTAAACAAAAAAAAATACATTCAAACACAATTAGCCTATTGAAATTGAAATTGAATTAAATCTTTTTAAAAAATAATAATAATTTTAGAATTCAGTTTCCACTATGCGTTGAAACCACATTAAGAATTAAAACTTGAGTTACTTTATTCTGGAAAGTGTTTGTAACAAAAGCAATAAACAGCTTTCTCGGAAGGGGAATACACCATCTATGATCTTAAAATTTTATCACCATTTGGTAAAGTTTTAAAAAACCACTTATGTGTAAGATTTCTAGGTTGCCTTTTGGCTGATGCATCTCGACGGATTACTTGGCCAATATTAAAATTAATACTTGGATCACAGATGCACCTTGACGTATCAGTAAGACCCGTATGTCATTAATAATCTTTCTTGGCCATAGACCAACATCTTTAATCTACTCTGTCCACATAAGGAATATCTTCTTCTTCATGAGGCTTATGTTTTACATCACTATGATCATTTACAGTTGACAATATACTTGGATTCAGAAACTTTTGAGTTTTAGCAGAGGTTTGGTCAATATTTATTGTAGTTTCTTGATGATGGATGTAAATCCTCCCTGATGCTTTTTTATTAATGCTTCTCTTGCTTTTCTCTTCTTTCTAAAAGCAGCACCGCTTTCCTCCATTTGCTTCATCTGTAGAAAAGGGGTAGAATAATAATTAATTTATATATTTTAAAACTTGAAGTAATAAGCAAACTTCAGTAAAGTTTATGATCCATCTGAACAGCTTTTCTATAATTAGTAAACAAAATAAATGGAAAATAGACTCCAACGCTGTACAATATCATACATTTGATTTATATGCTTAATAACAAATAGAGGTGGAATAAAAGGCGCAAGAAAACTTTCAAATGTTTTTCAGTAATCGATAACTTTTACTATCAAAATGATTTATAAAAATGATGCAAAATTGGAATACAATCATTCTTCAAAACAGATGTACTTTATTTTTTACAGCTGGTAAATAAAGTAAATAACTAACTATACTTTTCACGTCATGGTATTCTCATATAAAATGGAATTGAAAAATTTTGACGCAACATTAGGAATGTTGGATCAAAAATAGATCAGGAAACAAGCATAGTTTGGGTGTTTTTATCAGCTTTAAGTTAAAGGTTGCGTTTGTTCGAACCTATCCTTACTTAACCTAGATAGAGACACCCAAAATATGCTGGGGTTCTAATCTAGGATTAACCCGAAATTTTTAATCTACTTAAAAAGAACCTACTCCTTTGAATTTATACGATGTACATTTTTCTTAACTTTTTGTATGGGTAATCTATGAGAAGATTCATGTGCTCATAGGGGAATATTGACTACTGAGATTGGAAGCTCTGATTGTGCAAGTCGCTTTTTTGAGACTTGGGCCTAATCAGCGTTAATAAAAGGCTTCATGCTAATACCATTTTATCAAATTATTTTTACAATAAAAAAGCAGATTTTAACACCACTGTTTTGTTTTATTATTAACTTTCATATTTAGCGACTTATGGTTGTAATTGTAATGGTATTTACCAAAAAAACTTAGTAGTTCATGTACGGTGCAATCACAGATCCACAGAAATCGAGCTTAAAATTAGATTTTAAAAAGTCGTACTGTACATCGGTACAGTACAGTATTTGTATTTTTGTAACTACACTAGAAATGCTTAATTTATTTTGATAAGGAAAAATTAACCTCACCCGAAATACCAGACAACGACTCCACAAACTAAGGTTGATTGATTGAGATTCACCCGAAATATTGTTGTGTTTCGTCATGCTAGAGGCAACATCAAACTTGATTTGCTAAATTGAACCGATAGTGGCTGATGCAGATTTTGATAAAATACTTAATCTAACGCTAGTCAATTACATTTTAAAAGATTAAATAGCATAAAATAATGAACTTGGAAAAGAAACTTGATGAAATTATAAAAAGATTAAATAAAATTGAAGAAAAATTTCAAACATTGACTCCAAAATCGATATTGTCAGTGAAAGATTAAATTTATTAGAAGTAAAGTTTGAAAATAGAAGTAAAGAAATTGATACTATATTAGATACCAAAGCTGATATTGACCTAATTAAATAGTTAAACCAAAAAATTATATCGTTTGAAGAATTTCAGTTAAACTATGAAAAGGCACTGTGACGGAGTCGCAAAACTGCCTCGTCCTTCCAACTCCGCACAATGTGCTCCACAACCAGCACCAGACTTTATGATTTATTTTATTTAAAAACAAAACAATATTGCGGCGCTAGTCGGAAACGGTTTTTTAAACAAATGAACACAAATATTCAATATGTTTCAATACGTAGACACTTACAAACTTACCAACGATGTTAGGCAGACGAGCAAAGGAATGTACCAAACTACTAAATTCTCTACCAAAGTAGACAACGTTCAAAGGGACAAATAAGCATCCAATAATCTAAAAGATTCTCTGCAAATGTTAAGTCACAGCCAGCTCAAGTCGAAAGGCTTACCAATACAACGTGGCATCACTTGATGCCCACAGCCGCGCGAAAACGCACTAAAAGATAGCGCTGATCATTCAGCGTTAATACAAAAAGCGCGCTGGCTCGAAACCCGTACCCAACACTTACTTTGCAAATATTTTACTCGAAGGACGTAACACTCCCCCCACGAGGATGTCAATCCGACACATTAGAGAAACACAAATATAGAACAAACACATCACAATACATATTAGTTACAAATCAAATAAATCGATACAGAACGTTAATTGCCGGCATTAAGAAAACGAAATATTGAAGCAAAACACAGAATAACATTAACAAAAAATTGCAGTTATCCTTTTTACTCACTCGAGTTTGGTACCCGTTTATTTATTAAATTCCAGAATAAAACAAAGTTTAGTTATAGGCTGCGTAATCACGGAGCTAAGGGTTTTAACACTAACCGTGCGAACTACACTCGATTTGTCAGGAAACGTTTTAACTACTCTACCCAGGACCCACTTCGACCTTTGTTGCATATCCTCAACAATCATAATAATGTCATTTAATTGCAAATTTCTGTTTTTCTGGAACCATTTTTGCCTCTGGAAAAGGTTAGGTAGGAATTCCTTTATCCAACAACACCAGAATTGGTTGCTTATACATGTATATTGGATTTGAGCCCAGCGTCTATGCGTTTAGTAATACTTCTTAGCGAAAGGACCAGGCGGTAGGTTTGGATTTCCCTTAAAAAAAAGCAAGTGGTTGGGAGTAAGTGGTTCCTGGCCTTTATCATTGTACATCACTGTAACTAATGGTCTAGAACTTAGTATGGCTTCTACTTTAGTCATAAATGTAACTAATACCTCATCATTTAAAGTTTGGCTGCCAATAAGAGTATTCAAAATCTTGCTTATGGAACATATCATGCGTTTCCAGGCTCCGCCCATGTGGCTCGCGCTAGGAGGCAAAAAAACCCACTTTATATTTTGTTGGCAGCAGTAGCGATCTATTCTGTTTTTATTCAATTCTTCAAGAGATTTTCTCAGTATGCGCCGACAAAATTTGTGCCGTTGTGGGAAAATATACAATTGGGTTTGCCTCAACGGGCTGTAAATCGCCTCAAAGCGGTAATAAACGAGTCTGCTGTCAAAAAGTTTGCAATCTTTATGTGAACTGCTCTCATAGTTAGGCATGCAAACACGCATCCATAGCGTTTAACAAGACTGCGCCCCTGTTTAATCATAAACGGGCCGAAGTAATCTAAGCCTTTATCATAAAATGGCCTCTCAAATGACTGTAATTTGCATGAGGGAAGATCAGCCATGAATTGCTTTCCTACCTTGGCATTTCTTTTCCTGCAGAAAATGCATTGTCCTATAACATGCCGGACTGCTGAACCACCTTTCACAATCCAAAATTTTTCCCTCACTGAAGCGCAAGTGTGGCTTGTTCCTGAATGACCCATTTCGACATGGTATTGTCTAATCACTAATTGTGAAAAGTGACATTTTTGTGGCAGAATGATTGGGTGTTTCACATCAAATTCGACTACAGTCTTCTCCAACCGCCCTCCTACTCGTACGATGCCGTCAATTTTAATGGGTTGTAGTTTTTGCATATAACGCGGGAAGGTCTTTGCTTTATTTTTACTCTTTAGATCAGTAAGAAATGGAAAATGCTGTCGCTGCACATATCTGATAAGTTCTCTCTCTGCGGCGTTCAGTTCATTTACAGTGAGTACAGAGTCAAATCTAAAGCGAGAATGACCGAATTTGCTTACGAGTGCTGTGCAGTTCTTTCGAAATCGTGTCAGGACCCCAATTAAATTGTTCATTAAGTCGGGACCTCGCATTAAGTTATCGTTCAAAGATACGTTACTGCATCTAGCTGCAAAGTCAAACACAACTCTCACTTTGTTAGGTTTATTAGAGTTGACCTCTGGGTGATGAGGCAAGTGCCATTTATGTGTTAGTGTTTTTTTTAAAACTATGTAAAAACAATTAACATTGTTATATTAAAGAAAAAGCAAAATAAGTAAATAACCCTTTAACAAAAAATGAAAGTAAATATTAAATACTCTATGGTCTATAATATTAGCTTTATTAGTTTTGGAAACGTTATAACAAAATGGTTACATTTTTGTGTTAAATATTATAATTTACAAAATTTTTCATAAAAGTTCGCAAAAATGTTGGTAATACCGGAGCAAATTTGTTTGTTTTGTGTCAAATTTTAATTTGGTTTGAAAAAATTGATAAAATGCAAAAACAAGTTGACCACAAGTTTTTTGTTGGCTTTTTTAACCAAAACAGTGAATTAGAACTGAAAAACAAACATAATAATTCAATAAACTCAAGAAGTGCGGTGACGCAAGTAACGGTTTTTTAACTGTCACTGGGGTGCGCCATATCGCATGTCTTAAATAAAAATTTTACTTTTGATGTCTTGACAAATAATGTGTTATGATTATACGTAAAAGACTATGTAGGTTTTTTAGATAAATATTTGCTGAACTGTAGTCAGCAGAAAACTTTTCAAAGATTTTGCATAAACCAACTATGTTATAAAAACAGTAAAATCCGCTACAAAATGTAGTTCAAATAATTTGTGCTTGTTTGTAAATTACAACTTTTATCTGATCTTTTACCTAAAGACATAATTTTGCTTATAAATTTTGATATAAGAAAGTTTTAAGTGTTAAACTTTTTGATCTAGAAAGACGATAAGACAAGAGAATAATTTATTGAAATGTACGGTGCAGTTAAAATTACACCTCTACGTTAATACGCCTGCACCTTTAAAAAATCAGAATTGTAGTTTTAGAATAACAAAGCATCATTTTTTAAAACATGAATCAAGTTCATTGACGCATATGCTCGAAACAAAATGGGTGACACCATGTATTTTTTTTCATCAGACATGATACCGAGATGTTTGCCTGATATATACTAGATGTTGAAAATTGTTTGAAAAACGTATTGTTTTGCTGATTTTTGAGGTGATGATGATGATGATATTTTATTCATGCTTAGTAACAATATTTAAGTATAATTTTATTACGTTCTGTTATAAAATAACGTTCTGTTATAAAATTTACAATGCTAATTTTTTTATCACGAAATTAATTCAATAGGTCACAAGCTGACAAAAAAAAAGTTGTTGGAAAAGCGATATTGTTTTGCAAATCGACTGATTTTTTGTTATTTTTTAATCAAGAAGGTTTCAAATTAAAAAAAATCTTTGCAACGTTTGTAATGTTTACTGTTTTTCTTTTGCAGCGAAACGCAAAATTAGATGTAAAATTGCGTGTTGAACCACTGCAATTTTAGACATAATTTAACTTTGCAAAATAGGTTTTATAATAATTAAAAGATTTCCTTAACAAACAGTTCTTTTATTAAAAGTTGCAACCACTATTTTCTTGTTTTCAAAGTTACAAAAATTATTAAAGCTTTACGCTTTGTTAATGAGTAACTTCTTGACTTTTAACAATATTTTATCTTGAAAAAAACCACAATCAAATCGCTTTGACGTTAGAAAAACATAGAAAATTTGCGTCAATCATTCCGCAACATAAAAAAAGCAAGTTTTTTTGCATTAACAGGTCAGGCAGTTTAAAAATTGTGACAGAAGCAATAGTTTTTATGAGACGAGCCTAAATACTCTTGGTTCGTTATTTTTCTGGAGGCATTTTTCAAAAAAATTCTTGGAATAAAAAAACGCCTTTACTTTGTTTGGCGAAGAGATAGTTTAAAAACAGATGAACCGATATTAAGAAAAACTGTACTGCTTTTCCTCAAAAATTTACAGCTGACGACGTTCTGTTGTTGCTATGCAGATACGTAAAACAGCAAAAAAAATCTAGAATGAAACGAAATATTTAGGTTTTTGACAGTTTTTGTGTTTGAAGATTCTAAAACTAGTGTATAGTCTAAAATTTTCAAAATATGAAACGGTAAATTTACAATTGTAAACTTTTTTTGAATTGTAAGCAACAAAAACTTTTTTAATTTTATCGTTTACTTGCAAACACTATCCACAGTTGACGTTTCAACTTTTTATTTTTATTATTCAGAAATGTTTTCACGGTTTTTTACTTGAATATTTCACAGACTCAATTAAAAGCTGCAGAGTGCTAGTCTTTGGTTGTCAAATAGTTGAACGATGTAAATTTTTTACAGAGTACTTTTAAGAACTTGACCACAAATGTCAGTGTAAAAAAATGTACAAACTTATTTTCATGGATCAATTTTCAATACTCGTACTTTCTTTTATAGGGTCACTGTCAAACATTTTTGAAAAAAAAGGGAACCATAACACTTTAAATTATTCCGTTTTATCAGAAGCATATCGTCCGAGATACATTTTATTTGTGTACTACAGTTTGCATTTCTCACTCGAAAAACATGTCTTTGAAAGTGACTTTTTTTAAAAAATTTGATTATTACGTTGTTAATCTGCATGAAGTTGAAGCGGCTTTCCTTCTTTTTTGTTTGTTGTCCGATTGCAAGCCATTAACTAAAATATCTAAAAAAGTTAAAATTAATTTTACGAAATTTAGTCCTGTGGTTTAGGAGGATAAATATAGAGATGATAAAAATATAGTATGACAGAAAGTTTAAAAAATTCTAGCTCATATTAGATAAAAAGTAAATTTTAAACTTTGAGCTACTGTATTTTTTTTAAAAACAAAATCGTTTGTTATTAACATTATGCAAACATTTCCAAAAATTCATATAACCTATTTTTAGATATGTTTAAAATGTCAATACGATAAATCTTTGCAACAGATTATTAAGCGCAAGATCTCCCGGTTAATAGATGAATCAAGAATTGAATACAGGATGTTTAAATCTCATGTTCACAAAAAATCAAGATTTGAATGCAAATTTTTTAGTCTTAAGGTTGTACATTGTAAATATTGAATTAATTAGAAAAACTGCAAAGCCTTTTTAAAGAAATTAACGAAATAGTAAACTTGTCCTTACATTTGATTTCAACTGCATATCAGAGAAGACGTAATATTTTTATAGATTGTAGGTTTTTGCTACGGCTTCCTAATTACGTCATTTTCTTAAAAATTCTGATTTATTTTAAAAATAATAAAGGTTTTAAAGGATTCTTTCAACACGCTGTTTTGTTAACATAAAAAGATACCTGAACTTCATTGCATTGTTAGAATAAGACCTCAGGCATTTTCCTGACGTGTCTTTGTACTGTTATGACAATGTCTGTTATAAAAAGGTCTGAACATATACTTCACTGTTGAACTTTTTGAGTTAAAACAAGACTTCTACTACATGATTTATAATTTTATGTTTTTCTGATAAAAAGTTAATAATATACTGTATAAACATTGTTCTGGGAAAGAAAATACCCCAGATTGTCTACAATTAGAAGAAAAAATTTTTTAATTAAAAGACAAAATTCGGTTTAAGATTTTTGAAAAAACTTTAAAAAGTTAGTTTAATGAATTAACAAACTTGTCCTTTTACTTGACTGCAAGTATATTTCAAATAAGATAACTGCAATGTCTATCATTAAAAAAATCAAAATCATAGATAAGTGCAACTTAGTTGTTCTGAGTGAGGATCGAACTCACACATAAATTAAAGCAACTTTGTTGACCAAGAATCAAACTTAACTTGGATTAGCCAGATCTTAGGGTTAATTTATTTGAATAACAAGCTTTACAATAAAATCTTAAAAATTGAAGAAATATATCGTAGATTTTAAATTAAAATTAAGAATTTAAATTCGTTTGTCTTTGTTAAAATCAATGGTTAAAAATTTGATTACTGTTTTTTTAGAGACTTGTCTTTCAGGATAATTGCTTATGAACTTGTTAAAAAATTGTTGGTTAGAAAGCTAATTCCAGTTTAAAAATATGTGCTTCTACTTATATTTACAAGACTTCGTTTGTCTTTGCTACAAAGCTAATTGTTTTTACTAACATGTTTTTCAAGGTAACTCTTTATACTTGTTTTTGAACTTTTTATAAGACTCTAATTTAATTACAAAATTGTTAGAAAGTTCATTGTTGTTTTTTAGCAACATGTCTTTAAACATAATTAAGTCGTTTATAAGACTTTGAAAAAACCATCTGTTAAAAAGCTATTTTTTTACTCTAATTATAACATACAGTTAAATAATCCCTTGCCGGGTTGAGTATAAGGTTAATCGTCATACTAGTATGTTCTTGATCCATTTCTTTGACTCATCTTAGCTTTTCAACTATATTATCTAATATACTTCAATCGAAAATTAATTGACTAAGAATCCAACTCGGATTAGCTAGATTTTAGCTTTCATTGAACAATAACTAAATATTTAATTTATTGCATTCAGAGATCGAACCTGTTTCTAGATGAAATTAGGTAATCAAAATTCATTACCTAATTTTATCTACCGATAGGACCACCGATAGGACCACCGTAATTCACGTAAAATAGCCCATTATAAACTACTTTTGTGTTTGCTGGGAACAACTTTCTCATTGACGTAAAAGCTTAAAAACTTATTTGGGTAATTAAAACTTAATTTACGAATGCTTTTCTTTCTGATTACAGTGAGAGCGAACGGCCTGAGAGCATTCTGCTTGTTGTTTGCTTCACTGTATTTTTTATTCACTTGTGATTTTATCATTGTTGTATAATTTAGTTAGCTCTGCAATAGATTTATTACCAACTAATATTTGTTGAATTATCAATACGCTTTGCGTGGTCCGTAAACTTCTAGAATACTACTAAACTTCTAGAATACTTCTCAACTTGGTTCTCTGTGATGTTTCATATCATGCATCCATATCTCTGTTGGAATAGTTCAAAAGGTTTTGCGTTCTTTTGGGAATCATATTTGCGATTGGACATGTGGAAAGAGCAGATGAGTCAAAGACATGGTCATGATATTTAGAGTAGGTTAAACTTGATTGGAGCAATGGTGGTCTAAGCACAAATATCTTTGAAAAATTTTCAGCTCATTTGAAAATGGTTTCCTGCGGCATGTTCTGCGATATAATTGAAGTTCTGTATTGTGTTTCTACTTCTGAAAAGTTGAGTGTTAAAGCGCGGTTTGATGCCAGTGTCATGTTAGATAATATAATTCGATACCAACATGTTTTGACAGCCATTACTTATCTACGCATCATGGAGGTAACCTCTGCCGTTTCAAAGTATTGCAGACCTCTTGACTAGATTTCATTAATGCTTTTAATATGGTGGAAGCTACGAAAAAGGATATTCAACAGATTCATCGCGATTTTGTAATGGTTGTAATTAAAACTGACCATTTTGTTTAACATGCCAATGAAGTTTTGAAAGAACGTGGATGTGATGTCTTGATTGAAAGCAGCTTTCGTGCTAAATGGGTTTCACAAAAGTAAAAATGAACCCTTGGATGAATGTCTTTCAGACTCAATGAAAAAGTATGAGGTCAATGTACATCACAGAATTCTAGGTCAAGTTGTTCAAAGTTTGCATAGAAGATTTGCTAAGCATAAAAAGTTATATGCTGATTTAAGCTACTTTGATTCAAAACGCTTTTCTGAAACAGTTCTTCATGGGATTCCCATATCAGCTGTGAATATGACATGCAACCTTTTGCCAAATAAAAGTTCGGATTCTTCTGTTCAGCAAGATCTTCGGCAAGAGCTCTTGGATTTCGCATCAAAATGGCCGGAATTAAAAAAGATCTTATCTGAGCACTGCACTGAATTGGATGAAGCAGGTGATCATTTATTTGATTTTATTATTGATAAACTATTTACAGGTTAATGTTTTAACCTTTTATCTCACTGTATGATACAACCGGAGCCTATAATTACTTGATGCCTACTTTTCATACCAATGGAAATGTTATTATTTGATTAAAATGTTGTTCTGATACTATCATCCAGCACTTTTCGCAGGTCAACTGTGCTGATACTAATAAATTTTCTTTCATACAACTTAAATTTTAATTTATTTTTAAAAAACAGATGACGAAGATGTGAGATCGGACGGAAGCCACAACATTTAAAAATGTCGATGCCAAAATTGTTTTCTATGCTGTTATACTGCGATTCGGAGATAACAAATGTACTGCAAAAGTTACCTTCTTCTATACCAAGCATACAAAGTAATTCTTACTCGTTCCGTTGCACAAGTTGGTTGTGAAAGAACCTTTAGCAAGCTGAGATATGTAAAGAACCTTTTAAGAAATCAGCAAGCGAAGATCGCTTGGATTCCCTTTTTTTGATGTGCATCGAACGAGACGTTTAATTAAGCATTTCGAACCATATGATAATCGATGAACTAGCAAAAATGAACGCAGAAATGCAAAGACTACTGCCCTATAAATAGTTTTTGATAATGTTTGTTTGTTAATTTTAAATATTCTTTTTTGAAATGGGCTAAATATGATGTAGTTCGTAAGATGAACTGTGTAACGTTTTAGTAAGATTTGCAATTAGTTGTCAAAAATGGGCCGGTTTTATTTCAAAGTTCCCGGGCCGGTTGAATTTGCTGATCCGCCCCTGCCATTGTCTACAGAATCTTTATCTGATGCACAGATATTTTGTGATTAAATAAAAAAGAAACAGCTTTATCTTTAACTAATGACAATATTTTGTGCCAAAGGAAAGCAAATTATACAAAACACTACTTGTATTTGCTCAGTAGCACATATACGTTTCAATGAGTTTGACACCAAATAACACAAAACTCAGAAAAATATTTATAAATTAGCAATAGCAGCTTGAATCAATCATTTTCAGACTGAGTTTTTTGAAAACTTTGTACGACTGGGAAGCGGAAAGTGCTAGCGCTTTTAGTTTGCTTATGTCTCGGCAATTACTAGCACTAAAATTGTCATTTAATTTTGTATAGAAAGAGAGTTTCATACTCTTTTCATATACAGTAGATACTGAAATTTTGTGTCACACTTCATTCGTATAAATTTTATCATAGCGATATAGCTTATTTTCCGCCTTAAATAATTCAAAGTTTTGCTATAACATTGAAATCGCTTTAGCAAGAGATAATCGCTTTCGTACTGTGCTATTTATTTATCTGCTTACAATTGTTTCGCGGGCGGCTTTCTTTCTCTTTCGAAAGACAGTGATGACGTAATGCGCTTTGTCTGCATCGCATGACCGAGTTAAGTGTATCTGGAATGTTCTCGCTTACCATAGGAAATACGCTCTAATTTTAACGCGCATGCATGACCGAAGCGTTTTCCAGATGGTTCCAACCGATTTGCGTCATGTGATCTTTTGTCTATATAAATGCATGCGAAGCGAGATACAGATATATAGACAGACGTGCGAAGACGAAAGAGAGAAAGCGGACAACGACGACGAAAACGAGAGACAGTAGAATTTGGGCCGAGCGTTGAAGTTATTTTGCGCCAGTGTTTTAAAGTTGTGTTCTACAGAGGTAAAATTATTTGTGTTGGCTGAATCAAGTTATAATGTTGATTTTGCTTCGCAGTTTTGCAAAGTGTGGAGCAGAATTTTCGTCGGTCTTGAATTTTATAATACATTCGTTTTTAATTAGAGACAGTGGTGTCTGTTTGTTTGTAAAGAAGAGTCTTCAACAAACCAATCGAAGCTTTCGTTTAAACCAACTACTGTATATAAAAGCTTCAGGCTCAGGGCAGACTACTTCTTGAGCCGAAATAAAATAAAATTAGACACAGCTTTGTTTCAGCGCAGGTATTCGGGTTACATAGCTCAACTAATCCTTTAGGATTAACAAAAAAAGTCATGACATGTTGCAATTAAACATTATTTTGGATTGCCAAAGCGAGTTTTCAAAAAGTAGTCAATTTTCATAAATTGGCAGAAAACGACAGAGCGATTTGAGAGAGTTTAACGACTTCCGCTCTTTGTCGAATGTCATTGATCAGTAAAATTAGAAGTGAGAATAATGACAGCTAAATCCACTTGATGAAGTTATTACAGTTTATAAAGAAAGACATTCTACATCAGCAAAATATGCTAAAAGCTAGTTTTTAGTGTTTACAACGCAGCGACTTTTGCTATTTCTCAAATTATTTTTAAATTCATGATTTTTTAATTTAAAATTAAATTTTTTAATAATTTTTAAAATTTTAAATTTGCTCAATTTTCTGAGCAATTTAGGCATAAAGCTTTATAACATAAAAAGAAAGGTAAATTATTCTACGAAGAAATTAAGTTTGTAGTTGCACATCGTGCAAGACTCACTTTAATTTTTCTTTGCTGTAAAAGATTATTTTGACTTGAGTAATTTATTTAGAGTTGATTGCTTTTAATCACATTGATTTTTTTAATTTCACAGAAATCTTTTTTATTTCAAATGCTTTATTTGTTTTTTTTTTGATAACTACCCTAATTTATATAATAAAATATTCAAAAACAAGCCGCTTAAAGATGAGAAGAACCAGACTCGAGTTTCGCTCTTGTTAGAGCTCGTCAGTGATGCTTATTTTACTGCGAATCGAACCGACTACCTGTAGTCTTCCACGCAGGTTATTATACCACCATGTAATATTGTAACCTGCGTGGAAGACTATAGGTAGTCGGTTCATTTTACAGTGAGATAGCATCACTGACGAGCTCTAACAAGAGTAAAACTCGAGTCTAATGCTTCTCATCTTTAAGCGGCATATTTTAAATTAATTCTAAATCCTCATTATTCTTCAAAAATAAAATGTTTTTTTATTAAAATTTTGCTAATGTTTTCTGACGTAATCGTTTAACTTTTAATTGTTCTACGGTTTGTTGAAATATTTAGGTCTAGTTTTAATACACAGTACAAACAGTTAATATTTTTTGAAAAAGTCATTTAATTATCATCAATTTAAATTTCAACTGTGACGAATAATTTCCGATTTATTGTAACTTTGTTCAAAACTTATGACACCGACATTTCTTTTTCACGATAGAAATTATTCAATTGATAATCCCAATTTTAACATTATAGATTAAAAACTAAAATACCAGTACAACCACAGAATGGTATTGCACTCAAGCACAGCTCAATATATTTTGTTTGAATATTTTTTGACCTTGTTTACATGAATTTTTAAAAATTGTTACCAGGCTGGAGGAAAGATCGGAAGCGCCATTTCAATACAACCGTTGTGGAATGTTATCGGTTTAAACCTCACCTTCATGCTGTTGTGTCCTCAACAAATAAACGTTGTGTTTATCTTTTTTTGCTAGGTAGTTTTAACAAAGATAATCTCAAATAAGACAAAAATAAATTTTGTCTTATATAAGACTATCTTTGTGGCAAAAATAAATTTTATCTTATTTGAGACTATCTTTGTTAAAACTACCTAGCAAAAAAAGTTTTAACTTTTAATCACAAATAAAAAAAATAAATATCAAAAATTTTACATTACTCAAACGTTCAAAATCAAAAAATATTAATCCATCTTCGAATGTTTGAAGTTGTAGGTTAAAATTCAGCCACAAAAGTGATTGAAAATATCTTTTATCATAACAACTGGGGCAATGCTGGGATAAAACTGCCCTTTTCAGGGCACATTGCCAACAAGTTTCGAAGACCCACTATTCTTCAGCTGAACATCGAAGGCCTCACTGCAAGCAAGATGAACGTTCTTCATCATCTTGCTTGCAGTCTGAGGCATTCGTCATCCTACTGCAGGAGACCCACTGCACTGATGCAGAGAAGTTGGTGCTACCAAACTACCAACTAGCTGGGTCTTCTTTAAGCAGGAAGCATGGCCTTGCCACGTTTGTCCACGAGCGACTGCAATACACGCTTTTGGACCAATCTCCACCGACATCGGAGATCGAGTGGCTGTGTGTGGAGGTTGATGGTTATAAAATAGTTAACGTCTACAAACCACCGCCAACGCGATTGCGAACCCTGGATCTTCCAGTGTTTCCTCACCCCTGTCTTTACGCTGGCGATTTTAACTGTCGTCATGCTGACTGGGGTTACGTGACAACAGTCCGGATGGTGAGTGCTTGGCAGGCTGGTCAAATATTAATTGTCTTGCCCTCCTATATAATGCCAAGAACGCTGCCAGTTTTTATATTCCGGCCGCTGAAACACTGGCACCAATCCAGATCTAAATTTTTCTAGTGTAGGTCCAAACAGTCGCCTACCGGATAGACGTGTCCTTGATAAGTTCCCCAGGTCACAACATTGACCTTCGCTTATTACACCACCAAGGTTTGCTATGGCAGTGCCAAGCATGCCTGTTAAGCGATGGAACTTCCACAAGGCCAAATGGAGTCACTAAATTGCTTTGACGAATAAATTCGCAAAGACTTTGTTGCCGCCTGATTCACTTGATGTGGATGCGGCTTACCAGGACTTCTCTAACACCATTAAGAAAGCAGCCAAAAAGACTATCCCACGCGGGTATCGAAATACCTATATTCCATGTTGGGATGCAGAGTGTGAATCCCTCTATAAAACCTTTCTGCAGTCTCCTCAGGGAGACGACTCGAGTTTGGCTGCTACATCTCTGCTTGCCAAGCTTGACAGAAAGCGGAGGGATTGATGGTCCGAAGCAGTTCGGAGCATTGACTTCTCACACTCTAGTCGAAAAGCGTGGAGTATTTTGAACAACCTTACTGTTAGGTCACGACACTCTCCTTGTCACTGTCCCGTTTCAGCCGATGCTATTGCATCTCAGCTGGTTAGAAATGGGAAATACGAGGCTGTTGATCGCAAGTCATCTCGACTTGTCTTTCAAGAAGTGTCTGATCTTTGCAGGGTCATAACACCAGACGCACTAAATATCTCTGACAGTTTTTCACAGAGAGAATTTGCTGCTACCCTCCAACATTTAAAACCAGGTAAAGCTCCGGGACCTGATTCCATCTTTCCCGAGCTTATACTCCATGCCGGAGCTGCTTTGAAGTCCTAGTTACGTGACTTCCTTTATTCCTGTTTGCGCCGACTTAAAATTCGCAAGATCTGGAGAAGAGCGCTTGTGGTCGCGATCCCAAAACCAGGAAAGCCCGTAACAGACCCAATTAGTTATCGACCGATATCTCTGCTCTGTGTCCTCTACAAGATTCTCGAGAGGCTTAACTACGCCCGCATTGAACCGTTAATCGATCCACTGCTCCCTAAAGAGCAGGCTGGGTTCCGACGCGGGAAATCAACCGTAGATCAAGTTGTTCTGCTAACCCAGAACATCGAGGATTCTATTGAGGCTAAAAAGAAGGCCGGTGCCGTACTTATCAATCTGATAGCTGCTTATGACACTGTCTGGCACGGTGGCCTTACCTGCAAGCTGCTGAGACTGCTGAGACTACTTCCGGATACGCACATGGTCAGAATGATCATGGAGCTTGTCCGAAATCGAAGTTTCACCCTTACCACCGGTGACAGCAAGCAAAGCAGGCTACGCCGTCTTTAAAACGGCCTTCCTCAGGGATCGGTCTTGGCTCCCCTCTTATTTAATATCTATACGTACGATCTTCCTTCCATGATTTCCAGAAAGTTTGCTTATGCTGATGATTTAGCATTGTTGCACTCTTCTGGAAACTGGAAGGACTTGGAGGGGACCTTAAGCCAAGTCATGTCTACACTTTCAGCGTATCTCCAGACTTGGAGGTTGAAGCTCAGTCACACTAAGACGGTAACAACAGCCTTTCACTTAAATAACCGAGAGGCCAAACGAGAGCTAAAGGTCTACAACAACGATAGACTTATACCGTTCTGTCCAACGCCTACTTACCTTGGAGTAAAACTGGACAGATCGCTCACGTTTCGTCATCACTTAGTGGCATTGCGCAAAAAACTATCTTCGCGCGTCACACTGCTGAGACGACTTGTGGGCTCGGGATGGGGTGCTGGTGCTAAAACACTACGCATAGCCACCTTGTCTCTAATCTGCTCAACAGCTGAGTACTGTGCGCCAGTCTGGTGTCGCAGTGCTCACATTCGTTTCATCGACAGTGTCTTGAACGACGCCTTGCGCATAGTTACTGGATGCCTGCGTCCCACTCCAACGGACCACCTACCTGTACTCTCAGGCATCCAGCCAGCTGGGGAGCGAGACTCTCCTTGGCTCATCGTGGATCTTTTGACCCCAATTATATCTTGTATGGTCTTTTAAGTGGGTCCTCAGATACTCGCCAAGTGAGACTAAGATCCAGACTCCCGTTTGTGTCAGATGCGCGGAATCTTTTGGAGAACCTTGCCAGACTTGGCATTCGCACTTCTTAATGGACAAATCACAAATGGAAAACGGAGTACTGTAAAGGTGCTTCCAGGCTCCGTGCTTTTGTGCCCGAGACCGGTGCCAGGCCTGTTGGGATGGGCTTACCCCGAGCAGCTTGGGTTAAGCTCAACCGCCTGCGGACTGGTGTTGGGCGATTGGGTCTCGCTCCTTCACCGAATTGCGAGTGTGGCGCCTCTGAGCAAACCGCAGATCATGTACTAGCAGCGTGCCTATACATCGGGCACCACATGGAGCACGAGGTCTGACGGTTTTGGATGACGAAACTCGATGCTGGTTTAATAACACCACTGCCAGCATCTAATTCAGGCAGTGCAGCAGTATGGGGTAGTAAAAGGATAAACCCTCGGCCTCAGTTCTGTTTGTGTCTGACCTGTAGTGGATACTCTTCAAACGAAAACGACGACAAACTGAGACGTCGAACGTGTGCTTAAGGTCAAGCAACAACAAAATGTGGCCATTCTTTGGTTTCTATCCATGTGAAGGCTAAACTGATTGGGTTGTTCACTTCAATGTCATCCCGACTGTGGATTGCTAACATTTTAAATTAACAAAGTTTGTACTTCCCTTTTATATTTATTTTTTGGACAACATTAAGCAAATTAAAAAGCATATAAATGTATAACTAAAAACAATTGCAACATTGATTATTATAAAAATACACAACCAAAAAAAGTTTATTTTTACGTTTATTGGATAAAAGCAGTCTTTAGGTTGTTCGGCTTGGAAATTTGACATTGATTGCAATTATTACCAAATTAAAAGTAATGTTGTTGGTACAATCATTTTTCCACAGTTTTGGCATTGGCCGATAAGTTTGGGCAATTAATTTTTTTGTTTCCATTCCGGAACCTTATATTTCTGATATACATATTTCATTTCGACGTTTTCTGATTAAGAAAATGTTGATAACAAAGCGGTATCAATGCTTTGTTCCAAAACGTTTTTCTCAACTAACAACTTTATTTTTTGTAGAATTTCACTGGTAAGACCTTGCCTGGGTCTTCTTCGGGTGAAAAGTTTTAGTAATTTTAAAACAAGACTAAAGCCAACTTGAAACAATTTCTGTTTGCGCGGTACCGTGTGTTTATAATTTACTTGCTGCATTTATGCGACAAGTGTCAAGCAAATACAAAAATGAATTTTAGTCCATTTTCGAGACTTGGTTTTACACCAATAAAAATTAATTTTTTAGTCTTCAATGTCTATAAACTTCACAAGTGCGTTTACTTAAAAATGTTTTTTCAGGTCAATGTCAGTCTTCGTACTGCTTCAAGCAATTTTATTGCAAATGCGAGAATCCGAACTGGGACCAGGAGTAAGTACGCGTAAAATTTACAATGCTGCTCAGATGTTATCGTTTAAAACAGGGGTCTCCAAACTTTTTGATCAGGGGGCCGTGTACAGATTTTTGTGGACCTCCTCGGGCCAAAGCTAGAGACTTGATTTGCGAAAAACAGTTAATATATAACTGCAAAGAACTGAAGCCCTTTTTCTTTTTTCTTTTTTTTTTTTAGGGATCACCAGGATATTGGAAGAAAAATATTTTTGCACTTATAACCCGGGAGCAATTTTCAATTTTGTACCCATAGAATCGTAATCTATATATTTTCAACCGATCAAAAATCCAAAACCTTTTTCTCTGCTCATAAAAATTCTATCACTCTGGAGCGATCAAGGAGCACTCTTTGTTAGTTGTCATGGCAAAGCTTTTTTTTAGCGACTTTTTAAGATGATAAACAAACCAATCTGTTTCTTATATTGCGTTTGCAGATGTACCGAAAAATAAACATAATCAAACTGTAAAGAACTGAGAGAGAATTTTTTTAGCAGAGAAAAAAGTTTGGATTTTTGATAGATAGAAAATATGTAGATTACAATTCCATAGATACAAAATTGAAAATTGCAACTCCGGACGCTTCAGAACAAAGGCCTATCGCTATTTTCTCCCCCCCCCCCCCCAAAAAAAGTCTTCCCTTCGATTTGATGTCTAACTTTGCTATTTTTTCCCAAAATCTTGGTGTGTTCTCTAAAAAATAAAAAAAAAACTGAAACATATTTCCAACATAATTCTATCCAACTGTGACTCAAAGTAAAGATACATATTTTTTAAAAAGAGCTCCGTGGGCCGGATAAAAATCTTAGCTGGCCGTAGTTTGGTGATCACAGGTTTAAAAGTTTGTAGATAATGTTTTAAATCAATTGTTTTAGTCTTATCCAACGTCATCATCGTCTCAATCTTTTTTTGTGACTTGCTGGAAAGCAACTTGAGGCATAACTTTTCAGGCGTTTTTTTAGCAGATAACAAAAATATTTATTTCGGTTAAAATGCTTATATCAATATTGCTTTTAAAAAATAACGTATCTCTAATTTAAGCTAACAGTTTGAGATCAACAAAATGAGAAAAATGAATCAAATGTCTTTCTTTAGGACATAGCTAAATGATAAGGGTAAACTTTAAACCGAGACTATGTCAATCATGGTCTTCGTCAATAGTTTTATATCATCTATTCAGAAAGTTCTCATTGCCGCGTCTTGCATCAATTAGCTTCTTCTGTTTGCAGCAACTTGATCTCTAAAAAAGAAAAATTTATCATCTGCTACATGGCAGAACTCTGTTCTTTTAAAAAAATACCGCTCAGAAATTCAAAATTTGCCTCAGTTTCAGTTATTTTATTTAGCTAATTAATAAAGCGCACAGCCCAACCAACAATGCTATGCAGGGCCCATGCGGGCCCTGCAAGGGCTTCCCGTACGGGACTTGTACCGATTTGGCCGCGGGCGCTGCAGTAGACCCGCATAAACTTACCGCACGAGTTTCATGCGGTTCAAACTATTTATACAAATTGTTTTTTTTTTAAATAATTAAAAATGTTAGTTTATTTGCATGTTTTAATTTTTGATTACCGCTTAAAACTGAAAACCAAATTAAACCCGTGCAGTTAGCCCATGCGGGGCTACTACAGCGCCCGTGGCCAAATCAATACGGGCCCCGAACGGGCAGCCCACGCAGGGCCTGCATGGGCCCTGCATAGCATTGTTGGCTGGGAGTTTCTTAACTAACTTTAATTTACTTCCTGCTGGAAAATTAACACACAATTGCAATTCTTTAATGAGATGCGCCTTTTAATTTTCTAAGTTCAAATCATCAGCAAATTTTAATTTTTTCAAAAACTTACCACTGTAGTTCATCCGTTACATACATAGAGAAAAAGACGAGAGATATTATATAATAATTGCAGCACACGTGGTTTCTTTTTAACATCGAAACAAATGGCATAAAGCAAGGGTGGGCAAACTGCGGCCTGCCTCAAACTTCTGTACGGCCTGCAAAAGTCTCAAGTAAATAACTTAGTCTCTCTTCATTTTCAATCGTGGTGATCTCTACAAAAAAGGTTATCCACTTACAATAATTCGGAGCGATGAACGTTTCCGTATTTTATTTACTTATTTATTTTCTTTTTTTTGAAAAGACTTCAAAAAATCCGAAACAGATTCAAGGTGAAGAACTTTTTTAAAATCATTGTAGTGTGATCCTTTAAACAAAATCAACTTTTAAATGCGACCCTCGAGCTAAAACGTTTCCCGCCCCTGACTTAAGAGATACCAAATTCCACATTTCTCAATAAGCGCTGCATGAATTTATTAATAAAATTGGTAAAAATTTATCAATAAAATCATTATTAATAAATTTATTAATAATTGCATGAATTTATAAATTTATTATTAATGCATGAATTTATTAAATATGATTTTATTAATCATTATTAATTTATTATTGATGCATGAATTTATTTAATAATGATTAATAAAATCATTATGAATAAATTCATCCATCGCAATTTGATCAATTAAAATCGTCAATGTGACTTTACTGGAAAAAAGGTAATAGATTTCTGTTAAAAGAATTTTAACATGTTTCTCAATGAGGGCAAAACTGTAGAAAGCAAATCAAAGTGAAAAAATCTGTATCGCAATTGCAAAGTTGATCATCGGTACAATTAGTTTGCACCGTTTTAACAACAACGTTCCTGTAAAATTCCCGCAATCTTTATAATAAAATTACTTTCGTCACTAAAAGTTTTAAGAAGATAAATTAAAACATTCTGCAAGAACGAATCTCCAACTTGAGACAATTTCTAAAGTCAAAATCAATAAAAATTGGCAGATTACCCTTTAAAACGAAACAAAATAATAAAAGCCAAATACAGCCAAATCAAGACAATAAAGTTGTTTATGGTATAGCAAAAAGCATAGTACAGCCAATAGGTTAATGGCACTGTGATTAATAATCTAAAAAAAACTAAAACACTTTAATAGAAAAGAAAAATCTTGGTCAAAACCTTGAACCTTGGACAAGTAAGAATGGTCAAGTCAATCAACAAGCATTCTTACTTAATGTTTGCAATGGAACTGAAGGGTTTAGCTTGACTTCACCAGATCCGTGTTAGTTGATTCGATCATGTGGTCAGCATATCAAAACCACCGTCAGTATGCCCTTGCGGCTTAGCGGTGCTTTTCGCAGTTACGCTGGCAGTGCATTGTTTTTATTGAACTACTGACCCAGCGTTCAGGTCCACAACTGGCTGTTTGAGGTGTAAAAACCACATAAAAAAGAGTTGTGCTAGCTGTTTAAGTTTTTAACTTCTTCAGCTGGGGTTAACAACAAACTGTAGTGTCCCTACGTGTCCTAACAAGGACGAAACAGGTCTGTCGACACTTTTGTGTAAATTGACTTGACCATTCATACTTAATGTAAATTATTATTGCTATTATCAATGTAAATTACTATCAATATAAATTATTGTAAAACAATTGTAGAAACTCAAATGACAATTTACTTCCGAAATCATTTTTACTATTAATATTTTAATTATAATTGCTTGATTACTTGAACTTTTTGTTAATAGATTTCTATTACAAACTTTTGATTTTTTTGACTTAGTAATATTATGACTTATGATTACAATTATTTTTATTAATTTAAAGAGATCTTGGATTTTCTGATTGCATTCCAACGAAATACATGTGCGATGGAGTAAAAGATTGCAAAGACGGTTCTGATGAAATGGAATGTTCTTGTTCAAAAGATGAATTTCAATGCAGTCGTCGCATTGAAGCTGGAAGTTTAAAGGAGAATCTGTATCAATGTATTTCGAAAAATTTAACTTATGATGGAAAGCAAGACTGCTTCAGCGAAAACGATGAAAATCGTTGGTAAATACTTTATTTTTGCTTTGCATAAATGAACACAACTATGAACAACGTTTCTCTCAAGAATTTACCTTGCATTTAATTAAGTTAGTTATCTAATTGAAAATTTGTGATTATTTACGCAAACATTAGGTTTTAACACGAGAACAACCGCTCTTAAAACTACGTAGAACCTAGGTTTTTAAACTTGGAAGCGTGAAAAGCTTTCAAAGGTGCACAAATAACTGGGTGTTAACTAAGTTGATAACTAAATCAAAAAATGTTTCAGATTACAACACGAATTTTGGAAGGATTGGATGCTGATGGAAAGTAAAGACTTTTTCTATTTTTCTCATTGAATTTCGGCAGAAATTGGGAAATGTGATAAAATCGCTTAGGTTTGTTTTTGATTTGTGTCGTCAAGGGGAAGAGCGAGTTCTTCTTAAATGAGGAAGTGCGGGCGAAACTTTTGCTTGCATGAAAAAGAGGTGGAGTTTGTTTTCATGTGAAGAGCGGATGCAGAGTTTTTTTGTGAAAAAAGAGTGAGCTTCTCAAAAAGTTTAGGAACCACTGACCTAGAACGACCAAATGCGTCAATTGATGCATAAAGCATTTTAAGATGCAATTTTCCAATTCAAGTGTCCGAAAAATATTCTGAAAGAAAATTGACACAAAAGTCATTTTCTGCCCCAACAATACCCAAATAAAATGTTTTCTGACACCAAGTTCTCTGATCTTGTAACTTCGTAACACAGAAACTTTTCTACTTGAAATCTTGATTTACCAAAGTACAGTTCTTATACATCAAACAACAAGAGTTAGTCCAACCAAGTTCAAACTACAAAATCGTTTTATTCATTTTGTGAAAAAAAATCTTTATAGAAATCTGTAATCTAATTTATTTTGATGTTTCCATAAACTACGCTCAGTACGGAGAATATACAAAACACAACCGTTATTTTTAGTTACAATAGCAGGAAACTGTTTAACGCCAGATGCGTATTTATAAGCCAAAACACAATCACCAACAGCGTATTTAGACTTCATTTAGGATGTTTGTTTATCAAGTCTATAATTGGATTACATACGTCATAACCCGGTGCAAGCGCTAACAAATGCAACAAATTTTTTGGTGGCCATCATAAAGAATTTCAGCAGGTGTGTGCTAGTCCATGTTTTGATGAGACAAACTTCAATACGACTCTATGACAAAGCACACAGCTTTACTAAAAGATTTCTCCATTATAATATTTTTTTCAGAAAGAACTTAAAAGTTTAAACAAACCGCTTGGATTCCCCAATTTATTCAAGTTGCTTTCACAGAGCCGTTGCAGACCCTGCATAGCATTGCGGCGTTTTTAAGAGGTTTACAGCTCTGTTATTTCCTACTTAATTTGCTTAAACCAAAGTTTATAGAAGTCGGTTGGTAAAATACTAGTGGTTTTATTAATACATTGCCATTTTCAAGCAGAACATATTGCACTTCACTGCAGCTTCCTTAATTAAGTTATTTACTTTGCTGTTTTCGGGGCGCCTATGATTAATTTTTCTTTTACCTATCCCTTTAACAGTTGCGTCACTAGTCAACAGACTACGTGCAATTTATTCATTTGAATTCACGTTGCTTAGATTAAAGGTTCAACAAGTTATTACGTAGTAATGTTGGCATTTTCCTTTTTATAGATTTTAATTATTTTTTTCTCTGTCAAAATTCTTAAACAGCAGTTTTAAATGAAAATTATCCCTAAAAAGTACAACTGTAAATTGAAAAAAATATGTCACTATTGCAACTGAGAAAGCGAGTCGAGCTATTTTTTTGAAAGTTGTTTTTGTTCAGAGATGGCAATCCACGTCACCTTTTTCAGGACCTCATATTTTGTGATAAATGTGAATCATGAGCATTGAATCATCGTTAAAAGTCTGAAAAATTGAAAACGACAAGTTATGGCTCCACGATTATGCAATTGTTTTATAGCTTTTACAATTTATTTATTATCTTAGATTGTTAGCATTCTTTTGCTATGATCAAGCAATATAAAAAATGAAACTTGAAATGAAATGATTAGCGCAAAAGTGGAGTAAAAAAAATTCGATAAAAACCAAAACTTTTTTTGGATCAACTCATTAGTGTCCATGAAATGATTTAAACCAGTGGTTCTTAAAATGTTTTGAGACGTGCCCCCTTTTTTTCACGCAAACAAAACTCACTCTTTTTCATGCAAGCAAGCAGAACTCGCGATTCCTCGCCTTGATGGCACAGATCAAAAGCGAAACCCAAGTGATTTTATCAGATTCTCCGATTTTGGTCGAAATTCAAGGTGAAGACTAAAAAAAAGACTTCACGTTCCATCAGAGTCCAAAACCTTTATTTTCGGCAAAAATTTAAGATTAATACTAAAATTTCTCTCAACATCTAATCAGTCCTAAATTAATATTGTAGACTAAAAGATTTATTGTTTTAGCAATTAACTCCATTACCACCAAGTTACTTGTGTCTCCCTGAAAAGTTTTTCACGCCTCCCAGTTCAATAACCAGGATTTAAACTTTTTGCGGATTATGAAATTTATTCTTGATTTCGCATTAATTCTATTTTATTTGATTAACGATTATAATGTTGTGACACGGTTATTGTTTCAGGTGTGATGATACTTGGATATGCAATGGACGTATAGAATGTCCCTGGCTCAGTCCTCATGATGAAGCAAACTGTGCACAACAATGTCCGACATCCTTACTTATTCCTTGTGATTGTAACAAATTAGGAAATATGACCTGTAAGGGAGAAGGTAGAGTTTGCTACAATAATTATGGTAAGGTTTTTGCTTTTCAAGTTTTTAAGAGCCAAAATCATTTGATGTAAAATTAAACAAAATTAAAATCTTGATTTTATTAACAAACAAATTTTATTAAGAAAAAACAATCTAAATAGATTCTTTGACACTAGAGGTTTCCAATTAAATAGAACAACCAGGTTGCGTTTTTGATGCATTGGATAATCGCTTTGTTCTATTAACACTAGATTTAACAAGGTGTCGGAATCGACATCGAACTTTTTAAAAAGTTGCATATCATCATCATTTTAGTTATTTTGCGCTCACACATCGTGACTTTTCCTAAAACTTTATTTTTTTCATGTTACAAATTTTTTCATATTAAAAAAGTTTTCGAAGAAGAGTTATGGTCATGATAAAAAGAGAATTCCGATTTTTACCAAAGTGTCAATATCGATACCAACATTAATGTAATGATTTTTGAACGGTTTTATTGAAGTTATTCAAGGAAAACATGTGTTTGGTTGGAGTTGTGCTGGAAGAATTATAAACTAACTAAAATTTACGTCTATTGTTATCTGTTCCAAAAACAAATAAACAAATGACAAATATTTCCTCGTAATCCAACATAGTAATCTGTTTCTAGTTAAAGTAGAATTACTAGGTTAGGAAAGAGCAGTAGTTATTTGGCCACGGTAAAGTAAAGAAAATCTCATAAGGTAAATCATATCATCTATTGTTCTAACATGTTAGACATAAAAAGAGAGGTAGGCTAATCTATCACAAATCGCGAAGCGATAAAGAAAGTTATAAAATTACAACGGAAGTAGTTATAATATCTCGGCGACAATAATTGGTGGTTATGAGCTACAATATTGCAGGTTTATTGTAATTGTCGGCAGCGTGGTCGAGTGGTTAAAGCACTGGACTAATGATCAGCATGGTCTAGGTTCAAAACCCACTTGCGCCATTCTGTTGTGTCCTTGTGAAAGACACTTTACGGCACTTTCCCCTGCTTGGTGGTCTTGACAAGCAGTTCTAAATTCCAGTCATATCTCTACTAAATTACTAGCGGACAGCAATATCTTGGCATCTCCGGAAGCAGGTCGGGGTAATTGCTTACCCTATGTATAGCGCCTCCGTCGCTTTCCTGCAAGTCAGGAGAATAAATATAGAGATAAAAATAAAAAAAAATTAAAAAAAAAATAATAATTTACTAGATCACTGCTAAACAGCTGAAAAAGCAGCAGTGCGAAGGTAGGTCAAAATTTGAAAGTTGCTTTGTAAGAAGAATTGATTGATATTTTCTTTCAGTAGTTTTTGTGCTTATAAAGGCTTCTATTGCATTTGACTAAATCATCACTGAAACGCTAAAAAAAGGCTGAATCAACTGCTTATGGAATTTTGACTTGAGATACTGACAATAAATGTTAAGACAAAAAATAGCAAACAATAGCTGCCGAAAAAGAGCAAATACCGGCTGAAGGAAAAGGACGAAGCAGCATTTAGTAATTTACAGCAGCACAGCAATGGTGAAGACTCAGACAATTATGAATGCATTTTGACAACTACTAATCAATGCAGAACTGCATCTGCGTATTCTGTAATAGAAAAAACCGTACAAAGTGGAAAGAATTGCTGTTTTTAAATGCTTGAAGAATTGATGGACGGAAAGCTTTTACTGGTTTTCCAGGAGTTCCACAATTGGTAGCTAATGCAATTATAACTCCTTATGATACGTGAAAACCACTGATTCACAAAAACCATTACAAAATATTTAAAAGAGAAAGCTGCAAGACGCGCAAAAAAAGATTTTTGATTTGAATCTTCAAGAACTCGAAATTTTTATTGCATTCCAACACGCACGTGGTGCTTATAGAATAAAGTATCCGGTGCATTTTTTGTGGAATAAAATATATGGATTCCCTAAATTATTCCACAACAATGTCGCGAAATCTTTTTATCAAAATAATAAAACATTCAAAGTTTGATGACAAACACAGTAGATTAAGAACGGGGCCTAACGCCAACAGATTTGCTCCCATACGGAAAGTGTTTAAAGTTTTTGTATCTTTGTGTCAAAAAAAGTATGTCTGAAATTTTTTTTTAATAATTGACGAACAACTGATGCCACTGAAATCCAAATGCTTTTTTATTACTTTCATGCCAAAAAAGCCGGAAAAATATGGAATTAAGTTTTGGATTCTTGCATGTTGTAAATATTATTCCGCACCTTGATGCACAAGAAAAAGAAAAACGCAGAGACATATCTTTTGCACAAACAGTAGTCATTTTTTAGTACAATGTGTCAGAATCAAAGGTCACAACATAACCTGTGACATTTTTACTTCTCTGACTGTGGCAAAAACACTTGCTTGGAAACAAACATTGATTGTAAAAACAATTAGAAAAAGCAGGCAAAAATTGTCGAGTAATATGACTGA
Organism: Diplosoma virens; assembly: GCA_963680785.1. NCBI lineage: Eukaryota > Metazoa > Chordata > Ascidiacea > Aplousobranchia > Didemnidae > Diplosoma > Diplosoma virens. The sequence continues at coordinate 39,809,471 of OY796892.1, read as the reverse complement.
ATTTTCAGAAGAAGGGTTATAGTTAAACAAATTTTTATGGAATAAAGATTTCCAAACATTGTTGGTGAAATATCAGCCAAAGCCCAAAAAAAGTGTTTGCCTGTTATCTACTCTTCATCGTTCGGCCAATGTTAAGTATAGTACTGAAAAAAAAAAAGAAACCAGGAGTTATTTTGTTTTACAATAAAAATAAAACTGGCATCGACTGTTTTGAACAAATGGCTCTTTTTTATTTGACAAGCTAGGCATCTGAAATGTGGCCATTGAGTGTTTGGACAAATATGCTTGACATTGCAACAATTAATACTTGGATACTTTACAGAAAATCCACTAATAAAGACATAACAAGAAGAAACTTTTTACTAAAATTGATTGATACACTTAGACACAAACAAATAGAGAGTAGTCCACAAAATACCTACCGCTGCTTGCAATCAGCTATCAACCAGAAATTGTAAAAAATGCAAAGGATCTGATGGTTGTGGCAAATACTACAGTTTCGCTCAGCATTATTTGCAAGGAACTATCTCGTGGAAAGTGTGCAGTACCTGATTACAGAATAGTACATGTAAAGCAGTGGTTCTCAACCAGGATGCCATTTGCGTTTCGCTAGGGTGCCGTAAGCTATTGCACATTATTCACTAGTCCAGGAAAATACTTGAGTGTTATAATGTTACTACATACAATGTGTGCAATATTTTTTAATATGGAAAAAATTGAGGATGCTATAATTCTGACTTCAGGTACATATTTAAGTGCTATTCTGCATGAGACTTCATAACGGAAGCCCATTGTCACGTTTCGTGCCATTTCTTTCTTTTATGAAATAAGTTCATTCAAAAAAGATTAATTGTGCTGTAAAGAGAACATTCATGAGACTTTACAATGGAGGGCCATTGTGACGTTTGGTATTATCTCTTACTTACTCTCATTCATTAATTGTACTGTAAAGAGAACATGCCTAAGACTTTACAATTAGGCCCATTGTGACGTTTTTTATTATCTTTTTCTTACTCCACCTCATATCAAATAAGTTCTTTTAAGAAAGATTAATTGTGCTCTAAAGAGAACAAATAGCTTGTTAGAGAAAAAGACAAAATGTAGTGTTAAAGTTAATTCTTTGCATTAATTTAACCCTAATTTACCTAAGGGGGTCCTTAAAGGACTCCCCCTTTATATAAAAGCATTATAAATTGTAAAATTCGGATGATAAAAACCTAAAATTTTATGACTTTTCCTAAAATTTATTTCTGAATATTTTGTTATTTTACTTGAGCAAATCCGACGGGCGCTTTTAGTGTAGCAGGCTATTTTTTGACTTACCTCATGATTTTCGTACATTTTTTGTGAGCAAAAATCATGAGGTAAGTCAAAAAACGTTTTAAACGTCTTGCTGTGTTTGTCAAGATTACTGGGTCACGTAGTAGTTATTTGTTTTTGCAGCAGACCGTGACTAATCCGAATATGTTGCAAAACGAAGCAATCAATAAAAATTTGAGGATTTTCAATTTTATGCAAAATAAGAAAAGACCAATAGCAAATATATTAAAAGTAAAGATATTTGTCTAAACTAAAATAAATTTTTTCCAACATATCAAAAAATCAACTGCGCAGCTATACTGTCTGTTAAGAGTATTGGACATGTAAACTTAGGGTCTTCCGAGGACCCCCCTTAGGTAGTCAACAGAAAAAAACATCTTACGTAAATAAGGGTTAATAAAGAAATTTATCACAAAAAAAGAAAGTTAAGCAACAATGATCAGAGCACAGTTGCAGTATCTGAAGGTAAAAGTTCTAGTAACGGTACATTTGAAAAAAAGAAAAGTTGCCTATACTGCGATAGTTATTTAAATATTGGCTTTATGTGTTGTGGTGACTAAACACAACCTGTACCAGATTGTCTTATCTGTCATGCAAAATTGTTAAATGAGGCTATGGTGGCAACTAAATTGAGTAGACACTTTTTAAAGAAGCACGAACACCTTTCTGACAAACAGGCAAGCTATTTTGAAAGACTTTTGGATGAGCGAAAACAACAAAGTCAAATATTTACCAAGTCTTTTCAAGTTTCTAAAAATAGTCAATAGGCCAGCTATTTGGTAGCAGAGAAAAATTCAAAGCCTCAAACGGAAGCGGAGAAAGTTATTTTTTTGGCTGGTAGTGCAATGATGAAAACAATGTTTGGGGCCAAAGCTGGGGAAAAATAGAACAGATTCCTTTGTTAAATGATACCATTCATAAAATGAAATGCTAAATGGTATCATTTAACATTTTATTTTATTCTCAATCATTATTAAACAGTTTAACACAAAAATTATAAATATTGAAAAGATCAAGAAAAGAAAGAAGCAGTACAACGTCATAAAATAAAGAAAGTGAAAAAAGATGCATAAAATAAAGAAAGTGAAAGTACAAAACAGAAGAAAGCATGGTATCAACACCTTAATCAGATAAAAATATAAGAACTAAAAAAAAAATAATAATAATAATATTATAAAACAAATTGAGAGATTGAATGACCAGTGCATGACTAGTCTGCGTAATGATGATGGGTGGCACAGCCAGCCAAGATGGAAATTCAGATCAACTGAGCAAGGTGAGTAAAGAAAAACCACCAATAAAAGAAACCTCACCAGGTCCGAAAACCTTTTCTGAATGCATCTGGTGACATATAAAAATAATAAGAAGAATGAATATATACAAAAAGAAATTACAAATTTATAAATCAAATAATAAGCAGACAATAACGATATTAAAAATAACATAACGTAACATAAAAAACTATTATGCTAGTCGAAGTTGATGGATAAAAAAAATTATGAATAATTAACATAACAAAGATAAATAAAATAAAAGAAAATTAAATAAATTTTATATACACTAAATTTTTACAGACCTGCATAATAGCAAAATAAACTAATTAAACAAAGTCAATAACAGTTAATAACGGCAGAGAAATTTATATAACAATTTTAAAAATAACAAATAATTGCCAAAATAAAATAGTAGTCCATTGCCAAAAAGAGATTCTAATTAAAGAGCAAAGATAAGGGTAAAAAATAATCAATTTGATTTAGTGATTGATTTAAATTATGGAGACAAACAAAATTTAAGAAAAGAGTTCTTTATATCTTTGTAATAAGACTGGTTATCTTGATCGTTTGAGTTTTTCTTCCAAGGATTGAATTCAAAAGTTTTTTTGTACCATTTCCATTTCCTTTTTTCCAGAAACCTGTAATAAAAATATATAGGGTAGTATCGTGTTTTAACATTACAATTAAATATTATTCTCTTTACTTGAAAGATATTTATAAACGCTAACGGTAAAAGATCAAACGTTTTGTTTCTTATTTCTTAAGTCGAAAGGAATGCAATTCCAATAGGCTGGACCACGGTGTGAAATAGCTTGCTGACATACTGTGCTAGAACATTTCTTTGCAATAAAGATAGATTTGTTTCTAGTATTGTATTTAGATTCGTTTTTAGTAAAGATGCAATTGGATTTTTAGCTCGAAGACGTAGAATTGGATTTTTAGTAATAGGATTCGCAGACGTATTTGTGATATGTCAGTGGATATAAAAGATACTGTAATTTCTTTAGTACAGTGTAATATGTTAATTCATTTCATCTAAAATTTAACCTTTAGTAAGGCTTTAAAAAGCTTATTTTATTGACATCTAAAATATAACACATTATAAATAAAAATCATTACAATACACAAAATAATACTACATCTTTGTTACAACTGAAAACGTCTTTCTGAAAACCCATTCGAATAACAATCGTGAAAACAATTAGTGTGAATTGAAAAACGCGCTTAAACGAATAATAAATTAAATTGATCGGAACGATTGCCGAGTTCAAACCTCATAACATACAGCCAGGCAAAATGTTTACCATACAATTTGACGAATCAAGTGATATCAGTGAAAAAGCTCAACAAATAGCTTTTATCTGGTTTGCCAATAATGGAAAGATATCTGAGCAGTTTTTCTGCTTTAATCCATTTTCTGTTTTTGTAAGGAACTTAAAGAAAGACGACCGGTCAAGATAGTTTTGATACTTTAAGTAGTATTTCAAAAAAGAAAATTAATTAACATGGAAAGAATGTGCAGGAGTTTGTAAAAAAGGTTAGTAGTGCATTTGTATCAACCCACTATTTTCTTCAATGTAAAGTGCTTATTGGAAAAACATTAAACTCAGATTTAAAGCAAGTTTTAAAGAAGTTTCAAAAATGGTAAACTGCATCAAGGCTAGATCACTTATATCGCAATTATTTTACAAGATTTGCAAAGAAATGGAAGCAAATTATGAAAATCTTCTGCTACACACCGAGGCAAGATGACTTCCACGTAGGAAATAATTATTTCGAGTATATGAGCTAAAGGAAGAAATTTTAGATTTTTTTAGTCTTGAAAAACAAAGATAATTTTATGATTTGCTTTGCGATGATAGCTGAAAGTCCAAATTATCCTATTTGGTAGACGTCTTTGACCATTTAAATAAGAAAAATTCCAGTATGCAAGGCAAGAATAAAAATCTCTTATTTTCAATTGAAAAAATGAGAGCTCTACAAAAAAAAATAAAAGTGTGGTCATCACGAATACAGAAAAGAACCTTTGACATGTTTTGTCATTTCTCTAAGGCGAATAATAAAGAAATAGTTCCATCGATTATTCAGCATCTCAAGTCTTTGCAAAAAAAAATTAAGAATTATTTTTCAACAGTGTCCATTAAAACTATATATGGGCAAGAAATCCATTTTTAGCCTTGCGTATCCATTGCATTTTGAATCTCAAAGAAGAAGAATAACTTTATGACATTCATAATGGCGGGAACATTAAGCTCTTTGACAGCGAGATGGCTCTGGATGAGTTTTGGATTAAAATTCAAAATGAAAATCCTAACATTGTAGAAAAGGCATTAGTTATTTTACTTCATTTTTCCACGATGTGCATAATTATGTGAAACAGGATTTTCCGTTTTAACGAATCGAAAAACAAGAAAAAAAGAAAGGCTACTTGTTATAAAAAAAAATGCAAGTAGCATTATCGAACTTGCGCCCAGACATTGAGAGAATCTGCGCTAAAAATCAGGCACAAATTTCGCACTGATTTTTTTTAATGCTATGATATATTTAGTATTTTGTGTAACCTTTATTTATCAATAGTGCTTGTATTTTGATTAAAACTTTACCTTAAAATTCATTTTATTAGAATCGGAAGCTCTTAGGGTAGACTGGGTGTGGTGATTTTCCCTCTTCACGTGTCACTTTATTAGTTGCCTTTTTCTTTCATTTCTTGTGCAGTGTTGGTGACGTCATAGGTTTTGCCTTGCATGTTTCTTTTTCGTTATTTCAGTTAGTTAGCAATCATCATGGTGTCTGTTGTATTTCTGTTTGTCTTAAATTTAGTCTTTTAAAGCCTTAATAAAAGGTAATAAATTGTGAGACCTATAACAATTTAAAAGACTAAAAATGGCTAATGCTGAATGGAGGTACTTGCAGCCAGAAAAGCTTACTATAGATCCCAATTCACATTTAGCTGAAGAGGAATGGAAATTCTGGCTTAAAACGTTTACTAACTTTGTCGAAGCTTTGCCTAGAGGAGAAAATACTGTAGATAAACTAAAGGTACTGACAGCTCATTTATCAGCTCCTATTTACAAACTTATAAGTGAAGAAACTACGTACGAGAGCACTATAACTGCATTACAAAATTTATTTGTAAAGCCAAAGAACGAAATCTACGCGCGGCACATGCTTGCAACAGCCAAACAAGACGCTGGTGAATCAGTTGATGAGTTTATTTTGCGTATTAACAAACTTAGTCAAAATTGTGACTTTACCGCTGTAAGTGCTCAAGAGTATAAAGATGACATGAAAAGAGATTCTTTTATAAACGCACTTTCTTCAAACCTTATTAGGCAACGGCTACTTGAAAACAGGACTTTAACATTTACAGAAGCCCATGAAAAAGCTCGTTCAATTGAACTGGCAAAGTTAAATTGCGAAACGTATACCTGCCAAGATACATCCTCCCGACAGATGTGCGCTCTCCAAAAAGACGAAACCAAATCGAATGAAAACAATGTTAGCGTAATAGTTTCAAAAAAAACAATCTCGAAACTTTACGTGTTATTTTTGTGGAGAGTCTAAATGGCATCCCCGTAGTCGCTGTCCTGCTAAAAACAAAATTTGTGATTTTTGCCAAAAGGTAGGCCATTATGCGAAATGCTGTTTAAAACGCAAAAATTCTTTGAACTGCGTAGATCAACCTTGTTTAGCTCCGACTACGGCTATGCGATCCACATTCTCACAACATGTCTTAGCTGAAATTACTGTGAATAATATATCCGGCCAAGCTTTGGTAGACACCGGCAGTACCAACAGCTATCTAAATAAAGAATTTATGAAGAGAAATAAACTTCCGTATAAAACTATAAAATACTTTGCTAATATGGCCGATGTATCTCTTAAAACTGAAATTTGCGGCGTTTCTTACATGGATTTAACTTTTCTTGAGCACCACTATAAAAATTTTAAATTTTACGTTATGTCAAACCTAGTCGCCGATTCAATCATAGGAGATGATTTATTACAACAACATAAGAGTGTAACTTTTGAATTCCGTGGAAAGAAAAAAGAACTTCACATTTCATCAATCATGCCGACTGCTCACGTACCATATCCAGATTTATTTCGCAACATTAACCGAAACTGTAAACCCATTGCAATAAAGACTAGAAAATTCTTTTTATCCGACCAAGCGCTCATAAAAGCGGAAACAGAAAGACTGCTGAACGAAAATCGAATTGAAAGAAGTAATTCACCTTGGCGAGCGCAACCACTTGTCGTCGATAATGGGAAAGGTAAGAGAAGGATGTGCATTGACTACAGCCGTACAATTAATTTGTTTACAGAATTAGACGCCTACCCTCTACCAAGTATCGAATCAATTGTTAACGAAGTTGCCAAATGGAAACGTATGAGCACTCTAGATTTAAAATCGGCTTACCACCAAATTAAAATCCATCCAAAAGATCGTCCTTACACCGCATTCCAATCCGGATTAGAATTATACCAGTGGAAAGTTATGCCATTTGGCTTAACGAATGCTGTGCCTGTTTTCCAGCGCGTGATGAACGAATTTATCGACCGTTACAAACTAAAAGGAGTAAATGTATATTTGGATAATATTACAGTTGGCGGCATGGATCAAGCTTCCCATGACGAAAATTTATGTGCATTAAAGGAAGCTGCAAAAAAAGAAAATTTTACTTTTAATGAAAACAAGTGCCAATACAATCGTTCACAAATTCAACTTTTAGGCCATTTAGTGGGAAATGGCGAGATCAAGCCCGATCCAGAGCGCATTGCACCGCTGAAAGATCTAGAAGTGCCAAAATCAAAAAAAGAACTCCAAAGGATTCTTGGTTTATTCAGTTACTATTCAAAGTGGGTTCCTAATTTTTCAGAAATTATAAGGCCTTTAGTTCAAAACGAAGCCTTCCCACTATCAAACGATGCCATTTCTGCCTTTTATCTAATGAAAAACAAGCTTGCCGACGCCACTTTACAGCCGATAGATGAAGCTGTTCCGTTTACCATTGAAACCGACGCGTCCGATTTTACCATTGCTGCAACCTTAAATCAAAATGGAAAACCGGTAGCCTTTCACGCTAGGACCCTTTCGACATCGGAACAACGACATTCAGCCGTGGAGAAAGAGGCGTACGCTGTTGTCGAAGCGCTTCGAAAATGGAAGCATTTGCTTTTAGGAAAACATTTTACACTGATCACAGATCAGCGTAGCGTATCGTTTATGCTTGATATGAGGCATACATCAAAAATCAAAAACGATAAAATATTACGATGGCGATTAGAGCTTGCCGCTTTTGATTTTACTATAATCTATCGACCGGGTAAACTTAATGTCGCTCCAGATACGCTTTCTCGCGCTATTTCCGCATCCGTGTCATTTCCATCATTGAAGTCGTTAATCAATTTACATAAATCATTGTGTCACCCTGGAATTACTCGATTGGCTCACTATGTCAAAGTTAAAAACTTGCCGTTTTCGTTAAGCGATGTCAAAAATGTTATACAAGCTTGCAAAGATTGCAGCGAAGTAAAAGCTTCTTTCCTGAAACCAGAAGACAAAATGAACTTAATAAAGGCAACCCAGCCTTTTGAACGAATTAGTATCGACTTTAAAGGACCACTTTTATCCGTTTCAAAAAATAAGTATCTGCTTGTTATTGTTGATGAATTTTCACGTTTTCTTTTTGCGTATGCGTGCCCCGATATAAAATCAGCGACCGTTATTGAAAAACTCACTCATTTGTTTAGCATATTTGGCTTTCCTGGTTATGTGCATACCGATCAAGGATCTAGTTTTATGTCGTTTGAACTAAAATCGTGGCTTCATAATTTTGGGGTGCCGACAAGTAGATCAAATAGATACAATCCCGCAGGAAACGGACAAGTTGAGCGTTGTAACCGCACTATTTGGCAAACTGTGTTATTAGCTTTGCGTTCAAAAAAACTTCCTCTAACTCACTGGGAATACGTTCTAACTGATGTACTTCATTCTATGCGATCTCTGCTGTGTACCGCTATCAATTGCACACCACATGAACGTATGTTTTCGCACTCTCGAAAGTCATTTAACGGTGTATCATTGCCTTCCTGGGTGAAGCCTGGGCCAGTTTATGTGAAATGTCATGTTCGCAACAAAAATGACCCGCTAGTTGAAGAAGCTGAGCTCATTGAGGCTAACCCGCATTACGCCCATGTAAAATTAAATGATGGAAGAGAAATTAATGTTTCTCTACGAGATCTAGCTCGAAACCCTGTTGCTGATGCTGCGAACGATACAAATCTTTCATCGCATTCTGACGATACCGAAAACACAATTTTACCGCAAAGTGATAATGAATCTAATTCGTTTTCGCAACCTGACATAACTAGCAACGGTCGAGCAGCGCCGGACGATACTGAAAGCATATCATCTGATGCACCTTGCGAAACTCCTAATTTACGTCGTTCTTCACGTATTCGCCGACCTATAGACAGATATGGTAATAACATTTATTCTTAACGGGGGGAGATTGTGGTGATTTTCCCTCTTCACGTGTCACTTTATTAGTTGCCTTTTTCTTTCATTTCTTGTGCAGTGTTGGTGACGTCATAGGTTTTGCCTTGCATGTTTCTTTTTCGTTATTTCAGTTAGTTAGCAATCATCATGGTGTCTGTTGTATTTCTGTTTGTCTTAAATTTAGTCTTTTAAAGCCTTAATAAAAGGTAATAAATTGTGAGACCTATAACACTGGGGTACTGCAAAAATTTTTTGGTGGTTGCAGGGTGCCGAAAGCCAAAAAAGGGTGAGAACCACTGATGTAAAGTGTAAAAAGTAGCAAATGCTTCATTTGCAATTGCTGCTTCACTTACTTGACTACAAAGTGTGGCCAACTTTAATCTATTATGTTGCTGTAAAACAGTTTGCTTTTAAACTAAAAATACTTTTTTGTTTCTTTTATTATTTTTAATTTATACTGTTTCAAATTATATAACTATAATTTTCTTGAATAAAAAAAAAAATTGGGAAACCGCAGTTATTATGTGCATCTGAGTACCATTAGGTCTTTCCACTCATATGTTTAAATAAATAGGTTATTTATTAATCTAAATCGAACCCCTTTTTGTCTGGATTTAGTTTTATGGACTAGATTTTAAAATAATTTTTTTTTTTAATATTTAAATATACTTCTCCTTTAAACATATTATATCATCAAAATTTAAGAGAAGATCAAAAAAAGTTTATCATAGAAATTAAAAGGCTATTTTTTTTGGTTTTTTCTTTAAAATGCTTTAAAATGCATAAATGCAAGTCTCGACTAAAATGCTAAAAAAAAAGGTGTTCAACTAAAATTGGATGGCAATTTTAGTTGAACATTCTTTTTCCAAGGAACCAATAGGAGAATCGGGACAAACGTATTAGGTTATTAACTGTCTGGTTAGAAGAGAAACATTCAAAACAATTGTAAAGCAGCTTGCAAATAAGTTAAGTAAATAAAGGAACAGCTTTATCGACTATGCAATTATTATTTGGCTATAAGAATATTACGACATAATAAAAATTAAAATTCAATGAAAACAATGCATTACCAGCGGAACTGCGATAAGCACCGCTAAGCCACAAGAGCATACTGACGGTGGTTCCGATGTTCTTACTTATGTTTGCAATCCGATGCACTTACTTGTGTTTTCTTGTTTATTCTTACTCATCTTTACTCATGATGGTTCTTACTTAATGTTTGCAATAGAACTGAAGGGTTTAGCTTGACTTTATTCGATCCGTGTTAGCTGACTTGATGTGGTTAGCACATCAAAACCACCGTCAGTATGCCCTTGTAGCCTAGCGATGCTTAACGCAGTTAGGTTGGTAGTGCATTGTTTTTATTGAACTACTTGCCCAGCGTTCAGGTCCACAACTGGCTGTTTGAGGTGTAAAAACCACAAAAAAAAAGTTGTGCTAGCTGTTTAAGTTTTTATCTTCTTCAGCTCGGGTTAACAACAAGTTGTAGTGTCCCTACGTGTTTTAACAAGGACGAAACAGGTCTGTCGACACTTGCTTGTTGATTGACTTGACCATTCATACATCGCAAATGAAGCGCGACATTGTCCAACAGTGGAATTCTGGATCTTAACCATCTACTGCAAGTAATTTACCCGACTTGCTTCCGGAGATGTTCGATTGAAATCTTCCAAAATTTTTAAAAGACTTGTGGGCTTCTACCAGTTGCATTACTTTACAGATAAAACCGGCATTGTGCATCATGCACACCAAACTCGAGCTTTGGGGATTTGGGGACTAGACGATGGGGACTAGACGAGACTTTTGGGATTACGAAACCGAGACGAGACCGAGACTTTGAAAAACTTTGAGACCAAGACTTTAAAAATCATGTTTTGAGACATGTCGCGAGATATCTACCTCTGTTGGACACTATATCCAGAACCCACTTCAACTTTTGTTGCATATCCTCAACAATCAAAACAATGTCATTCAATTGCGAATTCCTATTTTTCTGAAACCATTTTTACCTCTGAGAAAGGTTAGGGAAAATTATTTTATTTATCGACACTAGAATCTGTTGGTCATATATTGGAGTCTTGTCCAGCGTCTGTGCGAGCAGGAGGTAGGTTGGAGTTTTCTTAAAAGAAGCAAGTGGTTAAGAGTAAATGATTGCGAGTAAATAGTTTCTGGCCCTTGTCATCATATATCCCTGGCAACAGTGATCTAGAATTTAGCATGGCTTCAAGTTCAGTCATAAATGCAATTAATTCCTTACGATTTAAAGTCTGACTCACAATAAGAGCATTCAAAATTTTGCGTATATAACGTATTATACGCTCCCAGACTCCACCTATACGGCAAGCTCCAAGAGGTATTAAAACCCACTTTATATTTTGTTGAAAGCAATAGCGATTCATCTTATACTTATTTAATTTTTTGCATGTGTACCATGCCGACGAAATTTGTGCCATCGTAGAAAATAAACAATTAGGTTTTCCTCTGTGGACAGTGAATCGCTTCAAAGCGTTAATAGACAAGTCTGCTGTCAAAGACTTCGCAATTTTTATGTTGACAACTCTTATACGCATCCATAGCAGTGATGTGGTCAGACCACAAACGTCGAGACAGAGACCGAGAACCGATAATTTTTCCGAAATCAAGACCGAGAGCGGCAGATTTCAAGACCTAAGGTTTGAGACCACGACCACGACCGAGACCAAAAAATTTACAAAAACATAGTCTATTTTAATTATTCCAAAAACAATAAAATGTTTTTAAAAATAATCTAAGATTACATTTTATATAAACAAGCTACTCTAACATGTTGGAAAACGTTTTGCTCTGTGTAGCTACATCCTTAAACAAATTGCTTTAAAAAAACTCTCAATTAAAGCCAAAGAAGAAAAAACACGCAAGGCACATTGGTTAGTAATGTTGAAAAAGCTGAATAATCATTCAGTTCAGTTCAGTTTTCTTTTATTTCTGCTCCGCCACATGAACAAAATAACAAAATGTTGAAAAGTTTGTGTGTTGTTAAAGACGGGTTAGAAAAAGGAAGAAGCAACAAAACGAGTTGACGTTGTGTCTTGCTAATTAGCGATGAAAGGTGTGACTTGTTGTTTAATATAGAAGCAAGGTTGCTTCACCTCATTATAAAATTGTTTAAATAGAAAGAGAAAAAGAAAAGGAAAAAAAAATGTATAGGACCGAGGTTATTTGCTTAATAAAACACTGCTATGGGGGCGGTGCAATGGTGGGACCATAGCAGAGTTCGGCTGGATGAATATGATCAGTCCTTAAAAATATGTAAAAGCATGAACATATTCTACCAGCCCAACAGGCAAACAAACCCACCGAAAGAAATCCTGTTGCGGATCATAAGATCATTTCTCGAACAAAAACCTCAGTAAGAAAAATACAAAAACAAAAACATTACACCATTAGTAAAAAAAAAAAAAACAAACAAAAAGAACACAAGAACAGCATAAGAAAACAATAAAAAAAAAAAATAATAAAATAAAATAAAAAAATCTATAAAAACCGATGCAAAGTAGTAACAATAAATAGTAAAATAAAATTTATGCAATAGCTAAAAAAATTGTTCAGGTAGAAACAAGAGTGATCCTGAAGAACTTTTCTTGAGTCTTTTCTTGACCGTTGTAGAGTTGAAGATTTTCAAATTGTTCAGTTGTTTTCCTGAAACACAAGAAAAGGAAGACTAGCAAAAGGTATTAAATGATGACCTACGTAACAGTTTATTGGTTTGATTGTTGTTCAAGGAAGAATGCTTTAGATTTTTTAACAAATGTACTTAAGGATTTACATAGTTTTATTTTTTCAGGTAATTCATTCCAAATTTTTGGGCCAATGTATCTTATTGATTGTTTTGTTACTGTGTTTTTGCATGATATAGGTATGATTTGAGAGTTACTTCTAGTAATTACAGTGGAAGTTTTTCTTTGAAATATATTGTTAAATGCTGACGGTAATTGCTTATGGAATGATTTGTACATGAAAATTGAAATATTTAATTTATAGAGTTGTTGTATATTAAGAATATTATCTTTTGTTATTTCTTTGTTGCGTTTTTTTGCGGGATTAGTGCAGATTATCATATTAATAAACTTGTTGCAGATTTTTTGTAATTTATTAAGTAACACAGAGTGTCCATAGCACCAAGTTGTAATGCAATACCTTATATGACTCAGAATTAGTGAATGAAAAAGTGTAAGTAGAGCTTCTTGAGTTAGAAAAGGCTTTACTCTCATTACTGCGTATAGCGATGATTTTAGTTTGCTGATTAGCATTGCCATGTGGTCTTTCCATGTTAGGCGTTCATTGAATATAACACCTAGCAATTTGACTGAAGTGACTCTTTCAATTTGATTTTTTCTAATAGTTAAAAGTGAATCTTTTGACAATGTTTTTGTGGTACGAGAGCTAAATAAAATGTATTTTGTTTTTTTGACATTAAGGGAAAGCTTATTTGCTATTAGCCAGTTGTCAATGTTTTCGAGTTCTTTATTTCCTTTTTGAAATAATAAATTATTGTTTTTTGCACTAAGGATGATCGTTGTATCATCAGCAAAAGACAGGTTGTTGCTATATTTGAGACATTTTGAGAAGTCATTAATGTAAATTATAAACAAGAGTGGACCGAGTATTGAGCCTTGAGGTACCGAGGAAGAAATAGGTTCTATATTTGAAATACTTGAATTATAATCAACTTGTTGGGTTCTTCCAAATAAATAACTTTTAAACCAATCATGAACTGTGCCTCTCACACCATAATGATACAATTTATTTAGTAATATTTCATGATTAATAGTGTCAAAAGCTTTAGACAGGTCAAGAAAAATTCCAAGGCTATTCATTTTTTCTTCAAATGATGTTGCTATTTGATCAGTAAGCAGGGAAGTAAGATGACAAGTTGAGTGTCCTCGTCTAAAACCGAATTGATTTTCACTAATCAAGTTAAACTTATTTAAAAAAGAATATAAACGAATATAGACAAGTTTTTCAATTATTTTAGAAAAACAGGAAAGTAAGCTGATAGGCCTGTAGTTAGAAACATCTTTGGGACAACCTTTTTTAAAGAGGGGAATTACTTTGGTGTGTTTAAAGCAAGAGATAAATTTTCCTTGTGATAAAGATTGATTAAAGATGTAGCTAAGAATGGATATTACATTTTTAGGGAGATGTTTAAGTATAAATGAAGGTATACCATCCCAACCTGAACTCAACTTTGGCTTTAAAGTAGATATAATTCTTTTGATTTCTTGTGGGCATGTTGGATAAAAAAACATGGAAGAGGGGTTTGAAGAACCTAAGTAATCTTGATAGTTAGCAGCAGAAGCAGGGAGCTGAGATATCAGTTTACATGAGATAGTAGAAAAGTGTGTGTTAAATGTGTTTGCTATTTCTTTAGGTTCATTTATCATTTTTCCAGCTTCTAAGATACAATTAGTGTTACTGATGTTTGCTTTAGTCCTTCCCAAAATTTCATTAATGGTTTGCCAAGTTTTTTTTATATCATGTTTATAATTTTTAAATTTGTTCTTAAAATATTCTCTTTTTTTTTGCTTAATAAGATGAAAATATTGATTTCTAATTTTTAGATACTTTTCTTTTGCTAATAAGTTATTTTTTTGTATATATTTTTTATGTAATCTGTCCTTTTTGTGAAGTAAGCTCCAAAGCTCTTTGTCAAACCATTGGCTATTCTGTTTTTGATTTTTTGATTGTTTAAAAAAATTTTGGTTAAATTTATTTAGAAAAATATTTTGAAGGTTTTGAAAAGCTAAATCTGGGTCAGAAGATGTAGCAACATTACTGTAGTCAATATTTTCGAGAGAAGCTTGAAAATTTATTAGATTAGAAGCAGAAAAGAATAAATTTTTGATTGGACAGGATTGTCTTAATTTACCAATTTCAAATATTTGAAAAATAGGAAAATGGTCAGAGACATTATGCACTAATATGCCGCTTGTTATATTGACACAAGTTATATTTGTCCAAATATGATCAATGGTGGAAGCACAATTATTTGTTAGTCTTGTGGGGCGATTGATTAAAGGAAAAAAATTATTATTAAACATTGTGTCTGTTAAAATTTCAGTGCCAGGGTCTTTTTGGTCAATGAGATTAATGTTTGTATCACCCATTATGTACACATTTTTGTTATGTTTTAATTTATTAAAGACAAAATTGAGGTATTCAAAAAATTTATTTAGAGATTTTGTATCTTTCTTAGGTGATCGATAGATTGTCCCACAGGTAACAACCTTATGGTCAAAGTAAATATCTATGAAAATTGATTCAAAGATTTTTTCATCCATTATATTTAAATCAGAACGTATGTCAAAGATCAGGTTTTTTTTTATGTACAAAGCTACTCCACCACCTTTATTATTTTTACGAGTATTTGACAAATAAATGTAATTCTTTAAATTTTTGTACTGTCCTGTTGAGTTAGGTTTTTCCCAAGTTTCATTAACTGCAATTATATGTGGACTAAAATCTAGAGCAGATATCAAACACTCAAACTTGGTAAAATTATTGGGGTTAATAAGTGATCTCATATTGATGCATATTGATGAAAAAGTATTTTCACTGGAGTTTTTAAGGAGTATTGCTGCTTCATTTGAGCTTAAATAACTATCATTTCCTAATGAACAAATTTGTGTTTCAGTATCATTGGATACTTCTGTACAAATTTCTGGAAAAAGTTGGTTTAATTTTTTTGCATCATAGCTATGTTTTTGTTGATTTAGATCAGTTGTAAAAAGGTTTGAAAAATCAGAAGATTCTAAAGCATGAAAAGGAAATAAGGTTGCAGAGCAATTAAGACATATAGATTTATTTAAAGAATTTTTTGTATTAGAATGCTTATTAAAACATTGAGAGTGATAGTTTTGATTGCAGGAGTTACAAAGTGAAAATAGTTGTTTTTTTTTAATTTGTTGTTTACATTCAAAGCAAATAATTATTTGGCTATTCACTGGCTCCGCTATCAATTTATTCACTGGCTCCGCTATCAATTTCAAACTTAATTCTGTGGTCATTAAGTCTAATAGTTTGATAGATGGGTGAAACAGAACATTGGACTTTGTGCACCAATTTCATCTGTTGTTTCACAAGCTTGCTGTTATCTCTGAGTCGAGACATGCATACAGATTGCAGATGACCTGTTTTCTTGCAGAAGCTGCAAATAGCTTTAATATGGGGACAAGCTTTGCTAAAATGTATATATATTTTTTGTCGTAGTTTATTTGGGGAGGTGTTGTGATATTGTGCAATAGATTAGAGCGTTTAAGAAAAACACTACGTCATCTATTGCACAATATCACAACACCTCCCCAAATAAACTACGACAAAAAATATATATACATTTTAGCAACAATATTTTTTTGGAGGTCTCTTTGTTCTCGCTGATCGTCGTAGATTGTGTCGCCCGTACTCGTCTCCGGTTGGTAGTCTCGGATTGTTGCGTTGGTTCATCGAAGAAGAACTAGATGCGTGGTCAGTCCCGGCTGGAAGTGTTTCTGTAGACAAAACGCTCGTTGGGATTTCACAGGGATCATCATCTTGATCCGAACCGTATCGAGGTCGAAGTTGATCAAGATGTCTTCTCCAAGTTGGTCCTCGAGGAATGACTCGTACATTGACGCTTCGTGTACCATGGACTTTCGTAACTATCGCAGGCACCCATCGTGGGTCACGATCTCTTCTAGGGCCGAAGTACAGTGCGTAACAAGGGTCTCCTAGTGAGTAATAATGTTCGACTTTCTAAACCACTTCCGAGTCTTCAGCATTTGAATGCCCCTGCAGGAGATGCGGAATGGATGGAACCAAAGTGTCAATTTTGGTGCGAATTCTTCTTCCATTCAACAATTCGCTTGGTGACAGTCCCGATGCAAAAGGAATTCTTCTATATTGCATTAGAAATTCTTGCAAAGCTTCCTTTGGAGGTAACGAGGATTTTCTCAATGCCTGTTTGAACGATTGTATCAAACGCTCGGCAGCACCGTTTGTTGCTGGATGATAAGGTGCTCCGGTGAGATGTACAATGCCTCGTTGTTTGCACCAAGCTTGGAACTCTTGAGACATGAATGTTGTGGCATTATCGGTCACCAACGTGTGGGGATATCCGAAATGAGCAAATTCTTGTTCAAGTATAGCAGTAGTACTTTTCGAAGACGTTGAGGTTGTTGGATGAATGCAAGGATATTTTGAATAAGCGTCTACAAGGACTAACCAGTTTCTTCCCAGAAAGTTGATCGCATGGTCCAAGTGGAGTCTTGACCATGGTTTTTCTGGCATCATCCACGGATGGATTGAAGGTTTATCCGGCTTATTTTGAAATTGGCCACAGGAAGTGCATTTGCGACATAAGTTCTCGATGTCAAAGTCAATTCTTGGCCAATAGACAGTTGACCTGGCAAGTTGTTTCATCCGTTGCATGCCGAAATGTCCAAGGTGTAATAATTTAAGAATATGATTACGTAGGGTTGAAGGAATTATTACCCGTAAGCCGTAAAAAACGCAACCATTCTCTGTTGACAACGAATTTTCCAACTTTTTGAAGTCTTTAAGCTCTTCCGAAAATGCATGCGGCCATCCTTCCTTCACAAATCGCATTAGTTGGGAAAGAATTGGATCCTTGGCAGTCTCTCTGACCACAAGCAATGGATTGTCAGGATTGATTTGACGACTGATTGTTCGAACTAAACAAACGCTATCGACATCATCTTCCATCTCCTCCCCATCAAAACTTGTGTCATTTGAAAATGGCAAGCGACTAAGAGCATCGGCATTGCCATGATCCTTGCTTCTACGGTATTCCACCGTGTAGTCATATTGATGGACTAGTAATGCCCATCGTGCAAGTCGATTCGCGGCCATTGCAGGAGTACCTTTATCAGGGGCAAACAAGGTCACTAAAGGTTTGTGATCGGTAACCACAATAAACTTACGACCGTAGAGAAACTGATGAAATTTCTTCAAAGCGTACACTAAGGATAGTGCTTCTTTCTGTATTTGGCTGTAGCGTCTTTGTGTTGCCGATAAGATTTTAGAAATATTGAGAATCGGACGCTCGCTTCCGTCTGCAAAGCGATGAAATAATACCGCTCCAATTCCGCATTCTGAGGCGTCACAAGATAAACCCAACGGAAGAGATGGGTCATAGTGCGCAAGTACAGTCTCTGTGCATAGTAACCGTTTGATTTCTTTGAAAGATGTCGCTTCTTCTTCACCCCACTTCCACTGTTGTCCTTTGCGTGTAAGCTTGTACAACGGCTCGGTGATTTCCGAAAAATATGGAGGTAAGAATTTGGAATAAAACTGCACAGATGCTAAAAAAGATTTTAACGTAGAAATGTTCTTGGGTGTAGGCATTTCTAGTATGGCATCAACTTTGGACCCTTTTGCAATTCCTCGACTTGATAAAGTGTGACCCAGGTAATCAATTGATACTTGGGCGAAAACACATTTCTCACGGTTGCAGCGAAGACCTTTTTCTTCTAGTCTTTTGAACAAAGCTCGCAGGTTCATCAAATGATCTTTTGCGTTGTCACCACTTACCAAAATATCATCAAAATACACGGCAACTCCTCGCAAATTTTGCGTTAACTGTTCCATGATTTCTTGGAAATACCCTGGTGCGGATTTAATTCCGAAAAGAAGTCTTTTCTGCAGTAAAACTCCTTTGTGAGTGCTGAGAGCCAGCTTCTTCTGGCTGTCAGGAGAAAGACAGATTTGATTATATGCATTAGCTAGATCAATCTTACTAAAGCAGTAACCACGTCCTAGCTTGCGCATTAGATCTTCTGGGAGAGGGATTGGTTGACGATGGTCTTCCAGTTGCGAATTTACAGTCACCGAATAATCTCCACAAACTCGGATGCTTGCTTTTGCTTGACCAGGCAAAGGAGACTTTCGAATAGGAACCACGGGGGTGCCGTACGAGTTAAAATCTGTAAGCTCCCATACACCTCTCTTCATTCCTGCTTCGTATGCTTCGTTTAAATCTTGTAGGATTGAAAACGGAACAGGTCTTGGCTTCTTGAAAATAGGTTTAGCTTTAGGTTTAAACCGTATGTCTAGTGAAAAATCTTTTAGACAACCCAATGTAGATTCAAATAAAGTAGGAAACTCTCCACATAATTGAATACATGCCGCATCTAAAGAGTTTTCTGGACCAGTTGTAGTGACGTGCTCTATCGTTGCAGTAGATTCAGCACAACTTACGTTTTCTCTGAAGTGATCAGTTAAGTTGGTGAGTTTCAACTTCATCATCGCCAGACGACCTAGTAAATTTAGATTGGGCACCTTAGTGACAATTACAGGAAAGGTCACGTCAGGTGATTTTCCATCAATACTTGCAGTTGATTGGAATTGTCCCACGACGGGTAGCGGGCTACCTTCAGCAACTTGATATTGAACTGTTACAGGTTGTAGAGTGGGTTTACCCAGCGTTTGCCACGTCGCTTCACAGCAAAATGTGTCACTGGCTCCGCTATCAATTTCAAACTTAATTCTGTGGTCATTAAGTCTAATAGTTTGATA
This sequence comes from Diplosoma virens, assembly GCA_963680785.1. NCBI lineage: Eukaryota > Metazoa > Chordata > Ascidiacea > Aplousobranchia > Didemnidae > Diplosoma > Diplosoma virens. The sequence goes on along the minus strand of OY796892.1, from coordinate 39,789,821 downwards.
GATGGGTGAAACAGAACATTGGACTTTGTGCACCAATTTCATCTGTTGTTTCACAAGCTTGCTGTTATCTCTGAGTCGAGACATGCATACAGATTGCAGATGACCTGTTTTCTTGCAGAAGCTGCAAATAGCTTTAATGTGGGGACAAGCTTTGCTAAAATGTCCAGAATTTCCACACCTGAAGCAGGCGGTTTTCTTTTCTTGCGTTTTGGAAGTTTTGGACTTTGCGTGATAAACTTTCTGCACCGACGTAGAAGGTTGACCGTGTACGGTTTCCTTTGCTACCTTGGCTGCTTCTTCCACTTCTTGAGCCACTCTGATGGCGTTGCTAAACTTCAGTTCATCGTCCTTGAGCTTGAAGAGTGTCTTCAAAACTGCTTTGTTGTCGACTGAACAGATAAATTTAGTTCGCAAGGCTTCATCTAATGGATCTTTAATGGATTGAAAATCACACGTAGCTGCATCTTGTCGTATTCTGCTTGCCAGTTCAGTAATAGTTTCGCCAGGTTTGCGTTTCATGTCAGACCAGAACTTGAAACGTTCTCTGACAACAAACCGTTTTGGATCAAACTGCGCTGCCATAAACGTCTGAATATCATTCATCGTTAGCTCATGTATGCTTTTGACAGGTTGTTGCTGAGCCGCTAAGTTGCTAAGCATTTTGTAAACGGAGTTAGATTGGTTGGTAAGAAAAATTTGTGCTTGCTTGTTGTCGGGAATAGAGTTAGCAGTGACGAATGTTCGGAACCTTGCCAAATAATCAGTCCATAACTCAGATGTGGAATCGATGGTTGAAAACTTGCCATCGGTGTTGGAACATTTTCTCGCGGGTTGTTCAAGCTGCTTTGTAAAGTTTTCAGCTGCTCTTGAAGCATTGTCATTTGCTCTTGGTGTTGCTTGTTCTGCTCGTCGCGTAAAACTGCCATTTGCTCTTGGTGTTGCTTGTTCTGCTCGCGATGCTCGTCGCGTAAAACTGTCATTTGCTCTTGGTGTTGCTTATTTAACAACAAAATCAGTTCAGAAATTTCACTCATTGTCGACAATTCAAGTTGTAATGCAAAATCAACAAATTTTCTTTTTTCTTTCTTGACACAGTGGAGTTCCTTGAATCCTCGTCGCCACTTTTGCCTGTTGTATCTTTGCACGAATACACAGGTTTATTAAAAAACAATAATAAATATTCACAAAATCACTTAGCCAAAAAACAACCGTATTGAAAATAGAATGCTTTAGTTCGTTTGCTGTAGTAGCTTGATACTTCGAACTGACTGCTAAACCAAAATAAAGGCGCATATTTAACTAGTAACAACTATGCCTGGAGACGCGCGCGTCCAATAATTGTTTGAGCAGAAGGCGCTGATTAAGGTTAGAGCGTTTAAGAAAAACACTACGTCATCTATTGCACAATATCACAACAGGCTATTACTACTGCACATCAGTTATATAAACAAACACAAAAAAGAAAAAAAATTACACAGACAAACAAAAAGATTAACAAAGAGAGAATATCAAAAATAAAAAATGCTAAAATAGCTTCTATTAAATTTATTAAATTAAATGCAAAATTTACTAATAGGTAAAAAAATAAAATAAAATTATTATGAGATAAGGGTACATGAAACCAGCCAATTTATAAAGATATATTAATAATTTTTTGTATTGGGAAAATTTTTAGTTTAGACTAAATAATAAAAATTAACCAATTCAGTATAGAATAAAAAAGATAGATCATTGTTTTACAGTTTGTGCATAACTGAGTTCACTTTTAATTTTAGTTATATCAATAAAATCATCAATTACCTTTTTTTTATTGTTATGAAAAACAAAAATCTCACCCTTCCAACTCCAAACTGGGCATTGTTTAAATTCCAAGCGAGCTTTCTCTAATAGCTGCAGTCGACGTTTTGTAAGGGATTCTGTGATGATCATTTTAGTTCCTTTGAGAAGTCTTTTTTTTCTATATACTTCATTTTTTTGTGTCCTACGAATGAACTTGACAATAACTGGGGTGCCTTTTTTTGAGGGTAGTGGATGTGCAATGTCAAGATCATTTGCCTGTAAAGGTGAATCAAGTTGTAAATGTTCATTTAAAGTATTACAAACAAAGTTTTCTATTTCTAAATACTTCCCCGGTTTTGATTTTGGTACGTTTTCACATCCATGAATGACCAAACAATTTGACCGACTATATTGCTCAAGGTCATCTTGTCTTCTTTCTACAGCAGATAACCTTTTCATGGTTGAATCAATCATCTGCTGCAGTTTTAGGAGAGCTTCTTTCATGCCATTGAGCTCATTCTTTTGTTCATCATTTTTTGATACATCTGTAATACAAATTTTGGAGGCAGCATCTGATCTTGGATTTTTAGATTTATTTTCATAATTTGATTCATAAACTGCCAACCTTTTTTTCATTGATTCCATTTCAATTCTAATCTTTTTTAAATCCTCCATTTTTTATGTTTGTTAGAAAAATAATAAAATTCAAAGTTTTTAATTTAACAATTGAGTACACCCAATAAATTACAAAGAAATTTGGCTTTAAAACTATACACCACCTATTCCATGTACCTTATTCAAATAGAATGATTTGAATAAGGTACATGGAATAGGTGGTGTATAGTTTTAAAAATAGTTTTAACAATCTTTTTCCAAAACTCAAAAATGCCGATCATTATGGTAATGGTTAAAACTTTATTTAAATATTTGATTATCTTGCTATCTGTGTTGGCGTGTTGCAATTGTTGGATCTTTGGCTATGTTTGGCTTACATATAATAAAATTTCTTAATTAATCACATCAAAAAAATTAAAAATAATGACGAATTAGGCAAGATAGAAAAAATTTAATTAATTGCTCTCTTTTCTTTTGGTATTATTTTTTTAATTTTCTTTGTATCTTTTGAGTAGGTTATTCGGAGCAGTTTCTAGGACGTTACCCTTTTTTACCTCGTTGTGTTACCAATTATTTAATTTGACTTTAAAGCAACTTTGTATTCTGTTTTAGCAATTGGACTTATATCGTGGCGTATGCAGAAATTTTTTATGGGGGCGGTTGAGACCCAAACACACCATCGCTATAATTTGTAATGTTTTTTCCAAAAGGGAGGTGTGGTGCAACAAAAAAGAGAACTACTTTTAAAGATTTATTTAAAAAAATTATTTATTTAATTTTAATATTATCCTTTTATCTTTATTTTTATCTTCCTGACTCCCTTACTCACAGGAAATTGTTTGAGGTGCTATATAGAGAAACTGTCAAGCTATTTCATTGACCTGCTTCCGGACAAAAAAAAATATAGCTGTCCGGTTAAATTTTTTATTTTGTTTTTATTTTATCTTTCGAGATATGATTAAAACTCAGGAATTTTTGCTAAAACCGCCCAGCAGGGGAAAGTGCCGTAAAGTGTTTTTTTAAAAACACAAGAGAATGGCGAGAAAAGGCTTTAAACTGCGACAAAACGATCACGTTCTTCATCAATCACGGCTCTCTTAACTACACAACCATGCTGCCGACAAATGTAAAATAAAAAGAAAAATCTTTTTTGCTTTCCACTTTTTTCAAGCCCTAATTTTTTTTTAATTGAAAAAAACTTTTACTTTATTTAAATAATTTTTAAGTTGCTTTACTGCTAGTGTGAACCTTTGACCATGAAATTTTATGGAGATTTTTTCAACCCCCAACCCTCCCACTTCCGCGCCTATGGATTCATCGATCACAAAATTTAAACCGTGTTTAATGGGTTGCCGGAAGCGTAGTCGAGTGTTTAGAACGTCGTAATTGTGATCAAAACGGCTGAGATTTAAAACCTACTTGAGCCATTTTGCTGTATTCTTGAAAAAGGCATTTTACGACACATTATTCTTGCTTGGCTGTCTTGGCAACCAGTTCTAAATTTCAGTCGTATCTCTTTAAAAACTGAAAAATCAAATAAAAAAGCTTTAAAGGACAACAATATCTTGGCATCTTGGCAAAGATGTTGGGGTAATTGCTTGTTCTAAGTATAAGCCTTTTGAGGGTTTTCCGGCGAGGCAGGAAAATGAATATAAAGATGAAAATAAAAAGTTTTTTTCCTTTACTGAGGCCCAAGTGTGGCTTGTCCCTAAATAACCTATTTTAACATGTTGTTGTCTAATCACTAAGGGTGAAAAGTGACATTTATATTAAAAAGAAGGAGAGCTAAGACTGATCTTTGACGGACACCATTTTGTCTGACGGCGGAGCCGGCTTTGTTTGCTGTTTCCGGTGATAAAGGCAACACTTCAGTTTTCAAAACGTTCGATAATCATAATAAACCATGCACTATTTGAGCAGATGTTTTAGCAGCTTGCGGGTAAGAAATCGGTTTCGGGAAGTATTCCATGTTCTGTCAAAACGAAAAATATCCGATGTGCTGTCAAATCGAAAAATATGGCATCAGCATTTTACATAGCCTCAAAAAAGTCTTCAATTTTTTGTATTAGCAAAACGACTTGATATGGATTGACTTTCTGTGTCAATACCAAGTCTTCTCCTTTAGGAGAAATAAATTGATAATAGTTAAACGCAGGCATTAATGAAGCATAACTGATTTATGTTCATTTAAATTAAAACGTAAAATCAAGCTAATAAATAGCCTACATTCACGTTTATTTTTCACCCATTTTTATTTTGCAGATAAATGCGATCAATGGTATGATTGCACTGACAAATCAGATGAATTGAACTGTCCTTGCAATGAAAATGAATTTCAATGTCAGTGCTACAAAAACAATCCTGTGGATTGCAAAGTTTACCCATCATCAATCGTGAAAACACTTGGAACATGCATTCCAATCGAGCTACAAAATGATGGAATCGAACAATGCCCTGATGGAAGTGATGAAAATTATGAAGTTCAAAAAATCGTATATTGTGGTCAATGTGATGTCACAATAAGTAGATTAAATAACGTATCACAATGTAACCTTAATTCTCTTATTTCTTGTGATAACTCAACTTGTTATAATGCTTCATCTCTTCTCTGTTCTACTTTCGATTGCAAAGCAACTGATCTTATTTGCATGTCGAAATGTATGGATAACTCTAATAAACAATGTAATCGTGCATTTCAATGTAATGATGGTCGTTTAGGACTAACATTTCAGTTGTGTGATGGCATATTTGACTGTCTTGACGAAAGTGATGAAATTCAAAACCAACATGGCTTTAAATGTGTAGGTGTTGGTTCATCTCGAAAATGTGTTTTACCTCAACGAAATTTGCATGATAATGTTGCACAGTGCAGTGACGAATCTGATCTTTGCAAAAACAATTCGTGTTTTCAATGTTTTGATCAACGTTTGTTAATTTCATCCAACCAAGTGTGTGATGGTATATTTGATTGTTATGATTGGTCTGACGAGTGTTTGTGTGAAGATAATTTCAACTTATATTTTTGTAAACAAAGGTTTCCTTCTTGTGGCTTGTTTTATGCTGATTACAAAAGCAAACATAATTTCAACTTAAGTTTTGACTATGACTACAAAAGCATTGTTAACATAAATGATGATATTACAAAATCAACAAAAACATTTCAAACTAGAATGGAAGATCATCGTTTAGCAACATTATGTGATGGTCGACCAGAATGTAGTGATCTTAGTGATGAATGTAATTGTGAAAACCCACCTGAGTTTTGTAATGCCACTTGTCACATTGATCATAACATCGGTGATCGTTATTGTGATGGCATAGAAGATGATTTTTACATCATCCCCAATAAATCAAATTGCTTTAAAGGATTTGAAGAGTTGAACTGTCCAAAGCGATTTGTTTGCAAAGCAGGAAACAAAGTCAGTATCGATGTCGATCAGATATGTGATGGAAAGCACGATTGTGATGATAATAGAGATGAGCAAGATTGTAAAAATAACAAAAACACTGTGTTTTCATCAAATTTAGAAATGATAGCTAATCCTGTATTGAAAAGTGTTTTTTGGATCATGAGTATTGTAGTCATTTGTGGTAACTTGTATGTGATTATATCAACAACAAAACTTCTTACAAGCGCAAAATTAAACCAATCTTCCAAGTATCAGCACTTGATTATTCTAAACATTTCGATTGCTGACATGGTAATGGGAATATATTTGCTCTTAATTTCTGTTTACAGCGTTTACTATTCAGGTTATTACGGTCAGATCGACTTGGAATGGCGATCTAGTTTACGTTGTTCAATAATTGGAAGTCTTGCTATGTTATCGAGTGAAGCTTCATGTTTTTTTATGGTTTCATTAACAAGTTTTTTATTGTACAAAATTTACAAGCCACTTTCCATTTTGTCAGGGTCTACTGGCAATTATGCAGTGGTTATCATATTAGGTTGGTTAACGTCTTTTGTTATAGCTGTTTTGCCAATTTCACATCTAACTTCTGAATACTTTGTACACAGTGTTGAGTTTTCAAACCAATTCACTAGTTCAAAAATTTGGAATAAAGAAAACATCAAAACATTTGCTTGTCGCCTGGCAGAAATGAACAATCAATCAATTAAAAACAACAGCAAAAATTGGGAATTTACAAAATCATTTCTGATGACCAACTATCCAGAATATTCTCCAGGAGTAGAGTTTGGATATTATGGACAAACCAGTGTGTGCATGCCAAGATTTTATGTTTATCGTGGAGAAAATGCCTGGGAATATAGTTTTGCCATTATAACCATCAATTTCTTGTCTTTCATTTTTATTGCAATAGGCTATGTTTGCATTTTCATAAAATCAAGAAACAAATTAGAAACAATGGAAAACGAAACTGAAAAATCTAATTTAAGATTGCAGAAACGTATTTTGAGAATCATTATTACTGATTTTTTATGTTGGATTCCTGTATGCATCATAGCATTTGTGAAACTGAGCGGAATATATGTGGATGATGTTGCTTACATTGTCACTGCTGGTTTGTTGCTTCCAATCAACAGCGCTTTCAATCCATTTTTGTACTCGTCACTTCCAGATAAGTTGATAGGAATATTTAGAAAACCAAAACGCAGCAGAGAAAACCAACAAGAATTTGTTGATTTAAAAACTTTAACAGAATTTACCAATTAATCAAGTTTTTTGCTTTTTCGAGAAAAAACTAAAAAATTTTGTTTGTCTAAAATAGATTGAAAAATTTGATCGATGTGCAAAAAATGTGCGATATATTTTTACGAGCGTAATTGTTAAATTTCGTTTGCTTGATTCAAAAGTTCCATTTTATACAGGTATTGCAAACATATGAAAAGAAGAATGATTTCCCATCAAGAAAAAGCGTTTTCCAGAAGAATTGGTGTAGTAAAGGGCCCATTTTGTATTCTTTAGGAACCTTTGGCAAACACCAAGGCATGAGAGTGTTAAAAATTAAATATTTTTGTTTTATTTCAGAACGTCTAAGATTAACTTATTGTGCTGCTTGATGAGTATGGTGAGGCTTTTGTTATAAAATTCGTTGTCTTTAAAGCTTTTCACATTAAATTCTTGAATCGCGTGGATATACGTAGAGCTTTTTGCTCTACAAAAAACAATTGTTCATTAATTTTGATTTTTTACAGGCTACTGTTTTTGTTGTATTTTAGATCAGTAAGGTTTGTCTTTATTTTCCTGCATGCGCCAAAATATAATTCGATTTGGTTTGCTTAATCTAAATATGGTCAGAAAATTAACTTCGGAGTAACAAGACCTTAATTCACAAAAGTTCTTGCTTCAAATTAATATAGTTGGTTTTTCAAAAGATTGAATTTAAGACATTTCAGCATCTTATCTCAGTTTGTTTCGAAGTTAAATTTTGTAAAAAAAACTTATAAAAAATTAAGAACTGTTATTGTGTAAAATGTATTCTTTAGTATAAACGTACATTTGATAAGTTTTTAGTGCAATGAAAATAAATCTGTGAATTAAGGTCACTCAAGTAATAAACAATGACATTTTCCACTTTTGGTGTTTAATTTGATTAATTAAATATGAGCAATTTTTTTAGATAACTTATCAAGTAAGTTTATCTATGTGGTTTTATATCTAAAGGTTGATAATATAGCATTTATATTTTACTTTCACTAGTTCTTTTTTTTGCTATTATATTATTCTTCATTTTTGAATTTTGGTATAAAATGTGCATAATAGACTCGCTAATGAAACCGTCAGTTGGTGAATAAAACTGAACGCCGATTAATTATTTCCCGTTTTGCTGTGTCTGAATTGGTAACTGCTATCTGAGAGCACATATCGGTATTTTTTAAAAAGTTTTGCCCAAACAAAACAACCGCATTTTGTCACTTTCAATGTGTCGTTGTAATGTATCACCATCATGAGTTTCAAAAGTAATAAAGAAAGCTTAAACAAGATTTATTACTTTGAGTTGAAAAAGACATTTACGGTAAGCCTGGACATGAATAATTATTGACATTGGTGTGCAACATACTAAATTAATTAAATTGGTCAAGCTTAAAGATTTGCAAATATTAAGACGGAAAGAAATACTTTAAACACCATAAAGTAATTTACAGCTGATTATTTTTTATTTTCGGTTTTACTCATTTTGATCTGCATCCAAAAATGTGTTGATGTATTTGAATACGTATACAATTTAAACCCAAAATCCAGACCGTAGTAATTTATTTATATTTAAGCTCTTTTTTATTAACAATAAAAATATGTTTTTTTATTTCTATTTACAAAAAATTTCAATTTTTTTTGTGTTAAGAAGTATAACTTTGTTTTAGCATAATTGGAAATTATTTTGTTGCGTTTATAAAACACACGATTTTTGTATAAGCCGCTTCTGACTGACCTAAAAAAACATTGTCAGTTGTATGTTATTGAACTGATTCATTTTAATGTTAAGCTCGTAAAACTTTTTGGTGTATGTTATTAAACTGATTCATTTTAATGTAAAACTTGTAATAAAATTACAATTTTGAAACAATATAAAAGCAATTTGCGTTTTTTTATATATTTCATTGTCTCAATAAAGTTGCTCAAGCTCACAGCCTTAAGACATTTTATTTATTAGATGTTGCAATCAATTTTAAAATGTTAACGTTTAAACTGCGTTAAGTCTCAACAAAATTGAACACAGTGCTGTATTAAGATAGAAAGTTATATAGAGTGTACACACTATTTTATGCAAAATAAGAATGTCATTGTTCTGCACACATTTTTATTACACTGCTTAAGTGAGAAAACTAAAATTAATTTTTGTGTAACATTTTTTAAAGCAACAGAAACAGGTCTGTAGAGTCGGAGTCTAGTCGAAAAATGCAAGCTAATATTATAAAGAACGAGAAAGAAGATAATTAACCCAAATAAACACAAACACCCAAAAAAAAGAAAAGAGAGAGAGAGGAAAGATAGTAAGTGAGAGAGGTAGTGCTATATCTTTGTTTGTTTTTTTATGAGCTCGCAATAATTTTTAAGGTCTGCACTTAAACTAAAACATATAGTATCAAGGTAAATCCAAACAAAAAAGAAAAATAAGTTATTTTCGATACATGGTTTTAAGAAAAATAGTTATTTCTTTGATTTTGTTTTCAATTTCACAATATTTCATATTTAATTAGCCACAATATTTTTAGCAAAATTTATCAGAATATTTTTTCGTTAAACTGTTTAATAATGATCGAAAATAAAAAATAAAGTGAATGAAATGAAATGAAATGAAATAAAGCGCAAACTTTAACCCAAAAACTGGCGATTGGTAAAAAAGGTGTGATTGATCGCTTGTTGTGCTGTGGTGATGGTATCATATTAGGTGGTGGTATTTGCAACATTTTTACTTACCTTAAAATTGATGTCTATTTCACCCTTTTTTTATTTTTATTATAGCATTCACGATAGTTTGTTATTCAAATTAAATACTTTTAAACTTTTTACTTCACTTTTATTTTTTATTAAAAAGTTTTTAGAAAAAAATTTGTTGATAAAAATAATTTTTCACGCTTGAAAAATATTTTTTCCAAAACTTAAAAAATAAAGAGAATTTTCTGTTTGAAAGAAAAAACACTTTCTAAAAAGCTTTTTGTTGGTACAAAACTTTAAAATAGCTCTTTAAAGCAAATGTTTCATTTAAAGCTCTTTTGTTAATTGCGTAGCCTTAAAAAAGGCTGTTTTGAAAAACTCGACGTTTTTGTCGAGCTCTCTTCAGGAGATTTCGCTAGAATGAATTGCAGAACTGAATGTAGTATTTCAAAAGTTTTAAGATTGATTCTGATTGGCTAAAAATTAAGGCTAGTAATAGTAAGGTTAGTAATTATCATAATAATTGAAAATACTTAATATATATAAAACTACGTTTCATCAGCGTAAAAAAAAATTTTTTTTTTTTTTGGCAAGAAAAAAGGAACTAAATTATGCAAGTTTTATGTTAAAATTTGGAACTAAAAGGGAAATTTTTACAATTATACTAACAATTTATGTTTGTAAACAAATTTTTTTTGTTTACACAAATTAGGTTGTCGAAGAGTGATAAGAAATGATTCTGATGAAAATCGGATCATGCTTTAGAAAGAATAAAAAACTCCAGTTATTCCTAAACATGTATTTTTGAAAAATTATAAGGAAATTTGGAATTAATTTTAAACAAGTTGCATAAAGATCAGAAACACCAGACTCCTCATAATTCTTCATAATTCTTCAAATATAAAATTCTTCTTCGCTAGTCAAGCTCTAGGAGAGTAAGCGCGATGCTTAACTCTTGTCGGGTAAGTCCCGGTCATGAGGTACGGCCTTGGAATTACAACATAGTGGATTCTATGTATTCCTTATTCAGTAAATCCGGGAATAACTTATAGCAGCTGCTTTGAGTCCATCTGTGGTCCGGGATCTGTAGTCTAGTGGTATAGTAACCTGCGTGGAAGACTACAGGTCCCAGGTTCGATTCGCCGTGAAATAAGCATCACTGACGAGCTCTAATAAGAGCGAAACGCGAGTCTGGTGTTTCTCATCTTTATGCAGCTTGTTTAAAACATGTATTTATTGAACTGATGAAAACTGCAACTACTTCAGTTCAATTTAGCTTTAATAATATTATGTACAGGTAAATTGATGGAGTTGTTATGGTCAGTCCCCTTGGTCCCGCTTTGGCAAATATATTCGTTGGCTATTATGAATCAAAACTTTTCAATAAAATTTCAAAACCTACCGTATACTGCTGTTACATTAATGACACCTTTTCTCTTTTTGACAAAGAAATTGACTTCAAAAAATTTTTAAATTGTCTTAACTCATTTGATCTTTCCTTAAAATTTCCCAATGAAATTGAAACCAATAATTTTCTGCCTTTTTTAGATGTACTTGTTACCAAATCGAATAATAAATTCATCACTTCAGTCTATCGAAAGCCCACTTTCACAGGTCAGTATATTTATTGGAATTCCTTTGGACCAAACAACGTAAAACAAATCTTGTTGATACTTAAACACATCGAGCCTTAAAAATCTGCTCTAAATCTACAATAAAATATGAACTAGACAATATTTGCTCTATTCTTGTACAAAAGGATTATCCAGAATTCCTTATTGATTTGTGGATTTCTAAAAAACTTTTACGTTTTCAACAAAGCACTAAAGACGGCCCAAAAAAATGTTTTGTCTGTTTAAGATTACCTTGGATTGGCGAAAATTCCCTGAAATTTGAAAGAAAAATAACTTTATCTATTAGTAATTGTTTTGGAGCGGTCCAACCACAAGTGGTCTTTTCCACCAGAAGAATTTTACCTGCTATACATAAAGACGTTCTTCCCACTTTTCAATAAAGTAATGTCGCATATCAATACGCGTGCCACTGCGATAGTCGGTACGTGAGTCGAACGTCTCAACGTTTGCGGGACAGAATCCGCCAGCATGTGCCGAAGTCTATTCAGAGCAGAACCAGTAAAGAACGTAAACAACCAGAACGCCCAGAAAAACTAGCCAATTCAATACCTCACTTGCATTGTGACTCAGCGATTGGAAACCAATTGTTAAATTAATCGAAAATGTGCATTTCACTATAAGGACAATTAATTTTTTATTCTTTCTAAAGCATGATTCGATTTTTATTTATCGGTCTTAGAATCAATTTTTATCACTCTTCGAATTTTTGTAGACAAAAAAACTTTGTTTACAAACATAAATTGTTAGTATAATTGTAAAAATTTTCTTTTTAGTTCCAAATTTTAACACAAAACTTGCATAATTTAGTTCCTTTTTTCTTGCCAAAAAAAAAAAAAAAATTTTTTTTACGCTGACGAAACGTAGTTTTATTTATTAAGTATTTTCAATTATTATGATAATTAGTAATCTTACTATTACTAACCTTAATTTTTAGCCAATCAGAATCAGTCTTAAAACTTTTGAAATACTACATTCAGTTCTGCAATTCATTCTAGCGAAACCTCCTGAAGAGAGCTAGACGAAAACGTCGAGTTTTTCAAAACAGCCTTTTTTAAGGCTACGCAATTAACAAGAGTTATTTTAAAACACTTTTTGCACAAAACTAAGATTTATCGGTTTGTGTTTTTGCTTACAATGATAACCGGGAAGTAAGCCATAGCAAGTGTGATTTTGCAGAAGTCACACTATGTACAGGTTGCTCTTGTTTTTCTTTTTTTTTGAGTTATTTGCAGCACAAATTGCAGTTTTTTTTAACTTGTTTTTCAGTTTCTGATTAAATATAAGAAAAATAATGTCAAATTATAGCTAAAAATATGGTTGAAATCAGAACAATTTTTAGTGAATAAGAACCGTTCTAGGACTTCTTAAACGAGTTTAAGAGCCATGGAAAGAGTTTGAAAAAATTCTCCGTCCACCACTGGCAACAACTTATTTCAATTTTATTCAAATAAATGTTTGATCATATTTTCCAAATATAAAAGTACAAATTTCTACAAAAAATAATTTTTTATTTAACGTACGATAATGCACTCATTTCAACGTAATTAATTTAACTAGAGTAGACGGCGTAATTTAATTACTTACAAAAACTGCATCACGAAACATAACAATGTATTTAAATCAAGAAGTTTGACAGTTTACCATCAATTTAATGAAGCTTTAAATTTTTTTTTAGTTGCGATAAAAAAATACAAATTTTTTTATGCTTTGACTGATTAAAAGCAGTTACAGTAGTTTTTATTATTTTTAATAAAATTTGGATGTTCTGTTTCCTGGATTGAAAACGATTATTCCAGAGTAAAATGCAACATAAAACAACAGTTTTAAACTTGAGTTTATATTTTTTTATAAAAATAAAAAAATCAATTTTATTTCTTCTGATTCGAGCAGTTTCGGCTATGCTAAATATGATGATTAAGCACGAAAGCTCATTAAATGCAATTAAATTAAAAAATAGAAGTATATCTTACTCAGAAAGAATTTCTTATTTCAAGTGCTCAATGGGAAAGTACTATCCGGCAAGTTTAAAACCAAGTGTTGAACTTATACTTTGTAGGTAGGCTTATGTGCAAAATTGATAAAGCGAGGCTTTACATAACTTGCAGTACCGCTTGGTTTCCATAAAGTTAATGGTATTTGGTAAAAAGAAAGACCTGTATAAAATTTCATATTTGAAACCAGTGTTTTTTTTAAGGCGTTTTGAGGAACCGAAACGGTCTCTCAAAATTGTCCAGCGGTCTCTCAAAATCTGCTTCTACAATAGTGTAAACAAAGCTAAGTACGCTCAGGAACAATAGGAAAAAAATTAGCGGTCTTTCAAAATTGCTTAGAGGTTCCTCAAGCCAAACCTTAAAAAAAACACTGTTTGAAACATTATATAAATAATTAAAGCATAAGAATCTATACAGGTTAAAAAATTTGCTTACAGTATGGACGACAGTTTTCCTCCCGCCATCTCATTGAATATTCGAATGCAAGATAACCTGACCGTCAATCAGGTCGGAAGAGGATTAAAATGTCGGAAGAAGAGAAAAGCGATTTCTATCGAAGTGAGTGGAAATGCGTTTGTGAGAACGAGGACAATTAGAAATTTCGGCAAGCAAGCTGAGCAAGAGAAATTGTAGGAAGAGACAAAATTAAATGTTAAAGAATTGAAATTGAATCAAAACAAAAAGGAGTTTGAGGAAAAAAGATTGTAGCCTTAACTAAAAAAGTTGAGACTTGAACGGGATACATGTTGCCCTGGTGGAGAAGGAGGGTGGGAAAATCAGACAGAGGGTGCACGTGTTGTTTTTATAGGACCAAATCCCTTGATTTCTCGATAATCAATAACCAAAACCTATTCAAATCTATTCAAATAAAACGCTCTTAGACCTTCATGTAACTTTAAATCAAGGGTGACAAACCTCGTGGTTGCCGCGTCAAGTTAAATATTGTTGAATTTCAAATACTGACTTGTACATTTATTTTCGATTGGACAACTGAGTTGTTAATTGATATTCGTTTTCTCTTAAAGTCATTAAATGAATTTCCTTTTTTTTTCATTAACGACAACCAGTTTATTTTTTTGTTTTATTTTATTTATCTTTTTGTGGAAGCCTTTTAATTTTTTTAAAAAGTTTAAGTTATTGTGTAAATAAGCATAATCAAATTTTGATTTTTACACCAAAGAATAGAACTCGTACTCAAATTTGCACTCAAATAAAAATCTATTAAGTTTTGCAGCACTGGTTAAAATTGATAATGCACAAAATAAAATAATCTTAATAAAACCTATAATATAGCGGTTCTCAACCTTTCATGGTCCATAGATTTCAGGGTATCAAAAGCAAGCAGCTGCACCTTGATGTCTTTTTTATCCCCTTTATTGTTACACCCACTTTTGCAGGTCTTGAGCTCGAATGCATAAAACTACAGAGTCATGACACGCTGACAATGATGAATCTGAACAAGTCGTTGCTTGAATTCTATCGTGCTTATGCAGCAGAGTTTTTAAACTTGAGAGCTTACGTTCTCAAATGGTTATCAATTTTTGAAACACGTACCTATGCAAACAATTATTTTATAAATTTAAAGTCACAAAAGTCATTACAGGTTAAAACTGACAGACAAAAATCTTGGTATGTCGTTGACAGTTGCCACATCATCAGTTCAACCTAATTGAGTGCTTAGTAAAGCAAAATATTTTCAAAAATTTTACTTCAGGGTAAAGGTTTGTTTCTACTGCGAGTATGGAATGAAGCAATTGTTATTTTATTGATATTTCCGCGCTTTAAATCTAAACAAAACATCAATAAAATAAACAAGGAATGATCTATTTCACACTTGCAGTGGAAACAAGTACCTTATATTGGCAATGCTAGTTAAATTTTTGATGAAATGTTTCTTTGTTGCTTTAAATTATTTCATACTTCAACACCGCCTTAAATATCTGCAGCTGTATGCTCGCATTGATTTTTCGACTATTCTGTATATTTATTTGTAATTTTGATTTTTTGCATTTATCTAAAAACAATCAACATACCATGCCGGAGTCTTTGTAGAATGACAGTTAAAAAGCCCCTTTTCACTACGAGATTATTTTTTGTTTTTTATTGATTTTTTTACTTCTTTTCTCGTTTAAACGCCAAAAAAAGCAATAAAGCAAAGAAAAAATACTCCTGCCAACGCTGGTAGTGTAAACGGACCTTAGCTTACAAACTGGGTTTTTATTGTTTTTGTTTGTTGTTTATTACTATTATTAAACAATTTGGTTCAATTCTTTGATACTTAATCAGGATAGAATTCAAGCAACGGCTTGTTCAGATTCATCAATGTTAGCGTGTCATCACTCTGTAGTTTTATGAATTCAAGTTGAAGCTCAGGGGCTGCAAAAGTGGGTGTAAAATTGAAGGGGATAAAAAAGACATCAACCTCCAGCTGCTTGCATTTGATATCATGAAATCAAGGGGGTTGATTTTGTCAAACCGATTTGCGGGCCGCATCTTTGTCACCTCTGCTTTAAATCAATAATGTACATCACAGTATTGAAAAAACCCTAAAGACCGAAGCAGTCACTTTTTTGTATAACATTCACTGATTAAGACCATTTAGGCTTATTGATTTTTACTAAATTGAATTGATTTTGAACACTTTTTTTTTAACTGCAACTGAAATTTTTAACGTACCGATGCAATTTAGAATTACAAGCTACATGATTAGTGATATTTTAAAGTTTACTTACACAAATGAAAAAATCCAAGATTCCAAGCAGGACTTGCAAATAATAACACAATTACATGTATGTATAATAACTTCATTATGTTCAAAGAATGACTAGCACAACAAATATTTTTAACTGCGAAAAATGCATTTCAGACAAACAAAATTGTTCAATTGAAAGCAAACACAGCAATCACTATAGCCGTATGATGGGACAGGGAAGGCAATAACCCGTCTTAGACAAAAAATAATCAGATTTTCTTCGAACACTGAGAATGCGTTTGGGAAAAAAAGGAAGCAATTTTATGCCTACGTTTTCTGCAAAATTATTTCGTAATAATTTTTTGAACTAGAAATGTTAGCCCATCACTGCCTATTTCATATATTTATTAATTTTTTGACTTTGATTTGTTATTCATTCGTTTATTCAGTTTTTATTTGCAATCAAGTTACAGGGTTTTTCAAAAATAAATAGCAAGTTTTAAAAATAAAGAGCGAGGTTTACTTGTAACATATATTGTTTCAAAAAATAAAAATAATCAGCGAAGAACAACAAAAATAGAAAAGAGTTAGCGAAAATCTCAAAATATCTGATCACGTAAAGCGGTTATATACAACAAAAACCAAACAAGAGCTGCTTGAAATTACAAATTTGGAATTTCAAGCTGAAAGATTCAAACTTGTAATTTTAAGCAGCTCTTGTTTAGTTTTTGTTGTATATAACCGGTCTGCTTGATCAGATATTTTGAGATTTACACTAATTCTTTCATTTCTTTGTTGCTCTTCATTTATTATTTTTAGTTTTAGAAGCAATAAAAAAATTCAATCTTTATTTTTGAAAACTTAATTTTTATTTTGGAAAACTCGTTCTTTATTTTCGAAAATCCCTATATTATTACGTTTCCAAATTGTTATTGACAAAGTTATTACAAATAAGAAAACAGCGTCTAAACCAGTGATGTCCAACTTACGGCCCACTGCTTACTCAAATTTCTTAGCATTTTTTATAACTGTATAAAATTTGATGCCACTGCAGTCATCTTAAAGTATAAAAAAGAAAGTAAATACGTCAGTTCATTGCTGCGTTGAGTGACGTCCAATGAGCTGATTCATGAAAACTTTTGTGGGCGGAGTTTGTCATAAGAAAGCTTGCCCTAAGCATCGTTTGCAGTACATTGTTTAGCTATTAAATTAATATTAATTGGGTTATTTCCAAGCACTTTTTACAATATCAAGTGATAGTTAGTTAGGTTTACCATACTTTCCAATTTTTAGGGCTTTGTCTTGGCCGGTTTCCCAGAAATCCAAAACAGATTCAAAGTGAAGACCTTTTTTTAGAGCACACTACTTTTTAGGGACAAGTTTTTTTTATTAATTAGCGTCCCGGCTCGCCCATTCCGAAATATGGTAGGCCTATTATTAGTTAATGACTTCAGTGGTAGTAAAGATAATAACTTTGAATCAATGTGGAGTGATTTGGAATGAGATTACAGAAGTAGTAGCGATGCTGCTAGTGATAAAAAAAATTTTGCTTTATTGGAAGAGTGGAAAGAGGATCAGATATTTTTAAGAGATTCTAAGCCCAGTCTGGGAATTTAATGTATGGTCAGGGTCCAGAAATCTTCCATTAACCAAAGATAGTGTCTCTCCTGGTCGACCAAGCTCAGGTGGCTGGACATTTCAAAGTATAGGTTGGTGCGCAGTACTCAGCTGTTGAGTAGACCAGAAATAGAGCAGTTGTGCGCGGTGCTTTGGCACCAGCACCCCAATCTCAGTCTTCAAGTTGCCTTAGCAGTGTCGCGCGCAAAGATAGATTTTTGCGCAATGCCATTCAATAGTGATGAAACGTGAGCAATCTGTCAAGTTTTACCACAAAATAAATAGCGGTTGGACAAAATGGAAAACGTCTAATGCTCTCGTAAACATTTAACTCATGTTGGGCCAATCGGTTATTAAAATGAAAGGTTGCCGTCACTTCCTTAGGGTGACTGAGCTTCAGCTTTCAAGCCTTAAGATACATTAAAAGTGTGCTCATGTCTTGACTTAAGGTCCCTTTAAAAGCCCTTTAGTTTCCAGAGAAGTGCAACAATGCTAGATCGTTTTCTTAGATAAACTTTCAGGAAATTTTGGAGGGCAGGTAGTATGCATAGATGTTGAAATAGAGAGAAGCCAAAACAGATTCCTGAAAAAAGCCGTTTTTCGGACAGCGAAGCCAGCAGAGCGTGCTGTCACCGGTGGTAAGGATGAAACTTTGGTTTCGGACAAGCTCCATGATCATTCTGACCATGTGTTTATCCGATTGAAGTCACAGCAGCTTGCAGTTAAGGTCACAGTGCCAGACAGTATTATATGCCGCTGACAAATCAACAAATTGACAAAAAAGTCCACGATGTTTTCTGTCAATAGAATGACTTGATCCCCGATTGGCTTTCCGCCTCAAAACCCAGCCTGCTCTCTAGGAAGCTGTTACAGCCTTTGTTTGGGAATTCTAAGGGACCAGTTGAGCAAGATAATCCGAATACCTGCGCTGAAACAAGGCTGTTTTAACTTTATTTTATTCCGGCTAAAGAAGTAGTTGCTATGAGCCTGAAGTTTTTATACAGTTGGCTTTGGCTAAGTTCTGATTGATTCGTTGAAGACTTTCCTCCGCAAACAAACAGAGACCACTGTCTCTAAATAAAATGGATGTATTATAAAATTTATAACTCACGACTGACAAAAATTCTCTTCCGCGCTCTGCCACTATAAAGCGAAAATCGGCGCTACGACTTAATTCGATCAACACAAATGATTCTACGTACCTTCGTAGAATAAAACTCCAAAACACTGGCGTAAAATAAATTCAACACTTATCACTGTAATACGATCAAAGAATCCTTCGCCGCGCTTCACGCCAAACCAACGCTTAACACTCTTATCTCGTCGTCGCATGCATTCAATCGAGCGAGCGTACATATATATAGACAAAAGGTCGCATGATGCAAATCGGCTGGAGTTATCTCGAAAACGCTTCGATCACGCGTGTTAAAATTAGAACATTAATAGAAACCAAACTGCTTAAAATGAGAAGCACCAGACTCGAGTTTCGCTCTTATTAGAGCTCGTCAGTGATGCATATCTCACTGCGAATCGAACTCGCTACGTGTTGTCTTCCAAGCAGGAGACAACACCACTAGACCACGCGAGCCCGACAACAAATCGATCACAAGCAGCTGGAAATGATTCCCGGCTTTGCCGCGCAAGGAATACACAGAATCCACTGTGTGGTAAGACCAAGGCCGCACCTCATGACCGGGACTTACCCGACAAGCGTTAAGCATCGCGCTTACACTCCTAGAGCTTGGCGGGCGAAGAAAGGATTTTAATGATATTATAAACAACATGAGGTATTTAGGAATATTAATAGAAACCAAACTGCTTAAAATGAGAAGCACCAGACTCGAGTTTCGCTCTTATTAGAGCTCGTCAGTGATGCATATCTCACTGCGAATCGAACTCGCTACGTGTTGTCTTCCAAGCAGGAGACAACACCACTAGACCACGCGAGTTGCGCGGCAAAAGCCGGGAATGATTTCCAGCTGCTTGTGATCGAGTTGTTGTCGGGCTCGCGTGGTCTAGTGGTGTTGTCTCCTGCTTGGAAGACAACACGTAGCGAGTTCGATTCGCAGTGAGATATGCATCACTGACGAGCTCTAATATGAGCGAAACTCGAGTCTGGTGCTTCTCATTTTAAGCAGTTTGGTTTCTATTAATATTCCTAAATACCTCATGTTGTTTATAATATCATTAAAATTAGAACGCATTTTCCATGGTAAGTGAGAACATTTCAAACTGCACTTAACTCTGTCATACGATACAGACAAAGCGCATTACGTCATCACCGTTTGGGGAAAGAAAAAAAAGAAAGTTGCATTCGAACAATTGCAAGCAGATAATTAAAAAACACAGTACAAAAGCGGTTATCCCTTGCCCAAGCGATTTCTGCGTTATAACAAAACTTTAAATTATTTTAAGGCGGAAAATAAGTTATATCGCCATGATTAAAACTATTAGGATTGAAGTGTGATAGCAACAATAGATCAATAATTGGTTTGACACGGCCTTAGATAATCCTCGCGAGGATCTTGCAAGACACAGAGCAGTATTATCGGTCGATAACTGTTTTGGATCTCCCACGGGCTTCATTGGCTGTGGGATCGCGACTACAAGCGCTCTTCTCCAGATCTTGGAAATTTTGAGTTCGTGCAAGCAGAAAAAATATAACTCAAGTAACGAGGACTTCAAAGCAGCTCCAGCATGGACATTTTTTATTGCTAAATATGTAGTGATTTCATTAGTTTTACACTTCACTTAGATTCCTAATAAATTAGCAATTTTAATTTTAGTTTAATACTCGTCATTTGATCATGGTGTCTAATTCTAAAAAGAGGAAATTTTATCTACAAGTAATTTTGCGGCCTGCCAAATATACTTAAATTTATAATTTGGCCCATTATGAAAAAAGGTTAGACATCCTTGGTCTAAATGCTATACGTTATTACACGCACAACATTAATTGTGCGTGGTCGCTAAAAAAAGGAATAGTAATTTAATCATTAAACAACTATATGTTGCGTCAGAGCTGAATGATATTGCACCAATTTTTTTCACCCCTTCTCGGCTAGGATTCCATTGTTGCAAGTTGTTTTTTATTTTTTATCAAATCAATCTTACTTTTAAATTAAATTTTTTTTTGTTTAATCGTTGATTCCGAAAAGATATTTGCTTTCTCGATGATGTTTCGAAATCAAAGTTTTTCAACGAAGGTGCATATATTTGTACTAAATTTGTTTTTCCAAACCGCCCTTAAAACATTTAAATTGTGTTGATTTTGTAAAATGCTATGCAAAGTTTTAATTACTCGCGGTATAGTAAATTTCATGCGTAACTTGCCCTTCTATATTTTGGCCAGTTTTGAACTGGAGCCTTTATTGCTTACTTTATAAGCGCGCATATTACTGCCAATAGTTGAGTATAAAATTCTGTGCTTTTCGTTCAGAAAAAAATAATCCTAATCCAATAAAATAATCATTAAATAACTTGTTTAAATTTTGCAATTCAATTGCAAACACATTCAGACCAAAATAAACTCTGGTACATAGACGAGGCCTAGACCGAAACTTGATACTTTAAGTCCAGACGCGACCAGGGTAAGCACAAACCTTAATTGATCTCCAATCATCTGCCTGTACAAAAATTATTTACGTTGTGCTTTCTATGTTGCTTTGTATCCGCTGATAAATTGTTACGGAAAATCATCTTTGTCATTAACGGAATCAGCTTTTATAATTCTTGTGCCAACAAACTTGTCACAAACTTATTGGGGGGTGGGTCACTTTAATTTATTTTATTTAACACTTCTAAAATTCTCTTAGATATGTCGTGCAGTATACTAGAAACGTCTGCGTTTCTTTACCGGTCATGGTGCACGAGAGTGATGGTAATAATAAGGCCTAATAATAATATAGTATGTAAATTTGCCTATTTTTGGTTATTGCTTTAACTTTGCAACAACAAAATTACTTTTTGTCCCGAATAAATAGTAAATTCTGCTTGAAAATTTACGACGTTTCGGTTAGCGGCTTTTCAGCGTGGCTTTAAGAAAAAGCGTTTTACGCTTGCGCTTTTAATTTAAATATCCTAATTTTTTTGCTATTTATTTCATTTTAGTGGAAGAACATAAGCTTTTTGTTTTTGTTTTAAAATACGATTTTTTTTCATCTTCACTATTGATTATCCGGACCGATATCTAAGCCTGGCCCTATTCTTGTTTTTTGGGTCGCTTTTTCTGCTTAATTAGTTCAGGGAGTCGTAGTTAAAAACGACTGAAGAAGTACTGCAGATGACTAATAAAATTATGTGGGTCGATATCGTGACGCTGCGTGCTGTTTTCATCAGTATTTTTTATTTCCTAAACCAGAGGTGGGAAACCTTTTTGTTATTGGAAGCCACATTTTAAAATTATAAAGAAAAGAGGCTGCATAAGTTGAAATATCTAAAACAACTGCGTAATTATTTTGAATCCATCTTGGGTTTTCTTGATTTTTTTTGCCGAAATGAGGTGATTTTAAAAAAAGTATTTACGTTGAACCAGACTCAGAATTGTTGATTTCTGTCCCAAGTGATCTTTAAAAAAAGGTCTTCGCTTTAAATTTGCCCGGATTTTCTTAAGTTTTGTTTCTAAATTGTAGCGTTCTTTAAAAACAAAAGGTTTTCATTTATCAGCAGTAGTCATTCTTACATAATTCTACCGTCATCGCGGCCGCACAAAAAGCTCATGAGGCCCGCAGATTTCCCACTTTTGCCTTTGATCAAATTTTTGAATAACACTTGCAGTTTAGCTATGTTACAAATTATGTGGAAGTCAGAAATACCCCCGTATGGACAATAGTTAAGGTAGTAGTTGGCAGGAGTTATAAAAGAGTAATCTTTATGTTCTAATCTCACCAATATTCTTCAAGATTAATGACTATCTAAATAATAAAAAAGTTGATAAAATGATTTTGATATTTTATAACAGGCCTCTACTAGGTTTGCTAGGGTCGAAAATAATTAGCTAAAATGATAGTTTTTAAAGACTAAAAAGTTCAATATATAGATAAAACAAAACGTTTGAAGAGTTAATAGATCTATTTTTGTAACTACGGACAAAAAAACTTATAAAATCAATTCATAAAATATTGTTAGTTAATAAATAGGTTTCTATTTTTGTTGTTGCCTTCCTCCAAAGCTGATTTTTTATTAACTCTCTAAAGGCGCCAAACTATACTCTACGTTTGGAAGACCTCCGCTGCTTGCAAGGGGTTCTTTTCACAAAATAGTTTTTGTGTTGCATGGGTACTGGTCTACTTTGCTGCAGTTAAAAAGGTGAGTAATGTCGCTTGTGCGCGTGTATTGCGGGCAATTTAGTGCGTAAATATTAGGATTTTGCCCAAATAAATAGGCTTACCATACGTCCCGATTTTGGTGGCACAGTCCCAATTTTTAGGGTTTTGTCCCCCCTACTCGGCAGAAATCCTATTTATAGCCGCAGACAGACTTCATGTGCAGACCTCTTTTTTCTTGTTTTTTTTAGAGATCACTATTTTTAGGCACGAAATTATGAAATTTGAGACAGATTTGAGGTGAAGATTTTTTTTTAAGAGAACACTAATTTTTAGAAATAATTTTTTTCTATTTAATGAGCGTTTCAGTTTGATTCTTTAAAAATATGGTATGCCTACAACTAAGTATCATTTTGATTGAAGATTTTTTAACACTTAAAGGAGAGACTTTATAAATTCGGCCAATTGTCTATTGCCAAAATATTTGTTGTTCATATGTCTGTGGACAAAATAAGTAAGAAATACATGTAGAGGTACCGTATTCCTGCATTTTTCCCACCAGATGATTGTATTACGGTAGAAGTCATTTTACGTGGCAGAAAACTGCTCAATCTAAAAAGTAAGTTGCCAATAAAACTTGTGAGTAAAATTTTTATCGACTGCATTTATTAAAACTTAAAAAATTACGGAGGCAAAATTCAAGCTTGCGCAGGTGGCTTGTGCGTAAAATTTTATGAAATTCATTTGAGCTAAAAAAGTATATATTTTTTTTTTTTTTATTTAAGAATGACTTCATCATTGAATTGTAAAAATGATTACACGAGTAGGCCTACTATTTAAATATGAATTAGTTTATCCATTGTTATTACAGATGCCTGTGCCAAAAATCTTGGCTAAATACGCGGTTGCTGAAAGTGTTGTCAACGGCCCGCCACGTTGCGAAGATATTCAATAAGTGACTCTGTTGTAAAAACATAATATTGTAAAGATAGGTAATGCTTAAAATTCTTTATTCTATTTATTTATCCCGAAAGCGAGGCAACTTTGCGCACTTAACTTCTGCACTAAAAAGCAATGTAACGATAAATGAGATTTTTAGTTAAGTAGAAAACAAAACGCTTAACTTTAAAAACTGCTATTATTTTTTCAAGAAGAAATAAAAATAAACAAAAAACACGAAAAACTTTTGCAAATTAGATTGCAAACATAAAAATATCCACAAACAATTAAGGCGTCGTAACCTGCTTTGTTTTTTGGCACCGGTGGTGGGGGTAAAACTTTGATTACATCAAGTTTCATAATTAATAAGATTATGTTCCCTGTCCGGAAGAAGACGGAGTATTTGGCAGGTGAGGCCGCACTACCATACAGTATCATAGGCTGCTGTGAGATCAACAAACACAGCGCGGACCTTTTTTTTATGGCCGAAAAGCTATGCTCAATTTCTTAAGTGAGAAGAGTTACTTGATTTACGGTTGACCTTCCACGCCAAAACCCAGCTTGCTCTCTGGGTAGCAGTAGAAAAAACTGCTCTTTTTATGGCACATTGCCAACAAGTTCCGAAGACCCACTATTCTTCAGCTGAACATCGAAGGCCTCACTGCAAGCAAGATGAACGTTCTTCATTACATTACTCTGCAGTCTGAGACACATGTCATCCTACTGCAGCAGATCCACTGCACTGATGTAGAAAGTTGAAACTTTCAAGCTACCAACAAACTGGGTCTTCTTTAAGCAGAAAGCATGGCTTTGCCACGTTTGTCCACGAGCAAGTAAGGTATACGCTTTTGGACCAATCTCCACCGACATCGGAGATCGAGTGGTTGTGGGTAGATGTTGATGGTTATTACAAAAATTGATTCAGTAATTAATACATTCAGTCCTAAACACGAAAATTTCCGAGATTTCATTTTAAACATGGCGCTAAATAAATTCTGAGCGCATACTATAGATCTTGGTTTTGATCTATGATGTTGTAGACGAGTGATGGCGAACCTTTTTCATAGAACGGGTAAAAAATGACACTTTTATCAAAACTACCATTAAGTGCCTACTTAATTGGCTCTAATTTTAACCATAATACAAGGTGAAGACTAAAAAAAAATTCTTTCCTTTTCATCAGCATCCAAAATCTCTAATCTTGGCAAAAATAGAAGGTGAAAGCTAAAAAAGGTCTTCAAGTCTAATCCGGCCTAAATTGCCAAAACGTTTTCGAAAACGTTTCAAAAATGCCAGTAATTTCGGAACATAAAATAAGTCATTTTATTTTAATTAGTCAACAATTTTTCTACCTGTTTCGACTTTCATGTTCCTACAAAGCTCAAAAAAATTGTGCTTAGCTTCTTTTTTGTACCATGACGTAATAAACCACTGATATCTAATTGTAATGTTTATTCCAA
This sequence comes from Diplosoma virens, assembly GCA_963680785.1. NCBI lineage: Eukaryota > Metazoa > Chordata > Ascidiacea > Aplousobranchia > Didemnidae > Diplosoma > Diplosoma virens. The sequence continues at coordinate 39,764,490 of OY796892.1, read as the reverse complement.
TTTAAAGTAAGGTTTTTGTCGGATGGTTCTATTATCGTAACCATAAATCAAATTTGATAAATAACTTTAAGTGAATTCTAAAAAAATAACTAATAATGTTCTTTTGCTTGTAAAATATATAATAACATTTTTTACATGATAACGTGATATCTTTTTTAATTATTGTACTTTTTATGCTGTTATCAAAACTCTTACAACCCCCAGAATAAAGCCAAACAACCCCCACAGGGACACGATCTCCAGGTTGAAAACCACTACGATAATAAAGTTATTATCGATAAACAAAATAGTACATATGCGATAAATAATATGTCGTTAAACTAATCAAGCAAATAATGCAATTACTTTGACGTCATACAAGGAAAAATAACTCAAAATATAGTAAATGCAAGTTTAGAAGATTTCATTTATTTAAAGGTGAGGAAGGCGTCTTAGGCATGTCGTAAAAAATATAATTTTAAAAAGCAATATATATGCAGTACATATATTTTGATTAATTTATAAATTCTGTTAAAGTTTTCAAATCAACCACTTCTTGTTGGTTTTCTCTGCTGCTTTTTTCTTTTTTAAATATTCCTATCAACTTATCAGGAAGTGACGAGTACAAAAATGGATTGAAAGCGCTGTTGATTGGAAGCAACAAACCAGCAGTGACAATGTAAGCAACATCATCCACATATATTCCGCTCAGTTTCACAAATGCTATGACGCATATAGGAATCCAACATAAAAAATCAGTGATGATTATTTTCGAAATACGTCTTTGCAATCTTGAATCAGTTTTTTCTGTTTGGTTTTTTACTGTTTCTACTTTACTTTTTGATTTTATGAAAATGCAAACATAGCCTATTGCAATAAAAATGAAAGACAAGAAATTGATGGTTATAATGGCAAGACTATATTCCCAAGCATTTTCCCCTCGATAAACATAAAATCTTGGCATGCACACACTGGTTTGTTCATAATATCCAAACTCTACTCCTGGAGAATATTTTGGATAGTTAGACGTGAGAAAGGATTTTGTAAATTCCCAATCGTTTCTGTTGTTTTTGATTGATTGATTGTTTATTTCTGCCAATCTACAAGCAAATTTTGTAATATTTTTTTTATTCTAAATTTGTAAACGAGTGAAGCGATCTGACAACTCAAGACTATGCACAAAGTATTCAGACGTTTGACGTGTAATCGGCAAAACAGCTATAACAAAAGATAACAACCAAACAAATATGATAAATAACATATATTTGCTGGTAGAAGCTGAGAGAATGGAAGGCGGCTTGTAAATTCTGTACCATAAAAAACTAGTTAATAAAACCATAAAAACATGAAGCTTCACTTGATAACACAGCAAGACTACCAACTATTGAACAGCGCATACTCGATCGCCATTCCAAGTCGATTTGACCGTAATAATCCAAATAGTAGACGCTGTAAACGGCAATTATGAGCAAATAAATTCCCATTATTATATCAGCAATCGAAATGTTCAAAATAATCAAGTGCTGATACCTGGAAGATCTGTTCAGCTGTGCGTTTTTTAAAAGTTTTGTTGTTGATATAATCACATACAAGTTACCACAAATGACTACAATACTCATTATCCAAAAAACACTTTTCAATACAGGATCAGCTATCTTTTCTAAATCCGATGAAAACACATTGTTTTTATTATTTCCGCAATCTTGCTCATCTTTATTATCATCACAATCTTGCTTCCCATCACATATCTGATCAACATCGATACTGACTTTGTTTCCTGCTTTGCAAAAAAATTGTTTTAGACAGTTCAACTCTTCAAATCCTTTGAAACAATTGGTGTTATTAGAGATGACGTAAAAATTATCTTCTATGCCGTCACAATAACGATCACCGATGTTATGATCAATGTGACAAGTGTAGTTACAAAATTTCGGTGAATTTTCACAATTACATTCATCACTAAGATCACTACATTCTGGTCGACCGTCACATAATGTTGCAAGACGATGATCTTCTACTCTTGTTGGACATGTTTTTGTTGACTTTTCCATTTCACCATTGACGTTAATAATGATGTTATAATCAGTATCAAATCTTAAATTCAAAATTTTTTTGTTTTTGTAATCAGCATGAAACAAGCCACAGGAAGGAAGCTTTTGTTTTCATAGATGCAAATTAAAATTATTTTCACACAAACATTCGTCAGACCAATCATAACAATCAAATATACCATCACACACTTGCTTGGATGAAATCAACAAACGTCGATCAAAACATTAAAAACACGAGTTGTTTAGACATAGGTCAGATTGGTCTTTGCACTGTGCTAAATTATCATATAAATTTCGTTGAGGCAAAACACAGTTTCGAGATGAACCAACACCAAGACATTTAAGCTCACGTTTGTACAGAATTTCATTACTTTTGTCTCTGCAGTTAAATATGCCATCACACAGTTGAAATGTTAATCCTAAGCTACCATCATCACATTGAAAGTTACGTTTTAGTGGTTTGGTAGAAAATTGCAGAAAAATTGCAGTACCGGTACCGGTACTCGATACTTTTGAATAATAAGAATTAATGGTAGTAACTAAAACTCTGTCATACATTGAATTTCATTTGACATTTAAAAATTGTATTTAACAAAGCGAAAACGATATTGTACGTATCCAACTGTTCACTTTCAAAAATCAATTATGCTTTGAATATATAAAACATGCGTGAATATGTTTTTAACTTGATTTTTTGCATAAATATGCCTTGGATATATGAAAAGTCTAATGAATACGTTGTCTTCTGATTTGTTTATTATATTAAAAAAAGTTTGTCAAAAATCGTACTAATTTCCGTATAACCTATTTCAGTGGTTTCGTCAAAGTTATTCTCAAACTTTTTGGGTCACAAACCTCTATTTGCAAATCTTTTTTTATCATGGACCCCAATTTTATGTCACATCAATTTTCTGCCCAACCAACGAAGAAAGATAAAACAAACTCAAAAATAAATAACACAAAATCCGTTAAAAAATAAATGCTTATAAACAAGCATACCATATTTCCAAATTAAAATGGTCTCTAAAAGGAAAAAGATTATTACTCTAGGGGTGATCGCCGCCATGGTGCTATTATGAAGAAATAGAGCAATATTTTGCGAAGGGGGCCACTTTTTGACATTTTTAGGGAGAGGGCGGTGTGGCCGCTCCTTTCGCTCCCTACTAAAGCCATCACTGTATAAACATATTTGATTTAATTAATTATTTTTAAAACAAGTGTCAGTGAACTTTTAAAAAATACATAAAATAAGACTCTCACCATAATCTTTACAGCTTGCTCTTTAGGTTGCAGAAGATCTATGATTGGTTCCGCACGAGTGTAGATAAGTTTCTCCAGAATCTTGAAGGGGACGCAAAGCAAAGAGATAAGTCTATATATTTCTTGGGGTCCATCAAAGGCTTATTCGGCTTTGGAATAGCAACCATTAATGCTTTTCTCGAAATTTTTAGAAGCTTCAGTTGGCGCATGCAGGAAGAAAGTGAAAGTTTTTGTATTTTAATTAAATAAAGGGTAAGCGAGTGAGATTTTCTCACAACTAAAATATTTATAAGCAGCAGCAGGTATTTTTTTATAACCAGAGATATCACAAACTTCATACTTCTAGTACGTTTTAGAATGTTATTTTTAATGGTACTAAGTTGATATAGCTTTATCATATTTTTTTCTGCAATCTTACATATACTATCTTAATGATTTTGATATTTTCTATAGTTAAGGGAGGTAATTTTTTAAATTCATTAAATCCTTTTCTAATAATAACGTTGCAATCTTCAAAATTAAAGATAACAATTTCTCCGTCTTTATCTGATTTGCAAAGAAGAATTTTACTACCAACCACTAATTAAGAAAGTTCTTTAGGAGCTGTGCGTAACAATTTCGTTAAGTTATTAGATTTATTATAACTCGCTTTCGCTGTGGAGCCAAAATTGCGTAGTTTACTTGAAATCATTTCACAATACGCCATTAAGTAGGACTATTTAAAACAGTGGTTTTTAACCTATAGATTGTGGCGATGGGGTTGTTTGATTTTTTCTGGGGGGCGCAAGAGCTTTTGATAGATAATATGATAGTAAAATAGTTAAGCAAAATAACATTCATAATTGTTATCTTATAATTTACTTAAAATCATTTATTGATATTTGATTCATAAATATAGAGATGAAATAAAATTGAAGTGAAATTTATGGCAGCAACAATAGGACAACCAGACAAAGATCTTACGTTAAGTTTTGAGAGTAACCTAATTATGAACATTACAATTAATTATAGATGATTTATTACGTAATATAAAGGAAGGAAATAGGCGTGCTTTGTATTCGTGTGCGCTCTGACTGACGTTTTTAAGATTGACAAGCAGGTACTGGGGGGAGGGGAACAAATCCATTTTTAAAAAAAATATAATGAATGTGCCATTGCCATATATTGTAAGTTTTTAATCTTAACCAAAGCATAAATAATTACCTTCTCTTAAAAATTGAATTTTGTGTTTTCGTATTTTTGACGATCTTTGATGGCGATATACAAAGATGAAAAAGTTTCGAGCAGGTTTTAAAAAGTAAAAAATATTATTAAGCCAAAAACGGCCCGACTTAACAGGAACGCTCAATGAGAAAGGTTACGGGTCGAATACGTACGGCTCAGGCAAAATTACTTATAGAAGCGGGTGAGTACGGGCCGCAAAATAGTGGGTCGTGTGTAGGTCTCTATTATAGAGAAGCCTATTACTAAAGTTGACAAAACACGACAGGGAATTTTGTGAAATTTATTATAAAACTACTTTAAGAAGACATTGCTGGATCATTTAGAAATCTTTGCAAAGTCAAGTTCGTCTTAGTAATGTCGCGCAGATCAACAATTTGATGTAAAATTGAAAGCCTAAATCACCTTGTTTTTCTCTAAAAATGACTCTCAAGTTGCATGATGGCTCAAATAGTGACCTCAGTTATAGCTTAACAGTAGAAAGAAGTTTGCTTAAAAGTTATACATATAAAATCATTTAGTAAAGGCAAAATAAAATTGACTAAAATAGCATCAAATAATATTTGATTGACCTCTTATGACATTATAATTCCTGCTAGTACATATTAGATATATAATTAAAAGTCTTCGTTGAAATAATTATCCTCATCGCTATTTATCCTTCTGTCTTTCAAGGCAACGCCGCAGGTCGCTTAGCAAGATCTTGGGGTAGCGAGATTTTAATGTAAAATACTTAAATACATGAATTTATAAAATCAATATGTGTATTTAAACAAGCATTTAAATGTGCGCTCGCATTGAAACGTGGTTGTGAATTTGACATTTGTTTCGGCGTAGTCAGCTGTCTCTGTTCCATCGCAACACTAGAGTGGACATCACAAGAATAATATAGTTCTTATATTGATTCGGTCGCCGTTGTCGTCTTTTGGAAGGATATCCACTTCAGGTCAGACACAAACAGTACTGGGCCGAGGGCGTATCCTTTTACTACCCTAGACTGATGTACTACCCGGATCAGATGTGGCAGTGATGTTGTTAAGCCAGCATTGAGTTTGGTCATCCAATTCCATCAGACCTCGTACTGCATGTGGTACCCGATGTATGGGACACGCTATTAGAACATGGTCTACGATTTGTTCAGAGGCGCCACACTCGCAATTCGGTGAAGGAGCGAGACCCTACTTTTGCATGGACGAATGGAATCGCACAACACCAGTCCGAAGGCAATTGAGCTAACCCAAGCTGTTCGGGGCAGCTCATCTCAACAGGCCTGGCACTGGTAATGGGTATAAAAACACGGAGCCTGGAAGTATTCTCACAGTACTCCGCGTTCCATTTATGCTTTGTCCACTCAGAAGCGCGGATGCTAAATCCGGCAAGGTTGCGCGCAGCTGGCACAAATGGATGTCTAGATCTTAGTATCTCTTGGCGAGCATCTAAGGACCCACTTAAAAGACCGTACAAGATATTATCAGGGTCTAGAGATCCACGGTAAGCCAAGGAGAGTGTCGCTCCCGGTCGGCGAAGCTCAGCTGACTGGATTCCTAAAAGTATGGGTAAGTGGTCGGTTGGAGTGGGACGCAGGCATCTAGTGACTATGCGCAAGGCGTCGTTCAAGACATTGTCTATAAGGCGAGTGTGATCGCTGCTATATCAAACTGGTGCGTAGTAATCAGCTTTTGAGTAGACCAGAGATAAGGCAGCTGTGCGTTGTGTTTTGGCACCAGCACCCCATCCCGAGCCTATAAGTCGCCTCAGCAGTGTAACGCGCGAGGATAGTTTTTTGCGCAATGCCATTAGATCGTGACGAAACGTGAGCGATCTGTCCAGTTTTACCCGAAGATAAATAGGGGTTGGATAGAACGATAGAAGTATATCGTTGTTGTAAAATTTTAGCTCACGTTTGGCCTGGCGATTATTTAAGTGGAAGGCTGCTGTTACCGTCTTAGTGTGACTGAGTTTCAAACTCCAAGTCTGGAGATACGCTGAAAGTGTAGACATGTCTTGGCTTAAAGTCCCCTCCAAGTCCTTTCAGTTTCCAGAAGAGTGCAATAATAATAAATCATCAGCAAAAAAAACTTTCTGGAAGTCATAGAAGGCAGATCGTACGTATAGATGTTCAATAGAAGGGGAGCCAAGACCGATCCCTGAGGAATGCCATTTTTCAGACGGCGTAACCTGCTTTGCTTGCTATCACCGGTAGTAAGGGTAAAACGTCGGTTTCAGACAACCTTCATGATCCTTTTGACCATATGGTTATCTGGCAGAAGCCTCAGCACCTTACAGGTAAAGCCACGGTGTCAGGGACACCGGCATTCTTCTTAGCCTCAGAAGAATTCTTGATGTTTTGGGTCAGCAGAACAACTTGATCCACGGTTTACTTCCCGCGTCGAAACCCAGCCTGCTCTTTAGGCAGTGGTTCAATTAATGACTCGACGCGGGCATAAATAAGTCTTTCCAGGATCTTGTAGGGGACATAGAGTGGAGATATCGGTTGATAACTCTTCGGGTCCCCCAAGAGCTTCATCACCTTCATTGGCCACTACAAGCGCTCTTCTCCAGATCTTGGGAATTTTGAATTGGTGCAGGCAGGAAGAAAAGAAGTCACGTGACTAGGACTTCAAAGCAGCTCCAGCATGTCCAAACAATACCTATATTCAGTTTAAGAATCAATTCTATAAACAAATTTTCGGCGTCCCTATGGGCTCCCCTATTTCAGTAACTATTGCTAACCTGGTTATGGAAACTGTAGAAACCAAAGCTCTTCAAACATTTCAAAATCCCCCAATTATGTGGAAACGATACGTCGACAATACTTTTGTGGTTTTAAAAAAGAATAATTTGGAAACCTTTCATGAACATTTAAATAACATAGAGGCAAGTATCAAATTTACTCTAGAAACAGAATCAAATAATTCCCTGCCATTTTTAGATGTCTTGGTAGTAAAAGAAAAATCTGGAAATTTGATAACCAAATTATATCAAAAACCAACGCACACCAATCGGTTCCTCAATTTCAACTCACAACATTCATTAAGCCAAAAGCGTGGAATAATATCCACTTTATCCCACAGAATTAATTCGAAACTAATTACGAAAAAGACAGACAAATCAATAGAAATGAAAAAGTTGATTGAAACACTTAAAAATAATGATTATCCGGAATGGTTTGTTAAACAAACACTACGTCATACCAACAAGAAGTGGAATGATCATAGCAAAGAAGAAAGCTTTTTTAGTGATGAAAGAAAAGAATTGGTTGTGCTTCCTTATTTGACAGGTTTTACTGAAAAAATTACTAGAATTTTCAAAGCGTTTAACATAAAAGTTTGCACCAAACCAATCAGGACTATCAAAAATATTTTACCGATTACGAAAGATTTCATTGATTTTAACCAACGAACAGGTGCAATTTACCAAATTCCTTGCAAAAATTGTTCTGGTATATACATTGGAGAAACCAGCCGCAGTTTTAAAACCAGATGTTCTGAACATAAGCGAGATTTGAACCCGAGAAACTTGGCAAAAATTGATGACAATAATATTAACAAAAAAACTGCTCTTGTAAAACATGTGGTAAATTTTCAGCATAACATTGATTTTGACAACTCTTCTATTCTTGCTTTTGAATCAGATTTTTTTAAACGTCGCTTTTTAGAATCTTTTTTCATCAACAACAAAATTACTACAGTAAATGACAAAGAAAATTGCTTTTACAATGAAATTTACAATGAGTTAAAATAAAACCGCTGCTTCTTTTTTGTTTGATCGTTCGCTTTTGTTTATATCCTTGACTGCCTTGTATCACTTAACTTGCCTTTTTCTTTTTTCCATTTTCAAAAAAATTTTAACAGTTGTATGTATTTTCGTTCATTGCTTTTATCTTTTTTATTTCAAGTTAGTCCTGACGAAGAGCGTCTGTAATAACGCTTGAAACGTTGACTGTTTTTAAAGTTTTTAGTTTGAATAAACTGAAGATTTTAGTTAAGTCTGTTTACCAGAAGAGCATAGAAAAATTATGAATAACTTACCTGGTAACAAAACCAATAGAATAATAAACTACATTGTCATGATTAAAATGATTATGGATGAAGTGACATGGAGCTTTACCTGGTTTTAAGTGTTGATGGACATCAGTAAATTCTCTCTGTGAGAAAGTGTCAGAGATATTTACTGGGTCTGGTGTTGTGGTCCTCCAAAGCCCAGACACTTCTTGAGAGACAAGTCTATATAGCTTACGGTCAACGGCCTCGTATTTCTCGTTTCTGACTAGCTGAGATGCAATAGCATCAGCTGAGACGGGACAGTGACCTACCAGTAAGGTTGTTCAAAATACTCCATGCTTTTCGACTAGAGTATGAAAAGTCAATGCTACAAACTGCCTCGGATGATCTATCTTTCCGCTTCCTGCCAAGCTTTGCAAGCAAAGTTGTAGCAGCCCAAACGAGCCGTCTCTTGGAGGAAACTGCAGGAACGTTCTATAGAAGTATTCATACTCCGCATCTTAACACGGAATATAGTTGTTTCGATAACCGCATTAAATAGTCTTTTTGGGTGCTTTTTGATAATGTTACAGAAGTTTTGGTAAGCCGCATCCACATCAAGTGAATCAGGCGGCAACAAAGTCTTTGTAAATTTATTCGTCAAAGCAATGTAATGACTCCATTTTGCCTTGCGGAAGTTTAATCTCTTAACAGGTATGTTTGGCACTGACAGAGAAAAACTTGGTGGTGTAATAAGCAAAGGTCGATATTATGACCGGGGCAACTTTTCAAGGACACGTCTATCCAGTAAGTGACTGTTTGGACCTGTGGTAGCAAAAGCTAGATCTGGACTGGTGCTAGTATTCCAGTGGCCGAAGTAAAAACTGGCCGCGTCATTGGCATTGCATGGGAGGGCAAGGTTATAAACGCTTGCTCAGTCAGCAAAGCACTCACCGTCCGGACTGTTATCATCGTAACCCCAATCAGCTTGACGACAATTGAAATTGCCAGCATAAAAGACAGGGATGTCCCAGCTGACAGGTGCTTTCTCGTAGCCTGGGATATGAGTACGTCTGTTATTATTCTCAAACATGACAGACCGAAACCAACCTGCCGAAACGGAAGGGTATCCACTCATTCCGACGTTTAGCGATAGTCTGCTAATCGGCAAACATCCTTTTCAGGACGCGGCAATGCCTGCAAAAACTGTCCTATTCAGGGCACATTGCCAAAAAGTTCCGAAGACTAGCTAAACATCAAAGGCCTCACTGCAAGCAAGATGAACGTTCTTCATTACCTTGCTCTGCAGTCTGAGGCACTTGTCATTCTACTGCAGCAGACCCACTGCACTGATGCAGAGAAGTTGAAATTTTCAAGCTACCAACAAACTGGGTCTTCTTTAAGCAGGAAGCATGGCCTTGCCACGTTTGTCCACGAGCGACTAAGGTATACGCTTTTGGACCAATTTCCACCAACATCGGAGATCGAGTGGTTGTGGGTAGACGTTGATGGTTATTAAAAAATTGATTCGATTAAATAGATTCAGTCCTAAATACGAAAATTTCCCAGATTTCATTTTAAACATGGCGCTAAAAAAATTTCGAGCGCATGCTATAGATCTTGGTTTTGTTCTATGATGTCAAAGAAAGGGATGGTGAAATGTTTTTATAGAACAGGTAAAAAATGACGCTTTTATTAAAGCTATCATTAAGTGCCTACTTAATTGGCTCTAATTTCAACCAAAATACAAAGTAAAGACAAAAACCATGTATAATAAGAAGTGGAAATAGTCACCTAAACGAATTAACAAAATTACAAAAACAGACTTTATTTAATAAACACTATTGAGCACATTTAATATTAGGTCATCTTATAAAGTAATGTCGTTTTATTAGAGGATTTTGAAGAAATAAAAAATTCACTCAAAGTATTAAGTTAATCAATTACATAGTGTCCATCTGAATGAATGACATTCTCCCAACACTCTACAAGTTTATTTATGCCACTCTTATAAAAGTCAGCATGCTTATTAGAGAAAAAATGCTGCAGGTCCGTTTCGAGTGCCTCAACCAAAACAAGATTTGCACTATTGCAAAGTGCTGTCAAGTGTTTGGTGTCAAACACTTTGAAAGCCAATATGGCCAAAAGGATTAATAGAAGAGATGCACAAGGACAAGGACGGGTTTGTACGCTCTGTTCGGCTGCAAACTTCGTCCCATTCTCTTGTTCGAGACATTCGTAAACTGTGTCTTCTTGAAGAACATGTATGATTGACAATTTGTGTTAAGTGTTGTAACTTATTCGTGTACTTCAGTTGTATTGCTTGTTAGACTCATTCATTTCCATTTCAGTTAATATTGATTTGGCGCTTGATGAAATATCTCCCTGCCGGTCATATTTGGGGCCGGGATGTTGCAACCAAATCAAATTCCTTTTCTTTTGTGTGACCTAGTTTTATGATCTAGTTATTACGCTTCACTAGCTGAACGGTACACTTCATCGTAATCGAGACCACGTTTTTCTCATGCAAGTAATTCTTTTCATTCGGTAAATATGCAAGTTAGATTACACAAGAAAGTTTTGTTTTGCTCGCTCGTTTATTGAAGATTCCCGCTGCCTTAAATAATTTGGTAAGTCACATCTTGCTGGGTTTGTGAATAGTTCTAATATACAGTATATTGCTTTAGGTAAACTGTAAAAAAATTTTTAATCACAAACATTGCATTAGCGTGTGTCTTTGTTTGCTTGGTGTTGGTGTGCTGAAGCAGGCTACGTAGCGCTTCGCACTTCTGGTCATTAGATTAAATTCATTTTAGTCATTTACTCGCTGGTGTACTTGTTTCGCGCATTTAGAATTATCAGATTATCTCGGGCAGTGGTAGTTGGCCATTCGCCCGCCCCTGTAGGTAGTTTGGAGTCTACACCAGGTGAAGCATTGAAACTTATGAATTGTTAAAAACTAAACTAAATTGGTTGCTTCAGATTTTTTAAAGTAAGAGAAATGAGAAAAAAGGTGCTGAGAAAAAACGCGAAAAAAAAAAAAAAACTGCTGTACCTGAATGCTTGAATATGCGAGAAGGTTTAAAGCTAGAATCTTTTCTGAAAAATAAAAATAATTGATCACAAATAAATTTCTATGTACTTTTATTTAAAAAAAATCATTGTGAACTTCCGCTTCATCAATATCAAAGAAACAGCATTAATCAGTTAATTTTACTCTTAGGTACCGATATCAAGACCATCAACGTATCATTGTTTGCACAGCCGTAAGAGCAAGGGTAGATTATTTACCAAAAGAATTCCGATAATATTAGGTCATTCCATAAAGTAATGTCGTTTTATTAGAGGATTTTGAAGAAATAAAAAACACACACAAAATATTAATTTAATCAATTATATGGTGTCCATCTAAATGAATGACATTCTCCCAACACTCTACAAGTTTATTTATGCCACTCTTATAAAAGTCAGCATGCTTACTAGAGAAAAAATGCTGCAGGTCCGTTTCAAGTGCCTCACGCGAAAAGTATTCTTTTCCATCAGTGAAATGTTGCAGACTTCAGAATAGATGATAATCTAAAGGAGCAATATCTGGAGAATACGGAGGATGCAGAAGTTTTTCACAACCAAGCTTCTCAACCTTACTGCACGTAATCCTTGTGGCAGATTCGGAAAAGAGGATAATTTAAAGGAGCAATATTGGGAGAATACGGAGGATGCGGAAGTTTTTCCGAACAAAATTCCTCAATCTTAATCCACGTGAAGCATTTCCACCAAACCAAATCATTACAGCTCAATCATACTGTGATCAGCTCAATAGACTGAATGAAATGCTTAAAGAAAAAAGAAGCTCTTTAGTCAATTGTAAGGGTGTCATTTTTCATCATGATAACGCTAGACCCCATCGTGCAAGGATTACGTGCAATAAGATTGAGGAGCTTAATTGAAAAAAACTTCCGCATCCTCCGTATTCTCCAGATATTGTTCCTCCAGATTATCATCTATTCCGAAGTCTGCACATTTCACTGATGGAAAAGAATACCTTTCACGTAAGGCACTTGAAACGGACCTGCATTATTTTTTCTCTATTGACCATGCTGACTTTTATAAGAGTGGCATAAATAAACTTGTAGAACGTTGGGAGAATGTCATTCATTCAGATGGACACTAAATAATTGATTAAATTAATATTTTTTGTGTGTTTTTTATTTTTTTTAAATCCTCTAATAAAACGACATTACTTTATGGGATGACCTGATGGAATGGAAAAATCACTTTATATTCTTTCACAGCCATTTTGTCAAGACAAATAAATAATAATTTAATTTTTTTGCATTCTTCTATAAAAATCAATCTTGGCTTCAGATTTCGTAAGCAATTTTTTGCTTTTGTTTCTTGCTGTTCTCTTGATTACGCCACACGACTCAGCTTCTGATCACGTCTCACCACGACTCACCTTCTGACACGACTCACCTTTTGATGACTTATACTTTATGGTGCAACAATGGTGTAACAACACTTTATTTTTTCTAGTTTTTAATTGTCATTGAATATTATTGTAAAAAAACAATTTCAAAAGCACAAAAAGCCAATTTGTTTTGCAAAACCAAAATTTTTTTACGCAACCCACAGTTTGAGAAGCCCTGGTTTATACCAAATTAAAGTAAGGTTTTTGTCCAATGGTTCAATTATCGTAACCATAAATTAAATGTAGATAAATAACTTTAGGTTAATCCTAAAAACATAACTAATAATGATCTTTTGCTTGTAAAATATATAATAACATTTTTTACATAATAATTTAATATATTTTTTAATTATTGTACTTTTTATGTTGTTATCAAAAACTCTCACGATCCTCAGAAAAAAATCAAACAACCCCACGGGGGACACGACCTCCAGGTTGAAAACCATTAAGATAATAAAGTTATTATCGATAAACAAAATAGTACATGAGCGATAAATAATATGTCGTTAAACTAATCAAGTAAATAATGCAATTACTTTGACGTCATACAAGAAAAAATAACTCAAAAATATAATAAATGCAAGTGTAGAAGCTTTCATGTATTTAAAGGTAAGTGAAGGCGAGTTAAGCATGTCGTAAAAGATATAATTTCAAAAAGCAATATATATGCAGTACATATATTTCGATTAATTTATAAATTCTGTTAAAGTTTTCAAATCAACCACTTCTTGTTGGTTTTCTCTGCTGCTTTTTTCTTTTTTAAATATTCCTATCAACCTATCAGGAAGTGACGAGTACAAAAATGGATTGAAAGCGCTGTTGATTGGAAGCAACAAACCAGCAGTGACAATGTAAGCAACATCATCCACATATATTCCGCTCAGTTTCACAAATGCTATGATGCAGATGGGAATCCAACATAAAAAGTCAGTGATGATGATTCTCGAAATACGTCTTTGCAATCTTGAATCGGTTTTTTCTGCTTGGTTTTTTACTGTTTCTAGTTTTTTCCTTGATTTTATGAAAATGCAAACATAGCCTATTGCAATAAAAATGAAAGATAAGAAATTGACAGTTATAATGGCAAGACTATATTCCCAAGCATTTTCGCCTCGATAAACATAAAATCTTGGCATACACACGCTGGTTTGTCCATAATATCCAAACTCTAGTCCTGGAGAATATTCTGGATAGTTGGAGGTGAGAAATGATTTTGTAAACTCCCAATCATTGACGTTGTTTTCCATCGATTGATTGTTCATTTCTGCCAATCTACAAGCAAATTTTGTAATATTTTCTTTATTCCAAATTTGTGAACGAGTGAAGCGATTTGACAACTCAAGACTGTGCACAAAGTATTCAGACATTTGGTGTGAAATCGGCAAAGCAGCTATAACGAGAGATAACAACCAAACAAATATGATAGCTAACATGATAGCAGATGCTGAGAGAATGGAAAGCGGCTTGTAAATTCTGTACCATAAAAAACTAGTTAAAAAAACCATAAAAAAACATGAAGCTTCACTGGATAATACCGCAAGACTACCAACTATTGAACAACGCAAACTCGATCGCCATTCCAAGTCGATCTGACCGTAATAACCCGAATAGCAAACACTGTAAATAGCAATTATGAGCAAATAAATTCCCATTATTATATCAGCAATCGAAATGTTCAAAATAATCAAGTGCTGATACTTGGAAGATCTGTTCAGCTGTGCGTTTTTTAAAATTTTTGTTGTTGATATAATCACGTACAAGTTGCCACAAATAACGGTTATACTCATTATCCAAAAAACACTTTTCAATATAGGATTAGCTATCATTTCTACATTTGATGAAAATACAGTGTTTTTATTATTTCCGCAATCTTGCTCATCTTTATTATCATCACAATCTTGCTTCCCATCACATATCTGATCAACATCAATGCTGACTTTGTTTCCTGCTTTGCAAAAAAATCGTTTTGGACAGTTCAACTCTTCAAATCCTTTGAAACAATTGGTGTTATTAGAGATGACGTAAAAATCATCTTCTATGCCGTCACAATAACGATCACCGATGTTATGATCAATGTGACAAGTGTAGTAACAAAATTTTGGTGGATTTTCACAATTACATTCATCACTGAGATCATTACATTCTGGTCGACCGTCGCATAATGTTGCAACATAATGATCTTCTACTCTTGTTTGACATGTTTTTGTTGATTTTTTGATTTCACCATTAACGTTAATAATTATGTTATAATCAGTATCAAATTTTGAATTTAATATTTCTTTGTTTTCGTAATCAGCATGAAAGAAGCCACAGAAAGGAAACCTTTGTTTACATACATGCAAGTTAAAATTATTTTCACACAAACATTCGTCAGACCAATCATAACAATCAAATATACCATCACACACTTGCTTGGATGAAATCAGCAAACGTCGATCAAAACATTGAAAACACGAATTGTTTTTGCAAAGATCAGATTCGTCATTGCACTGTGCTAAATTATCATATAAATTTCGTTGAGGCAAAACACAGTTTCGAGATGAACCAACACCAAGACATTTAAACCCACGTTTGTACAGAATTTCATCACTTTTGTCTCTGCAGTTAAA
Organism: Diplosoma virens; assembly: GCA_963680785.1. NCBI lineage: Eukaryota > Metazoa > Chordata > Ascidiacea > Aplousobranchia > Didemnidae > Diplosoma > Diplosoma virens. The sequence goes on along the minus strand of OY796892.1, from coordinate 39,748,919 downwards.
TATGCCATCACACAATTCAAATGTTAGTCCTAAGCTACCATCATCGCATTGAAAGTTACGTTTCAGTGGTTTAGTAGAAATTTGCTTTAAATTATTTTGGCAATACTTTTCATCAGACAAATCATAACAATCTAGTATACCATCACACACTTGTTTAGATGAAATTAACAAACGTTGATCAAAACATTGAAAACACGAATTGTTTAGGCAAAGATCAGATTGGTCTTCGCACTGGGCTACATTATCATGCAAATTCCGTTGAGGCAAAACACATTTCCTAGCTGAATTACCACTGCTACATTTAAACCCGTGTTGATGTAAAATTTCATCACTTTTGTCATGACAATCATATATGCCGTCACAAAACTGAAATGCAAGTCCTAAACTACCATCATTACATTGAAAACCACGATTACATTGTTCAGTAGAATTAGCAAGGCAGTTAGACATGCAAATAAGATCAGTTGCATTGCAATCAGCAGTAGAACAGAGAAGAGAGGAAGCATTAAAGCAAGTTGAATTATAACAAAAGCTATGCGTATTTATATTACATTCGGATAAATTAGTTAATCTGTTAATCATGACTTCACATTGACCGCAAGTTACAAGTTTTTTAACTTTGACATTTTCATCACTTCCATCAGGGCATTGTTCGATTCCATCATTTTGTTGTTTAATCGGAATGCATCCTTTGAACCTATCTCCAAAATTTGTTTTGCAATCAACAAGATTGTTTTTGTAACATTGGCATTGAAATTCATTTCTATTGCAAGAACAATTCAATTCATCTGATTTGTCTGTGCAATCATATGATTGATCACACTTTCCTATAAAATAAAATAATAATTTTTTTTAGTTTCAAATAAAAGTTCAAATTTTTTAGTTTCAGGCCAGTGGTTCTTAAACTTTTTGAGACGCGCCTCGTTTTTTTACTCAAACAAAACTTGCAACCTCATCCTCATGAAAAAAATTCTCACTCTTTTTCATGCAAGCAAAAGTTGCGTCTCCACTTCTTCATGCAAGCAGAACACGCGCTCTCCTTGATGACACAAACCAAAAGCAAAACCTCAGCGATTTTATCAAATTTTCCAAAGGCTAAAAAAAAAGGTTTTCGCTTTCCATCAGCGTCCAATCCGTCCTAAATTGATGGTGTAGACTGAAACATTTGTCTTTTCAATTATCAACTCAATTACCACACAGTTTTTCACGCCTCCCTGAAAAGCCTTTCGCCCTTCCGGATCAGATACTGGCAGCGATCTTATTAAACCAGCATCCAGAACCCTCAAACCTCGTGCTCCATGTGATGCCTAAAGTATGGGGCACACTGTTAAGATGTTGTCTGCGGTTTTTTATTGGAACCTGACTGAATGATGAGAATGAAAACAGAGAGCCTGGATGTAGGCTACTTTTACAGTACTTCGTGTTCCATCTATGATTCGTGCACTGGCAGCGTAGAGACCTAGTTTGGCAAGATTGCTTATTATTTTCCGCAAATCTGGCACTAACGGGCGTTTAGTTCTTAGTCTCTCTTGGCGCGCACCTTCAAACTTACTTGAAAGGCGAAGCAGTATATGATCAGGGTTCAGGTTGCCAGGGCTAGCCAAGAGGAGTAACACTCATAGTTGGCGAAGCTTAATTGGCTGGATGGCTGAAACTATTAGTAGTTCTGGTCGCGCAATGCACATACTCGTATCATAAACCAACTACTATATAGTATTTGGAGGAGACTAAGTCATCAGTGGCAATGCACATAGCTTCATTCAAAACGCGGTTTATGATACGAGTACGTGCGTTGCGCGACCAGAACGGCGCGCAGTACTCTGTAGTTGAGTGGGCCAAAAAATAGGGCAACTTTTCCCAGTTTTTTTGGTACCAGCACCCCATTCCTAGCCCGCCAATCGCCATAGCTTTGTGACGCTCGAAGAGAGTTTTTTTGTGCGATACTACAATAAGATGCTGACGGAACGTAAGCGATCTGCCTAGGTTTACCTAAAGAAGTAAGAACTGGACAGAATAATAAAAGTGTATTGTTATTGCCAATCTTTAGCGAACATCTAGCCGCTCTGTTGTCTACATAAAACGTTGCTACCACCATCACTGAATGATTGAGCTTCAATTTCTATGTCTGAGATACATTAAAAGTGTTATCATGTCTTGATTTTAAGTCCCCTTCTAGTCTTTCCAGTTTCCAGAAGAGTGCAACATAGTTAGGCGATCAGCATAAACAAACGTTTATAAACGTAAAAGAAAGATTGTACCTATAGATGTAAAAACGAGTTAAACAAGACTGATCCTTAAGCAATGCCGTTTCTCTGAGGCGGAGTCTGTTCAAATGCTATCACTGGTAGTAACGATGGGACTTTGGTTCCAGACAAGTTTTTTTATCATTCTAATCATGTGCTGCTTATCTAAAAGAATTCTTATAAACTTGAAAGTAAAGCCATGGTGCTAGACAGTGTCACATACTGCTGTCAGATTGACAAATACAACACCAGTGTTCTTCTTAGCTTCGAAAGAATAATCGATGTTCTGTGCTAACAGAACATCTTGATCCATGTTCACGTTCCCCGTCCTAATTCAGGAAGTACTTCTTATGAGCGCTGAATAAATACGTAGTTCAAACCTGGGGTAAATAAATCTCTCAAGGACCTTGTAGGCGACACAGAACAAAGATATCCGTTGGTAACTTGTTGAGTCCTCTATTCGTGTTTTATTGGCTTTTGAATTGTGACTACAAGCGCTCTCATCCCGATCTTGGAAATTTTAGAGCATTTGTAAGCAGGAAAAAAATTTACATCATCTGGATTTCAAAGCAGCTCCAGCATGGATTATAAGCTCTGGTCAATTTGAATTAGAGGAAAAGAGATTTGCTTGGTTTTAAATATTGGGCACCAGCAGTAAATTCTTTTTGCAAGAAAGCCCAAAGACATTAACTAAATCTTGTTTTACGCCCTCCAAGATCAAATACCTTTTAAGAAATCAGTCCAGGTAACTTGGGGTAAACAGCCTCATATCTCACATTTCTGACTAGCTGAGGTGCAGCAGCATCAGTTGAGACCGGACAGTGACGAGGATAGTGTCCACCAGTGAGGTTGCTCAATATACTCCATGCTCGGCGTAAAAAGACAACTGTCATTTTAATTGTGTTTTAATAGTTGATCTAAAAGTTGAATGAATTTCAAAAGGTTTTTAAACTAAAGTGAATTCATTTCCTTGGCTTACATTTTAACCAAAGTAATGTAGCTCTTATGCGCGTTTAAGACAATTGGTTGCAAACTTTTTTGCACGTCGACCTCACTTTAAATAAAGAATTTTTATTGACCTCAATGCAGTACACTTATTAACTAATGCAATGAATCATTATAGAGAAGATTTTTTTGATTTTTACACTCATTCAGCAATTTTTTTTTTATTAAATGTTGAGAAACAAGTAGTATATACAAAAAAAAGTCTTCACATTAATGATCATACATTCTTAAGTTAGTACGTTGCAATATTATATAGTAGTTTTATTTCTGTAGTAGACCCAATCAGTCTTTTATCAACTCCCCTTTGACCTCTTGCTATTGAATGACCACTTTAAAAACCACTGATTTAATTTAATTAACTTTTTAAGTTTTTGAATAATTCTTATCTCTTATAATGCCAAAACACCCGTTTTCATGCGAAGACATTTTTAAGACTGAAAAAAAAGCAACTTTTCCCCACCTAATCGTGAAGGAAACAATGAGGAATTGAAAATAAGATTGTCGCAATATTTTTAAATAAATAAAAAATATTGTAATCTGTGTGCAAACTCACTTTTTCTTTAAAAACTGTTAACAACACTAAGTTACAAAAAAAGCCATGCAATTTTGCTTGTAGCCTGGCTGAGCTAACGAATATAGAAAAACAAGAGTTTTTGTAATAAAGCAAATACAGGCTTTTGTGCAAAGCGTATAAGGACACTCAAGAGAAAGCAAATGAAAATACTTATCAAAGTAAAAAACAGTTCAAATATCCGTGAAAGTTGAGTAGACAAATTTGTGTTTCGAGGCGACTGCAACATGATCACAGAAGTGAGTAAATAATTGCTATATTTATATATAATCATGGTTTAAACGCGGGATGCATCACCTTTCATAAAACGTTTAATTTGACCATTATTTACATACCATAATGTACCATAAGTTAATTATAGCATATGTGTCAAAGTTTTTCGCCATGTTAGAAGTCGCTCAAGACATAATTTCTAAATCGGTTTTTGTTGAAAAGCATGTCGATGAAATAGTTCTTACCATAAAAAAGGGTTCGCAATCATTTTTATGTGAGAAGCACTTGTCTAAGGTCAAATTTGTGAACAATTCTTACGTAATCTATATTTAACAATCACAACAGTTGTTTTGGATGCTGAACAAAAAGTTTAACAAGAGTTTAAATATTAAACAACGTCAATTGACGCAAATTTAATAAAGTGATTTATTTGTCCCAAAAATTACTACACTTAAATACAATTTTTCAGTGTTGTAAAACCTAAAATCTCTGCCCATATTTTTCTCGTAACAATTATGTTTTCTTCGACACAAAGGTTTTGGAACAAATGTGCTAAATCAATGGTGTTGAAATCCGATAAACCCGATTATTAAAAGTTAACTGATGAAAACAATAGTTGATTATCTACAGATAATAAATGTTACAGTTTCACTCAAAACTTCTCAAACAGTTTTTATTGTTTGTTTGAGTGTCAAGTAGCATAGCACATCATTGCGCTCCCTAATAAAATTTAGATTTAGTGTACAGTATTTACATTATGTCTTCATCAGAGCCACCATTTAAACGTGCAAAAATAGAAATTTCAGCTGAAAAAAAGTAGCAGATCTGTCAATACAAGTGTGATCATAACAAGGCAACACAAAGTGAGATTAGACAGCACTTATGGGAAATAAATGTTGGAAGGTCAACAATTTCCGACATTCTCAAAAAAAAGAAAAGTTAATGACAGAAAGCGAAAAAGCTCTAGGTCCGAGAGCTAGGTCCTGCAAGGAACCAGAGCTGGAATCCGCTATTATTCTATGGTTTACAGATGTCTGTTCACGAAATCTGCCTGTCACATGCGACATGCTGAAAGAAAAATCCAAGACTTTTGGGGAGCAACTCGGAGTTGAAAATTTTACGTATTCAAATAGCTGGCTGAATCGCTTCAAGGAACGGCGCGGAATAACGTTGCAAAGTGTGCACAGAGAATGTGCTGCTGCCAACGTTGTTGAAGTCTCAAAAGGTAGGAAAATTTACAAAAAATCATTGTTAACTATGCTTTAAAAAACGTCTATAACATGGAAGAGACTGGATTGTTTTATTGCCTGAACCCAAATGCAACACGGCTACGGGTCTAGTTAAAGATAAAAAGAAAAACAAGGAGACAATAATGGTTGGTTTTTGTTTAAATTTAGCTAGAACAAATAAGCGAAAGCCTTTCTTAATTGCTAGATCAAAAAAGATCCCACTGTTTTGGAAAGGATTTTAATCCAATTGTTTATGTCACGTATAAACACAATACCAAAGCGAGACTGACATGTGCGGTATTTAAAGATTGGCTTAAAGAATTTGACCGAAGTATGATACAACAAAAACACAAAGTTTTGCTTCTTCTTTCTAATGCAGCCAGTCACAAAGTTCCAGAAGGTTTAAAAAATGTTCTTGTGCATTTCTTAAAACCAAATTCAACGGCTCATTTTCAACCAAATGATGCGGGGATAATTGGAAATTTCAAGTTTTACTATGGAAAAGGATTGACCAAACATTTCTTACATGCCATAGAAAATGAGTAGCCAATGACCATTAATCTTCGAAAAGCACTGCGCTTAGTCAAGAGGCGTGGAAGAATGTTAAGATGCAAACAATTCAAAACGGTTAGAAGCATATCGGCATCATTCCCAAAGCCTCTTCTGCTGAGATTACATCGGCAGCATGTGGAACAGAGATAGAAGTAGTTTAAAAAATTTAAAGAAACATACAAGGTTTTTATACAATCTTTAGTGAACATCTCATGTCTGTTAGCAATTGAGTAGACGTTGATAAATGGGATTGGTACCGGTAAAGTTTTATCCGATGATGCCATTGTTGAAATTTTTAACCCGTCTACTCAATACAACAGTGATTCCGAAAGTGACGATAATGAGACAGAAAATTCACTTCGTGCAGTGACAACAAACGAGTCCATATCTGTTATTTCTACTTTGATTGATTACTTAGAGCAACACTCTTTTTTTCCGAAAATCACGAATTACCTTGACAGTATGTGGGCTATTGAAAGGGACATAGAATCATTCAGTAAAGAATCACTCGTACAACGTGAGATAACAGACTTTTTTTATTAATGAAGGTTTGTTGTGATTTCACATTAAGTTTCTGTTCTTGTCATCTTGCAATTCTGATGCATTTTGATGAGTAAAGATGAATTAAGATTGCGAAGATAACCCAGCGATTAGTGCATTAGTTTTAATACGGTAATTCAAGGGGTTCAAAGCCAGGTTGAATCATATAAAAAATATAATATTGTTTTAGTTGCGGCTATTTGAATTGGATTAAGGTGCACATGAAACACCGAGTACAAGATTTTGGTGCTGCATTTGCGAAATTGATTAATTTTCCGCTTTTCGATAAAATCTGGATACCCCGCTAAGCCGATATTTTATGAAAAAACAAAGTGGTTTGGATTAATAATGGGGTTTGACTGTATAATTTGAAATAATAAAACTTACTTGAATAAAAAAAATGCATTATGATGCCATAGAGTGTATTGTAAGTGATTTAAAGTTTTGCCAAAAATAAGATGACCCGAAGTGAAAAGTATAACTGGAAATCAGCAATTTTGTTAAAAATTTGGCATGTTAAATAAAGTTAATGTAAAAAGCAAAAAGTTACCCAACTAATTTTTTAATCAAGTAAGCCATAATCAAAATAGTCATAAAATATAATTGTTCTATTTTGATACTGCCATAACTAGAAGCACAAAGATCATGATACACTTGCGACTAATTAATAATATACAGTATATTTGGGTTTTGGTAAAAAAATAAATGTAGTTATACTGCATAAAGTATCCTGGACTGCTTTACCTACGTTTAAATTAGCTGTCTTACCTTCTTGATTGTAAATACTATCATATTTATTACGATTTTTACGCGTAATTCCTATTCATCAAAAAATATTGGGAGTAATTTATCTCAAAAGTTTTTTAAAGCATAACATTAACGTACAACACAACAATTTTAACTCAGACTAAGGAATACCAAAGTGAATGAAATTCAAACTCCTTCAAACTGTTATCAGTTTCCTTGATTCTTTTAATGACTGCAAAAATTGATTTTTATACTTTTTTATAAATATGTCTTGGAAGCTTTACAAATTGCAAATCTTTTCAACAAAATAAAATCATTTTTACTAATTCAGCTACGCAAGTATAAACACAGTGATGGTCTAAAAAAAGTGGGAGGCCGGTGCAAAGAAAATAGGTCTATTTTTTTGTTCCAAATTTGTTTGGTCCAAAAAAAAGGTCATCACTTTAAAAAGGCCAATTTTTAGTGTTCCAAAACAAAATGACCACTAAAACAAAAAAGATTATTACTTTAGAGGCGACCGCCCCCATGGTGCTATTATAAAGAAATAGAGCAATATTTTGCACGGGGGCCACTTTTTGACATTTTTAGGGGGAGGGCGGTGCGGCCGGTCCGTTCGCTCCCTACCAAAGCCATTACTGTACAAACATATTTGATTTAATTAATTATTTTTAAAACAAGTGTTAGTGAACTTTAAAAAAATACATAAAATAAGAACCTCACCATAATCTCCATAGCAAACCCAACCTTTTCCCTCACACGTCATATTTCCTGGTTTGTTGCAATCACAAGGAAAGGGAAAATAATACGGGCATTGTTGTGAACAGTTTGCTTCATCATGAGGACTGAGCCACGGACAGTTTATATGTCCATCGCATTTTGGGCATCTAAAAATAATCAACAAATTATTTCTTACGCCTTGTAAATTTTTATAAATTATATAGATTTTGCAACTTGTAGTTAACCTGACAAATAAAGGATTATTCCTTAACCACCTGGCTGTATTGGTTGCTCTTTAAATCACCTTAATGAGACGTTTTGCATTTCTTGCACAGTTTTTCCGCCAGGACAAGGGATGCTTTCTTGTAACCTTTGTTGTGATTATGTTTTCTACTTAATGCTTTGCATGACTAATTAAAACTAAATCTTCGAAAACAAAAGGACAGCTTCCCATTACGATGATAGCCAAACATTCTCCTTGGGATAGGGTAATGGTTTTAAAAACTGTCCTTATTACACAGTTTAAAGCACTTTTCATCACACTACAGAAGACCCACTACACTATTGCGCAGAAAAGCTAATACGTCCAAGCTTTTGACTAGCTTGGTCCTCCTTAAGCACACAGCATGCTCTTGGCACGTTTGTCCATGAGCGACTAAAGTAAACCTTTTTTTAGCCAGTCTCCAGCAACATCGGAGATTGATTGGCTGTGCGTTCACGTAAATGGTTATAAAATAGTTTGAAGGCATCGTATATGTCTTCATACTTTTATCAATGCAATTACGACACACTGATTACAAAGTGTTTTATCATACTGTATCTATGCCGGAGACTCGAATTGTTCGCGTTTAAATTGTAATTGCAATGCCAACCGTCAAGATGAGAGTGTTTGGCTAGTTGACTGTTTGGCGGTTCTAGTTGACTATTTTTTTCCACCTTCCAACACTTAAAACCAAGTGAATCTCTTAGCCGTGCGATTCCATCTGCCCAAAGCTTATAATCCTAGATGGAGTTGCTCAAATTCCTGGTAAGGTTTTAAATCTTTACTGACTCAAAATTACCAAAATCTTAAGTAGAGCGCTTGTAGTTGCGAGCTCAAAACTGATGAAACCTGTAGAGCAGTGGTCGGCAACTTTTTTAACGTAGGGTGCCAGATTTCAAATTTTGTTAAATTTTTATTGCTTGGCGTACTCATGTATTTTTGAAATTACTCTAGTTTACAAATTATTTTTTGCTTTATGTAGAACGGTGTTTTACTGTCGTTTTTTTGGTTACAATAGCAAACAAAAACAAACAGATCGGTAAATAAACTCTCTTGTTATTAGATATTTATTAATATCAAATTCAGCTATCGCAACAACTTTAAGGAGATTCTTGTTCTTGTTTATTCTTGCTTAACTCTAAAATTCTTAGACTTTATTTAAATACTTTCAGCAGAACATTTGCTTCTGAATTATCTGCTATAAGTTGGCTACAATAAACACCAAAAATACGTTTTATGTTTGAAAACATTTGTTTACATAAAATAGGTGGATCCAAATGCTTACAACGGTTGTAACCAGCTTCTTCAGACAACTAAATTAAGCTACAAAATATTTCCAACTTTCTAAAATGACGGCTCATTTTTGTTTTCATTCGTTTCCATTAATTTTTATAAACCGGAAAATTTATTTACCCACAATAAAGATGCTTTAAAATCTATCATCTGCTCTGGAACGAGAAAATTTACTACAGTATTTTGTTATAGTTGAGAAGATATCATTGAGAGCTAAATTTGAAAACTTGGCACAAAGATTTTCTTGATGAACAATACAGTGTAACTTCATCACAGCATGCGCAATGTACACAAAACCACAATGCTGACCAATCACAACAGGTGCACCATCTGTTTTATTGTAGTTATAAATATCTTCTGTATATTAATTTCTCTTTCCTCGATATGGTTATTAAAGGTGTAAATAAACTTTTTTTTTGTAAAACCTACTTAGCCATTAAAAAACACAACTCTTCATGTACCTCGCGGTTACAACAGTATCTTGCTACAATTGCTAAACTGATATAACATTTATATCGTCGGCAGCCTGGTCGAGTGGTTAAAGCGCCGGACTCGTGAGCAACACGGTCTCTGTTCAAAACTCATTTGCGCCATTCTGTTGTGTTCTTGGGAAAGACACTTTACGGCACTTCTTTCCCCTGCTTGGTGGTCTTGGCAAGCAGTTCTAAATTACAGTTATATCTCTATTAAATTATAAGTGGACAGCAATATCTTGGCATCTCCGGAAGCAGGTCAGGGTAACTGCCTACCCTATGTATTAGCACCTCCGTCGCTTTCCTGCGAGTCAGGAGGATAAATATAGAGATAAAAATAAAAACTATCCATTCTTTCATCAAAAAAATTTTTTTAATTTAATTCAGCATTTTTTATTCTTTTATATCTATTCTACGTCGTACAGTCATACCCAAAAGGTGTCTCTCTACTGTCCTGGTATAAATAAGTAGTAAATCTGGATCCTCGAAATAGTGTTTTTTGTTTTGCTCAATAAATGGTTTTTCGTATTCAGCAATGCTGCCTAACTGCTTTCAATCTTTTTGTTTCTAGTACAAATCACTATATCAAAAATGTTGCTTTTCTTTGTATAGCAAGACACGGTCTTCCTTAGTTCCTCAATCTCATCATCCTTGAAAGATTTTCGTATTTTGTCTTAAAATGTCGTTTTAAGCTTGATGTTTTGCAAACGGTATTTTGATAGCAGAGTGTACACACAGCTCAGCTGTTTCAAGAAAAGAATCAGAAATCGTTCATCTAGGTATCTTGGAATGATCTATCGCCTAACTTTATTTTCTTGAAAGTGTCTATTAAATCTCGTTTTTTAAAGTCAAATTTTATGAATGTTTATGTACACTATAATAAGAACTAGAAAGTGGAACAGAAACACTACGACAATAAAAATGATTCGGCTTTGCTCAGTTAATTATAAAAAAATTAAGTTAAATGCTTTGGAGCAAAATCATTATGAATAGCACTTTCCAAATGAATAAGCTTAACAGTTGAGCAAATTCAGATAAATGAATTGAGCAAGTCCAGCCTTCTAGAATTTATCATTTCACAAACAGAGCATTGTCACAAATACAGTGTTAACAAATTTAAACATTGTAAGCATTGTAAGGCGGTCTTGGCAAGTAGTTCTAAATTTTAGTCATATCTCTTATAAAGCTAAAAAAACAAAATAAAAATTGAAATTTGACAGCAATATCTTTGAAGCTCCGGAAACAGGTTGGGTTAATTGCTTTCTCTGTGTATTAGCGCCTCCGTCGCTTTCCAGCGAGTCCAGAAGATAAATATAGAGATAAAATAGATAAATAAAGAGCTTTCTCATTTTACCAACCTTTACTTTAGACTAAAAAAATTTACACCTTCGTATTTAAGTAAATACAAGCAAAGAACAAAATTTTCCGAAAAAACGTTTTTCCCATTTGTTAAAGTTTATGTTCGTTGAGACTTCGGTGCTTTTAAAACAAAAAAAATACTTTTTCTAAATTTTGTTCTTCCCGCTGCAGTTATAAGCTAGGTAGTTTCTTTTGAAGCAAATTGACTTCTTGTCTAATTCGATATTTTATTAAGTTTATTAGATTAGATTTTTATCAAGATTACATAATTCTAAAGTCAAATCTGATACCATGCTTCTGTCTTGCAAATTTTAAAATCAAATGCCCCCTCATCCCCGCTTACGGCACCCGGGAATCAACCATGTGCAAAACACAATTTGTTTAAATTGAAGGATATTACCCGTACCGCTAATCAAGAATTTTAATTAAAAAGCTTTATGCTTAAGAAAACGGAGCGCTGAACTAGTCACGCCTATAATCAAATCGAGTGAGCAATGTCCATTGCACCTCAAACTACTAGATACAACTATTCAATAGATTGCGTCACTTTACGTGAAATGTTTGGCATGAATTTAAAATATCTAAGTTGACAATTGAAAATTAAAAAAGAAATTAATTGTTTAAGCGTTACCAATAATATTTAAAACTGCTACACAATATTTGTGGGCGTATCTGGTAATTTCATCGCCGTAAATTCATCGCTGTAATTCCATCGCGGTAATTTCATCGTTTGGTAATTACATCTCATACATTTTCAACGCAATGTAAGTACATCGCAACATATTACATCGTCAGTAATATCATCGTCGCGATTTTTTACATAAGGGACAGACAGAAAGGCAGTGAAAGATAAACTCTCTCTCCTCTGTCTTTAGCTGTCATGTGATAGAACTGGCTAACTTGTTGACTTTTCCAATATAAAAAAGTTAAGTCAAAAGTTGTCATGTGATAGAACTGGCTAAGTGACAGACAGAAAGGAAGAAAGGGACAGACAGACAGAAAGGCAGTGAGAGATAAACTCTCTCTCCTCTGTCTTTAGCTGTCATGTGATAGAACTGGCTAACTTGTTGACTTTTCCAATATAAAAAAGTTAAGTCAAAAGTTGTCATGTGATAGAACTGGCTAAGTGACAGACAGAAAGGAAGAAAGGGACAGACAGACAGAAAGGCAGTGAGAGATAAGCTCTCTCTCCTCTGTCTTTAGCTGTCATGTGATAGAACTGGCTAACTTGTTGACTTTTCCAATATAAAAAAGTTAAAGTCAAAAGTAAAGGTTAGCAGTTTGTCTACTGAGTAAAAGACATTTGAAAATAACTCAGACTTATAAAAAAGTTAAAGTCAAAAGTAAAGGTTAGCAGTTTGTCTATTGATTAAAAGACATTTGAAAATAACTCAGACTTATAAAAAAGTTAAAGTCAAAAGTAAAGGTTAGCAGTTTGTCTACTGAGTAAAAGACATTTGAAAATAACTCAGACTAAACCCTTCAAGATGCCTCTGCAGTACGTTGTAAGCACGCGGAATAAGAAAAAGTTAATTGACAATAGTCATCTATTCGTGAAAGAGAAAACAAGTGGCGAAAAAACTATTTGGAAATGCGATCAACTTTATACAAGAAAGTGCCATGCAAGAGTGCATACAAATAACGAATCCATTATAAAACGACTGGGAGAACACAATCATGCAGGAGATATTGCTCGTGTTGAAGCTGCCAGTGTTGAAGTGATCAACGTAACTAAAGAAAAAGCGATCACAACTCAAGAACGACACATTGTATCATAACGCAAGCGTACGTAGGAGTATCCCAAGCAGTTGCAGGTCAGCTACCAACACCTCAAAACTTAAAGAGGAATATACGAAATGCAAGAAAAGTCGTAGCACAAGTTCCTGCAAATCCAGTGTCTTTACAGGAATTAAGCATTCCCTCTAAATATAGGATAACACATTCAAACGAGCCATTTCTTCTTTTTGACAGTAATGATGGATCAGACAGAATTATTATATTTTCGACTTTGAGAAATCTTTAGCTATTGTCCAATACAAGCAATTGGTATGCAGATGGGACCTTTAAAACAGCACCGCCTTTATTCAATCAAATATACTCAATACATGGCATCCTAAATGGGGATGTTTTGCCTCTTGTTTACACTTTAATGGCCAACAAAACTGAGGAGCATTACAATAAGCTTTTTTCAGAACTAAAAGCTTTAGGGCCAACCTTTTCACCAAGGACAATTATGACTGATTTTGAACATGCAGCCATTAATGCTTTTAGAGCAGTTTTTACGGATTCAGATCAACAAGGTTGCTTTTTTCATTTCTCACAATGCTTATTTCGATCTATACAATCAAATGGTCTGCAACAGTTATACGAGAGTGATCCTGGATTTGCATTAAAAATGCTTATGATTGCAGCCATAGCATTTGTTCCGGTTGCAGATGTGGTTACGTCTTTTGAGCATTTAATCGACAATACTGATTTAACCGAAGAAGCCCAGTCTGTCTTAGATTACTTTGAGGATACATGAATTGGACGGCCAAACCGCTGCTTAATACGTCGACCCCCTCGCTTTGATCATGTTCTGTGGAATTGTTTCGATGCTGCCAAATTTTGTGCTTCTAAGACAAACAATGCCTGTGAAGGTTGGCATCGTTCATTCAGCGAATTAATTGAATCATCACATCCTACAATCTGGAAATTTTTAGAAATCTTGAAAGGCGAACAAGCGAGAAACGAAGCAATAATGGAGCAATATACAGCAGGTGCAGAACCTCCACGTAAAAAGAAGAAGTATAAGGATACAGCATTAAGAATTCAAACTATAGTCAACGATTTTGAAAATCGCGAACTACTGGATTATTTAAGAAGAATCGCTCATAACTTGTCGTTTTAAAAAAAATGAATACCGTCTCTCAGGTTTTTTGTTTTTAAAATTGTGTTTATTTTGTTTTGCTTTGTTTTTGTCATTGATTGAGTTAAAAAAAATAACTAGTTAAATGAATAAAATAGAATCCTGGCGATGATATTACTGACAATGTAATATGTTGCGATGTAGTTACATTGTGGTGAAAATGTATAAGATGTAATTATCAAACGATGAAATTACCGCGATGGAATTATCGCGATGGAATTACCGCGATGAATTTACGGCAATGAAATTACAGTGAACCATTTGTGGGTGCTGCAGCTTTGCAGCTCCTATGGGTGAGCGCCACTGCTCCCAACTTTTCTATCTTACATTAAATCATTTAATGTTGAATACCATTTTTAAGCTATTGTATGCAACAGGTCAAATGTTCAAATTTTATACATCATTTCTATTTGTTTTTTATCTTCGCTTAACCTCTTTTTTACCGAAACTTTCTTGGTCTGCAACCGTAACCAAATCAATGGCACTAACTTTTAGAACACTTTGTATTAGTAGACCCATTTTAATGATATTATAAACTTTTAATGATATATATATAATTGTCATGAGGTGCGGCCTTGGTCTTACCACACAGTGGATTCTGTGTATTCCTTGCGCGGCAAAGCCGGGAATCATTTCCAGCTGCTTGTGATCGATTTGTTGTCGGGCTCGCGTGGTCTAGTGGTGTTGTCTCCTGCTTGGAAGACAACACGTAGCGAGTTCGATTCGCAGTGAGATATGCATCACTGACGAGCTCTAATAAGAGCGAAACTCGAGTCTGGTGCTTCTCATTTTAAGCAGTTTGGTTTCTATTAATAGACCCATTTCCTTTAAACTATCTGAACAACCGCAAACTAAATAGCCTATTCATTTTTCTTAACTGGCTTAAACATTGGTAGTTACACGTTTTTAATTATACTAGTATTTATTATAAAAGAGAAATTGAGATGAATAATAGTAAATAAACAAGCAAAAGTGATTCAAGCTGAAAGTCAATTTCGATATTTTGACAAAAAGCCCAAGTTCAAGATAAATTTTTATAGCAATATTAATTTAAGCGAGTATTTTTGGCTAGAAAAGCTACTGAAGCTAATCCAAAATCAAAGCATTTACAAATATGAAGAATCTGGTGGGCTACGAGCTTTGCAAAGTGGATTTGCGTAATTGACGTGATTATACGGTTAATATTTATTTTAAAAATATATTAGAAGTTTATTGAAATCAAGGTTGGACTACTTTTCAAAATCAAAAAAAGGCAAAGCGTATAAAAAGAAAATTTGTACAGTGGCTTATGGCTAATGTTGTGCCTAAACATGTTTAACAAATTATTACGGAAACAAGTGACGAAAATACTGGTGCCGTGCGATAAACCACATTGCCAGCAAAATGCCCATACAAGAGTTATTGAGTGATTTTTGAATTAGCATTTAATCCAAATGTTTTTGAAATTTTTTAAAATTACAAAATCTAGATCTTGTTGAGACCCCATACTTCATTTTTACAGATTAAGCATTAAAATAGTCTTTTTTGCTTCAATTGTTTTTGAATTATCCCACTCAAAAACCAGTTCGAATAATCAAATTGAAATCAAGGTGGTTCCATTCATACAAATTTAAAATTGATGAACGCTAGATTTTGTCAGTATGTAAGCCTACGCTCTAGTAACAAAATGCAATAATTATAAATAAAATAAAGATTTGGGTTTTTTTCTGCTAAATAATATTTAAAGAAAGAAACCAATTGTAATTATACAGTATATAAGTATAGCCTAAAATAATTTCTATCATGCATATGCTACTAGCATTGTGTTTAGATGCTTATAAAAAATACAGAAAAGAGAAAAAATATCTAAAAACACTTAAAAAACAACTTTTTGGTTTACTTTAAATTAGTTCTCAAAAAGAGTATGGAATCAACCAAGTCTTCTTTGAGTCTCCCCCTTAAATCAGTCTTATTTTTGCAGAGAGCAGAAAATAAGCGCTCGACGCTAACTTGCGACGGTGGTAAAGCCGCAACAGTAATTGCAGCTACCTGAACAATTTTTTGGATAAAGAGGTACAGCTTTATCAACTGTTAATTTGGAAGATCGATCAAAAGTTTCTACTTTTGGTAGTGCAGTGTAAAAAGCATGTCTGAATTTGCTAATTTTACATGAAAAATTTTCAGGTTTTTCTCCTTCAAATCGTTGCCGTTTTCTTGCTCGTTCTTTTCCATCTAAAAATTTTTCATATTCATCTTCGAAACTTCCTGAAGACTGAGTGATAGTTATGGAAACAGAACTAGCTGTACCTTCGTTTTTTTGTTCCTGTACTAAGTTTTTTATTTCTTTGTCTAGTACTGTCATTTGAATAACTACATTAAAGTGTAGCTTTTGCTTTATTTTGTTGAATTTCAGTAAGACTGACACTGTACATTGGATCTACATAAATTGCAGCCAATAAAATGTCATTATCAAGAAGAATAGATTCGCGTCGTACCATAGAGTCTCTAATTTCTTCTGCTAGCGGTCCTCCATTTTGATTTAGGCGAAAAATTAACATTTTCCATTCCTTCAAAAATGGACCTGGGTGTCAGGTTTGAGTATTGTAATTTTTTTGTTACTAAAAATGGGTAAGATAATATTTCTTTAAGGTTTTACACTTGTTCCCAATGAGTATCAAACATTGTCAAATCAGGGCTAGCCATGTCTGATAAAATAGATTTTAATTGAAGAATGCGTTCTATCATTAACTAACTGCTTCCCATTTTGTATTTTGATCAATTATTGCACCAATCTTTACTCTACTTTTAAGAATAGCATCAATTTTTAGATTGCGAGCACGAATCGCAATGCTCCTAACTATACCAATTAATTTTGATGCATGCCTTTCCATCATAAATAGCTAATTCAAGGGTAAGGAATGCACATCGCATATGATGTATTCTGGAATCAATTACAATTGTGTCCAGTGAAAAATAGAATTCGTCAAAAAAATCTGGATTTCTGTAAAACTCATCTGGTTCAGAATCATAGCCCTCACTTGCTAAAGCTGTACTAACGTCAACAGTATCCTCATCATTATAATCTAATTCATACTCAGTAACACTTTGAATTATTTTTTTATTGTGCTGATCATATTGCTAGAATTGTCATTTACTATAGCCAGAATCTGCTCTTTCTTTAATCCACACCCATTCAAGACATCACAAACAATTTTTTAATGGATTAACTAGAATGATTGGCATCTGTATCTTTTACAGCTAATGTGTAAATAATGACTTCCATATTGTTATTCATAAATTGAAAATTTATCGCAATGTAATTTGTTTGCATACTTGTGCATGCATCCATCTTTAAGAAAACAAAACTTATTCTTCATTAAATTTTTAAGTAAGTCTTTTTGATTATTTACTTCTTGAATAATAAGTAATCTTATATTATTTCTATCTAAAGATATGTTTAACTTTTTTGCAAGTTCACCATTAAGTTTTTTAAAAGCAGGTAAGGTAAAAAATCTGAGGGGAACAGAATTTTTTACAGCCATTTCAAATATGGAGGAAATAAATGCATCTTTATTTTTTGCTATTTTAATCTTTTTTGAGATTAAAAATCAAGTAAGTTCAACCTGCTTAACTTGCTGTGATGATGATGCTGCAAGTTCTGTGAATGTTTTCTTTTTTTCCAATGTTTCTCTATCTTTCTCATTAACTTTTATAAAAATATCAGAATGGTTTCTGTTCAGATGCTGTTGAAGGTGAACAAGGCTTTCCTTTAGTAAAACGGCCTATCTTTTCACCACACTCTTCTTCTATATCACCTTTAGCTTTACACTTACATATAAAACTTTTTTCGTTTTCACTTACAACAAAATAATCAAATACTGCTGATTTGTATTTATGAGTCATTGCGGGGATAAGCATCTAACAATACAGTAGAAATAATGCAAATTCTTTTAGAACAATCTGTCAGATAAATAAATAATATTAAACCTATTTCTTCAAACATAATGCATTACAAAGTTAGTTAGAATTCCATTACACAATATTAACTTGTAGCACAACAGTGATTACTAGAATATCAGAAAACTATATGTCATCACCCATTGGCTAGCGCCAGTTAAACATTCTTCTTAAATAGTTAATAATTAAAAGCTGCTTAGTTTTCCAAACTCCTGGTTGATGTATGTGTTGAAAAAAGTTTTTATAAATACATAGAAATATCTGAAATTTTAAAACATTATATTTTAAAAACTATTTTGATCTCTTCAAGAAGTCACCGTAAGCAATTTTTTTCGGTAAAACTAACCCGAAACTCCCCTTTTAGAACCAGGATGAAATAAATAAGAAACCAAGAGAAAAAGAATTCAAGAAGTGATAGAAACCACAGAGGCATCCGGGTTAGTTTTACAAACAAAAATCATTTACGGTGACATCTTGATAAGACACTAATTGGTTGTTCTATGCAACGTTCCCTCTAAGAGCTTGCTTAGCGTGCGCGGAATGAAAGGCTGTGTGAGCAGTGGTAAATATTACCCGAGCCAAGAAAGTTTTGGTTTTCTGTCCCAAAATAAAAGTGTTCTCTAAAAAAAAAGAAAAGGTCTTCACTTCGATTTGCTCCCCAATTTCCTGATTTTATTCCCAAAATGAAGATGTTCTCCAAAAAAAAAAGGTCTTCACTTCGATTTGCTCCCCAATTTCCTGATTTTATTCCCAAAATGAAGATGTTCTCCAAAAAAAAAAAAAAAAAGGTCTTCACTACGATTTGCTCCCCAATTTCCTGATTTTATTCCGAAAATGAAGGTGTTCTCCCAAAATAAAAAAAGAAAGGTCTTCACTTCAATTCCTTGATTTCCTATTTTGGTACAAAATTAAACCTCGCAAAAGCTCATACAACGAAAGCATGTCAAGCATGTCTTGCCAAAACTTACGCAGTGCGCGGCAAAACGAAAGTACTGCGCGGGGGTTCCCTCGTTACTGCGCGGCCGCGCAGGCGCGCAGCTTAGAGGGAATCGTGGTTCTATGTATTAGCAACTCGTCGCTTTCCTGTGAGTCAAGAGGGTAAATATAGAGATGAAATGAATGAATAAAATTTAATTAGGATTTTTTCAATATCAATAATATTCTGCTATGTGTTATAGGGCTACAAAAAATATACTATGAGTTTTAATATTGGTACCAATCAATAATTATTGAAAAAATTCAAAAGGTTGTAAATGATGCCTCTTAAGAATTCTACTTAAACTGCATTTATTTTGCTTAACAGCGGTTATTATTATAAAAATTATCTATAATAATCCTGAGTTATAAGCACAATAAAAAGACTGTTTTGAAGGAAATATTCCTATGTCACTAGATAAAAACGCATTAACAAATATACTCGACAATCTGCTTTAGAACGAGAAGCAACACGACAAAGTGAAGCAACATGTGCCCCGGATGTAATTGGAAAAGTGTTGCCTTTCCTACTATTATCGTTTAAATATAAAAGTCCTGTAGGTATAATATGTTTGTACCCAAAACAGAAAAACAATAACAAAATATTTTAAGCGTTATTTTTATTTTCGAACAATTATTAACATTTCATGGTTATTTTAGAACTTTTTGCTAACTTTTACAAGTTTTATCCTATAAAAATGTGCTAATGTCTAAAAGCGTGCTTGGAATTAGGTCCATATTTTTGTTAAAATTTTTAGTTTCATAAATGTATAATTAAACTTATTGGAAAGGTTATATTTTTTGATGGCTCAACTTTTTCCTTCAATTGTATCTTAAAATGGGGAAGCTTTAAATACCATACAAGCTGAAGCTTATTGTGTCTGCCCGAGCAAAGGTTTTTAATGGATCATTTTGTCTTCCAAAATTCCATCGAGACAAAAAAGTTTTTACATCGATTCAAAAGTCATTTTTGTCATCGAATTAACCAAAAGAGTAATTTTTTAATCTTGAGTGGGATTTTAAAGAACTGACATTAAACCAAAAATAAGTTTACATTTTTCAAAAAAATCTACCCTTTGGTCCATCAATTTAAAGCGAAAACTATTCTTTATTAATTTTAATAGCGCAGATGGTAGGTGCTTTCTCTCAGCCGGGGCCGTAAGTACGTCTGTTCATTGGTGTCAAAAATGACAGATCGAAACCAAACCTGCCAAAGCGGAAGGGTATCCACCCATTCCGATGTTCAGCGTGGGTGTGCTAATCGGAAAACATCCTTTCCAGGACGGGGCAATGTCTGGAAAAAACTGCCCTTTTCAGGCTACATTGCCAACAAGTTCCGAAAACTTACTATTCTTCAGCTGAATATTGAAGGCTTCACTGCAAGCAAGATGAACGTTCTTCATTACCTCGCTTTGCAGTCTGAGGCACTCGTCATTCTTCTACAGGAGACCCACTGCACTGATGCAGAGAAGTAGGCACTTCCAAACTACCAACTAGCTGGGTCTTCTTTAAGCAGGAAGCATGGCCTTGCCACGTTTGTCCACGATCGACTAAGGTACACGGATATCGTAACAACTATATTCCATGTTGGGATGCAGAGTGTAAATCCCTCTATAAAACTTTCCTGTAGTCTCCTCAGGGAGACGATTTAAGTTTGGCTGCTACAGCTCCGCTTGCTAAGCTTGATAGGAAGCGGAGAGATCAATGGTCCGAGGCAGTTTGGACCATTGACTTCTCACACTCTAGTCGAAAAGCGTGGAGTATTTTGAACAACCTTACTGGTAGGTCACGACACTCTCCTCGTCACTGTCCCGTTTCAGCTAATGCTATTGCATCTCAGCTGGTTAGAAATGGGAAATACGAGGCTGTTTATCGCAAGTCATCTCGACTTATCTCTCAAGAATTGTCTGACCTTTGGAGGGCCACAATACTACACCCAATAAATATCTCCGACATTTTTTCACAGAGAGAATTTACTGCTGCCCTTTAATATTTAATACCAGTTAAAGCTCCGGGCCCCAATTCCATCTGCCCATAGCTTATAATCCGTGCTGGAGCTGCTTTGAATCTTTTCTTCTTGTTTGCGCCGACTCAAAATTCTTAAGATCTGGAGAAGAGCGCTTATGGTCGTGATCCCAAGCCAAGGAAGCCCTTGGGGGACCCAAAGAGTTATCGACCGATATCTTAGAAGTTAGATCGATAAGTTAGAAAATTTAAAATAACTTTTTTTAAAACAAACCTATGACAAACACTTGCCAAAAACATGTTTTACTCAGCAATATGCCATTGAAAATATTAAAAATTCAGCAGAACTAAATTTTTGTTACATGGTGTAATCATATAGATAAAAATTTTAAAAGTTATGGAATAAAATAAAATTCTCACTGGTCTTCGTCTTTTTCGCTCAAGCAGTCACTTCGACCATTTTTTGTCGAATTCTTAGGAATACATTGATAAAGATTGTCAAGAACATTTCCACCATTAATACGACGGCTGCACTGAAATTCATCTTCGGAACAGGAACATTCCATTTCATCGGATCCATCTTCGCAATCTTGAACTCCATCGCACATGTGTTTTACTGAGATACATTTTTGTGGCAGGTGCCTAAATTTTTTTGTTTAAAAATAGTAATTATTTCATATCACAAAAACATTGAAGTTTTTAATCTTTTTTTGAAAACGTTGTTTGCACTTGTCAGGGGTACAGAAAAATTTTTTTGGAAGGAGCGACAAAATTTAGAAAAAAGACACTTTTTCGTTAAAGAGGTTGTTTGAGCAAACAAAAATTTTAGCTTAAAAATCAGAGAAAACTTAAAGATCTAAAAAATTGTTTACTTCTAAAATTCGTTGGTTTTGTTTTAATTAGCCTATTTTTGTAAAACTAGATGTTTTGTTGTGGCAATGTGCTTTAAGCAGATTTTTCAAAATGACTTTATGTGGACCAGTTTATGTTGGGTTTAGACTCAAACCGGACGCTCTTTCCATTGCTTTTAAAAATCCTGGTTTCTGCTTGCTTTTTTCGCGTCCACTTTCATTCTAAACTAACCCTAAAAGTTGAAGTAATTCAACTTCAAACTTTTTCCGCTAAGCACAAAAATTTTGGCTTTCCGCTTATAGTCTACGTACAACATCTCGTACATAAAAAACTAGGAATAAAAGAACGAAAGTTTTACAATTAATGGTCGGTTCAAGCTGAAAGTGTTTGCGAAAAGTGTAAACCACTTTCAGTCTGAACAGACAATTAATTGTAAAATTTTTTTTCTCTTATTCCTAGTTTTTTATATACGAGGTGTGTACCTAAAAGTAACAGCTCTGGTTATTTTAAATCTTGCTTTTTTAAAAAGTCTATTCAATATCTAATTGCATTTATTTTGCTGCTAATTAAAATACTCCTATTGGGTCCCTGATTTGTAGCTATTTCCTGTGAGTTCGCAATCCAGTGAGTTGCCATTTTGCACAAAACCAAAACCCACCTTTTACAGGATCACATGAAATCTCGCAGATTATAGTTCTTTGACCAACAAATTCAAAAATTTTATTGTATAAACTTTTTAATATTTTTGACATTTCCATGGTTCATTGAGTGCGATTTTTTTGTTTTAATGAATATTGCTTTAATAATACAACAAGTCATTAAGTAGAGAACAAAGCGTCAATAGACATATTTCTTGAATACATTTTGATTTCTATTGGTGCTTTTAGTTAGTGCAAAATTGGCAATATCTTTTTTGGTTAAGCTAAAATAACTTTTAGCTCAACAAAGTTGAACGCTCCTACTGCAAGTCCTTTTTTTTGTCTCTGCTTTGTGAAAAACAAAATTTTACCTTCAAACTCAAGTGAAGACCTTTTTTTTGGTCTTAATTATAGTTTTTTTAAAAAATTTTTCCAATACACCAAAATTTTTTTTATAATGCCTTTTTAACCAAAAAAAGTGCCTTATTTCTAAATTTTTGTTTTTTTACTAAACTACTGTTATTTGCTGTGTTGCTCTTTACGAAAAACGCTTGCTAACCTTTGTTTAAAATGATATTTTATCAACTTTTTTGAATTTAGTTATGGTTGGAATCACATAATTATTGAGACAGATCTAACACAATGTTTTTGTCTCTCTAATTCTACAGGCCTCTTTCTGCTCCTTTGTGCGCTGCGTTTAAAAAATTGCCTACCTTGGCCCTTCCGTTTTCGGCGCCGCTGATAGCAAATGCTGGTCATAATGTAGTCTGCACGTTATATTTAGTTGCAGCCAGGTTTACGGAAAAACCAAGCAACATGCTCTGGTAAATCCTGCAGTGTATGTAATGAAAAAAGTTGGATCAATTTGAGATTTCTATTAAATTTTTACATTGTTGCGGAGTTCTGTATATGGGCTTTGAAAACCTAGAAATCTCGGGCGTTACTTCTCGTAAGTCTCAGTGATGGTAGGAGCTGCAGAGCTGCAGCACTAACGCTCTAAAAATTAATGATTATAATAATTATTGATTTTTTTCAATTTTCTTTACCGGTAATTAAACCTAACCATTTTCGGGTAGTTAAATTTTTTTGAATTTTAGTCTGGCAACTTGTTGAGCTGTTTTTAATTTAGCTTAAAAACTTCAAGCAAAGTGACGCAAAATGGCACATCTTGTTAAAGCCTTGTGAGGTAGAATAAACGTACGTTTAAGCTGCAATAAACGTAGCTCACTCGATCTGATCATAGGCGTAGCCAGTTTAGCGCTTTGCTTTTTTTGTCATAAAGTTTAAAGTTAAAATGATTAATTAACAATAAGCTGTAATATCCTTCAAATTAACTCAAATTGTATTCAACAGATAGCAGGTTCAGGGGGCTAAAAGGGTATGGGGGGCAAAGAGCAATTGCTTTTGAAATTCGCAAGATAGAAGCATTGTGTTAGATTTGTATCTGCTATACAATTATATATTTTAGACCAAAATTTAATTCCACAAAATTTTTCAAATATCGATTTAGACAAGGGATCATTTAACTTTTTTTAAAAAGAGCCACCAAGCATATAACAGTAATTTAGGCCGGTGGCAAAATTTAAAAAGATACTTTTTGTTGAAAAAATATTTTTAACAAATGTAATGGATTTTAGGAAATTCAAGAAAAATTTTCTTTAGAAAACTTGGTGTTAGTTCCGGTACGGAAAATAATTCAAACTTGAACGAAGAATACTAGTTTATTCCAATATTTACGTAGCTAAATTAAATATACTAAATTAGGTTATACCAAATTTTGTTTCGTTCCGAACCTCTGCCACTAGGCTATTCAATTCCAAAAAGATATAAGAGAAAGCGGCCAGCGGCTTCTCCAACTAACATGCGTCTCAACAAAAACAACTGCCTCATGTGCCAACAACTATTACACATAAAAGAATTGCCAAAGGGCAGGCAACAGCGGCGCGCCCAAATCACCAGGCGCCTTGTGTAAACTTTAATTAATGCGCGATCACAGACATGGTTCGCGTCTTGGCAACGCTACACTTGGTAAAGACCGAAAAAGGTGTTTCTTAAGCTTAAATCTGTATATCTTTTTTATTACAAAGTAAAGGGCTCTAAAATAAAAAGATCTTTATTCGTAACAAGGGCATTCCATCTTTTTGAGCGAATCAAAAATATTTTGGGTCAATTAAACAAAACATCACCGTCAAAAAGGAGGGACCCTTAATTTTTTTTTCCGTCTTCAATAATAAATTTATATTACAAATTTTTTCCAATAACAAGAATTTGCGTTTTTTGTGAGTATCTTTTCGTCCCAAAAGTGCTCTTTTCTAAATTTTACCTTTCCCGCCAAAAAATTTTCGACCCCTAGTTTGTAGCATTAGGGTTTTTAATTACTTGGTTTTGATATAATTCGGGAAAGCGGAAAAAATTTAATGCTATTCTTGGATTACGCAAAAAAACCGGAAATTTTACAAATAAAACACAAAAAGAAAACATGCAAAATCAGCAAAAAAATGCAATAAAGTTTAATTAACGTACTTTAAACAAGTTTTAAAAGCAAGCAATTAAAAGTAATATTTATTAACTTATCTCAGTGCTTAACACAGCTACAGTCTCTTATTCAAAGTCAAATTTTCAAAAAAAGTATAATGCAAAAATATAATGATAGTGATGCAACAAATTAGTCAAATGAAATTAAAATTTATCATTAATAATATCATTGTATGACAGTAGGTTTATTTTGGTAAAAAGTTCTGTGGGATCAGTTAAGCCTTTTAGATGAAGCTTTTACGACGATCGCTTGTATGACTTATCTCAACTCAAATTCTTTATTTTGGCACACGAGAATTAGTCTATAACCTGTTAAAAATTATTTTCATTAACTTAATTTAAAATCGATTCCGACTACATACGAGTCACATTTAGTTATACCTTATTCAAATTATTAGTAGGATCATAGCTGTACTTGGGGGAGGCAATTTTTGCTGCAGTTGCCCCCACAGCCCAAGTTTCCAAAATTTGGGCAAAATCATAATTTTTCGGCCAGTGACAAAGGAATATTTCGGCAAAACTAGAATTTTAGATCGGTGACAACGATCAAAAAAATAATTTTGTGCCAAATGCAGAAGAAAGTTAACAAATTTAGGTGAAGACCTTTTTTTTAAAGAACGCCATGACTATAGGACAAAAATCAAAAAATCTGGGACGGATTGAAAATGAAGACTTTTTTGCTCTTTATCCTAGAATCTCAGAAAATTTTTTTTGTCATATCCGTAAAGTTCTAGAAATCATGATTCGAGCAAATGTGACAAAATTTGAGCAAAATATCATCGCCCCCTCCCAAATTTTTTTTTGGCTAATTCGGTTATGAATAAAATCTAACAGAAGATGACTCGTATGTGGTTAAAATCGATTTTAATTAAATTAATAAAAAAATTTTTTAACAAGTTATAGACTGATTCTAGTATGCCAAAATAAAGAATTTGAACTTTTTGACAGTATTAAGAATTTTAATCAATTTTGTTGTTTTTAAAGTTGATTAAAATTTTTAACAACTTGGATGCCAAAATAAAGAATTTGAACTTTTGACAGTAGTAAGAAGAATTTTAATCAATTTTGTTGTTTGTATTAATGATAAATTTGTTGTTTTCAAAATTGATTAAAATTCTTAATATTGTCAAAAAGTTCAAATTTTGTTGTTTTCAAACTTGATTAAGATTTTTAATACTGTTAAAAAGTTCAAATTCTTTATTTTGGCATTCAAGTTGTTTTGCATACAAGTTCATACATTGTTTTTCTTCAGGGCTTCGTAAGCTCTAATTAAAAGTGAGGTAAAAAGTCTGACTCAAAAGGGCAAACTTGGGTTTCATTCCGGGTCTCCTCAAATCAAAGATGTTAAAATTGGTGTTCACAGCTTCCCTGCTTGACGTTTAGCATTGTTGAGAAAGAATAAAAAAACATTAGAGGCGCCTCTACTTAAAGAGCTCCGCCCGTGCTGCCCTCTCGCGGCACTATTTGTTTGCATATTTTTTGGCAATTAAATCAGAATGTGATTAAAAGTGATCAATTAGGAAAATATAATAAAGTAAATTCTGGAAATGATAAAACATTTTAAATTTGGAAAACGAAATAAATTCTAATAAAATTTACCCTTTAATTTTACATCTTTATATGAAAAACTTAAAAAAAGCCTTTTGGTCTCGATAAATCATTGGAAATAAAAAATATTCGTGATAGTTTATTACAAGCATCTAAACAAAGCCTGACAAAATCTTAGCTATAAAAGCAAGTTGTTGATGGCTAGAACATCAGCGCAGCAATTTTATTCATTAAAAATTTTAGGTTATTGCAAAAAAATTTTTATGATTAACAACTTCAATTTGGAATAACCCAAACTATGCCCCTGTAAAAATATAAATATGAAAGCACAATAAAAATTACTTACTAACTATTAATTTTTTTAACATATATCTTCATTTTATTAATTATTATTAATTGTAAAACAAAAAGTAAAATTAAAATGTTAATCCTGCATGACATACGTAAGCGACAATCACGATTTGAAGTTTCTAAAAGTAAACATGAAAAACATGAAAACCATGTTACTAAAGCAAAAAAGTTCCAAAAATGAACTAGTAAAACTAGTGGTTGATAAAAACATGTTAAAACCACAAACCAGAGAAAATTGTTGCCGCTAAGTACTTTTCACAAGAAATCAAAATAATGGAAAGGTTAAGAATCGAATCGATATCTCGTCGATCGTGGCTTTATTAATATGGCGCTTCGCTTTCATTCCATTCAACAAAGCAACTATCCGCGAATTCTTGCATATTTTTTTCAGTTTATAAGTTAAAGGTCAATGCTTGATCCTGCTAAAGTCAATAAAGTTATTGTTTTTTCAGGGCTTTGTTGCAATATGACACTTACACAACGTTAGTTTCGTTTACTCAAGAGTCCCTTTACCTAGGTTTTGTACATTAAAAAAAGCCAAATTGTTGAACCTCATCAAAATTTGCATATAAAAACTAATTTTCCGTTTACTTTTGTACTATTTCGAGAAGCTAGAAGTACTTTTAATGTTCTTCTTTTTTTTATTATTTACACTATAAGCATTCTGAAAGTTTCGGGACTGCGCTCCTTAGTGAAACTTCTAGAATTTTTTGCCTCCCTTTTAAAAATCTAATCAGCAATTCAAGTTTTACAAGATTCATTCAAATTTGCCCCTCTTTTGAAAACTTCTAATGCCTCCACCCCGGGTTGCACACATTTCAGTTTAAGTATCCTTGATGTGTATCGGTCGTTCTCGACCTTTTTGGTAACGTATCATTTAGGTATTTTTTGTTACACTACGTACCAAATATCTTATGAAAAATTATTATTTAGTTTTAATGAAATAAAAATGGTAATATTATTCAGTGTGATGGTTGTATCTGTTTTTCCAGCACAAGGTGCTTTATACGCCGACCCACAGCATAAACTGCAAATTGGAAATCATGAGATGGCAATGCAAGGTATTTCTGGCTTATAGTTAAAATACTTATCATTACAGTGAAGTTCTGCTTACCCTCCCATGTGCTGTGGAATGCTAGCAATGGAGAAATAGCTTTTTGAGTCAGAGTTGGGTGAGTAGAGGTCATCGCTTGCCAGAAATTGATATGCAAGCATTCGTTATGCTTAATTTTAACTTCCTCATCAAATTGTAGGCCTATGATTTTCTCATGTTCTGCTGTTCCTACAAGTAGATCGGATGGAATAAAAATGCTCCTACAATACTCGAAAAATAATGTATCAACAACGTTTTAAGCGGTTTTAGATTGCAGCCAAATTCTTGAAAAAACGTTTTGTTGGGTTGTTTTACAACGTAGAAGGATGTATTAACTATGAACATTCAGTAAATGCCCGCTTCCAGATCGACTTACATTTGCGCGATCCTCATTTTAGTCAAGATAGTTTTAGTGATGTGTGTTTAGAGTGATTATGCTTTGAGCAACTTTAAAAGCAAGACAAAACAACAAACAACCTTCTACTTAACAAAAAAACAGGGTTAGGATTAGGATTAGGATTAAGGTTAGGTTATTAGCTCTCTCATTGCTCTGAACAGCTTCGCGTTAAAACTTTCGCCTTAATGTGTAATGCCGCAAATATGAATGTCGCGCAAATTAATATCGCTCAAACTTACGACCGCCCATTCCGTGCAATTTGCCTTTTTTATTCATCACCTAAAATTCTAGCTTTCAAGCAAAAGCTTGCAATTTAGAAACAAAATCTGCAGCAGAATCGTTTCAAAACATTAATTTTAAAAACTTTAAAAAAACATATGCAAAAGGTTGAGAGTACTACAAATATTCAATGAAAGGTTATTCTCAAGAGAATCTCCTAATAAATCAAATCAACGGTAATCAAATCGTGATTTCTTTGTTTGCAAAGTTCAAGTAGCTCTTTAGTTAATTCAAAAACCATTTTAATTATACATGGTGTCCATAAATTATCATTACAATTTTCAAAGTTTGCCAAAATTTATCGTATGTCATCTCCCTGCATAATTCCTGGTGTACGTACGGCTGCCTTGGCAGTTACGCGCATGGTGAAATTCCTGTGTTTTCAGTTGTTGTTATCACAGTTAGTAGATGCAGCGTTTTTCAGTTGAATAAAGCTAACGTTTATTTGCTTGCATTAGTCTAAAACAATTTATTCAAGTGAAAAAAAAATGGATAACAAGTTTATTAAACCAAGCCTTTTCAATGCCGGTCCTAATTCGAAGCAAGCTAGTAAAGAGTGGAGGCATTGGTATTGCACATTTTCAAATTTCGTAAATTCTTTTCCTGCTAAGCCTGCAATATCTAATGAAGATAAATTGAAATGTTTAATTGCTCATATCAGCAAAGATATATACGATTATGTGAGTGAATGTTGCACCTACCAAGAAGCTATACAAACCTTGGAAAGACTTTACGTCAAACCTTGCAACATCATTTTTGCAAGACATTTGCTGATGACATACAAGCAGCAGCAAGAGCAGTCGTTGGACGACTATTTGCAGAAATTGAAGCAATTGGCAAAAGATTGTAATTACCGATTAGTAAGTGCTGATGTTTGTCGAAGTGAAGCAATTCGTGATGCTTTCATATCTGGTCTACTATCTACATCGATTAGATCTAGACTGCTAGAGAATACAAGAGACGGATTGATGACATTAGAAGCCATATCAATCAAGCCCGATGTTTTGACACGGCTCAGAAAAGTTCAGAGAGTTATACTGCGACTGATGGTAAAGCTATTAAAGTTAGCCCGGTTTCTGCAATCGAAAGTTGTGAAATGAGACTTTTAAAGGTTGAGTCGTTTTGTTCCAAAACGCCATCTGATGCTTGTGTAATTCGACGGCAGATGAAGAAATGCGGACGCTGCGGTGCAAACCAACTCCACAAAAAAAATTTCAATGTCCCGCCCAAAGAAGTAAGTGCCTTAAATGCGGTAGCTATGGACATTTTCCGAGACAATGTGATTCCCGGTTTAAAAGATCTAATTGTTTAATTGTTTCTAATGTTAATGATGTAGCAGTTATAAGCGATACCCTGATATTGTAAATTTGCGTATATAGGTAAACAATATTGCCGCGAACGCCCTAATTGACATCGGTTCAACGTTGAGTTATGTTAATCAAAAATTTGCTATTTCAAATAGATTTCAGCTTAGTAATGAGAACAACGAGATTGGTTTAGCGGTAACCGGAAACTGTTTTCAAAGAAGAAGCTTGTTCGTCTATGATTTGTTTGCAAAATCGAACCTACCGCGATGTAAAACTGCATGTTCTTGAAGATTTACTCACCCATGTTATTGTTGGGCAAGATATTTTAAGGTTACATGATCACATTCGATTTAATTTTGGTGGTTTAAGACCTTTGTTGTGTATTAACGCGCTGAAATGTATTAAGACGAATGTTATAGCACGATTGTTCGAACATTTAGCAAGTGACTGTAAACCTATAATCACGAAATCGCGTAAGCATTCTTTGGCAAACGAAAAGTTTATTGCTGAAACAATAAAAACGACTTGAAAGAAAAAAATTATAGAACCAAGCTCTTCCCCTTGGCGCGCACAAGTTCTTGTCGTGACTGGAGACAATCATAAAAAAATGTGCATTGATTATAGTGAGATCATTAATAAATATACGTTATTAGATGGCTATCCACTGCTTAACATGCAAAATTTGGTAAATAAAGTAGCGCAATACTCCCACTTTAGCACTATATATTTAAAAAGTGCCTACCACCAGGTGGAAATTCCAATAGAAGACCGACCGTATACAGCTTTTGAGGCTAATGGAAAGCTTTATCAAATAAAAGAATTTCGTTTGGTCTGACTAATGCGGTTCTATGGTTCCAACGGATAATTGATGACATAATCGAACGCAATAATTGTAAAGAAGCATTCGCATACCTCGACAACATCACTATTTGTGGCAAGACCAAAGAAGAACACAATGCAAATCTTCAGCAATTTCTTGAAGCAGCAGCGAAGCATAATCTTACATTTAATAAGAACAAATGTACTTATTCGTCCGATTGTATTTCGTTATTGCGGTACCAAATGCAAAATCGTACACTGCGCCCAGACCCTGAACGTGTAAAAACTTTGTTAAATATACCCGTACCAAAATCAAAAAAAGAGTTGAGCAGGGCAATCGGCCTCTTCGCATATTATGCAAAATGGTTGCCTCACTTCTTTTGTAAAGTAAAACCCCAAGTAGAATTGCGAACGTTTCCTTTGAACAAAAATGCTGTACGCTGTTATCAGTTGAAAAGTGAATTAGCTGATGCGACACTAGCAAGTGTAGATGAAAATGCGCCGTTTACATCGGAAACCGATGCTTCCGATGTTGCTGTATGTGCAGTTCTACAGCAAAATGGTCGACCCGTCGCCTTTTGGTCAAGAACGCTCAATTCAAACGAGAAACGTTATGCCAGCGTTAAAAAGGAAGCTGCAGCTATTGTTGAAGCGGTTCGGCGATGGTCGCACTATTTATTGCCTCGCAAATTCACTATAATAACAGATCAAAATTCTGTGGCTTTTATGTTTGGTAATTCTCGGCGTAACAAAATTAAAAATGATAAGATTAAGCGGTGGAGAATGGAATTGAGTCAATATTGTTACGATATCGTTTATCGTCAAGGGAAATTTAATGTTGTTTCTGACGCATTGTCGCGAGTATATTGTGCTGCTACAACTGTAAATGCGCTTTATAGAATTCATGCGGGTTTACGTCACCCGGGGATAATTAGAATGTATCACTACATCCGACAAAGAAATTTGCCATATTCGCTTGACGACGTAAAAAGAATGACTAGTGCCTGTGCAATTTGTTGTGAAATTAAGTTAGAGTTTTTTAAACCGCCTATTGTAATTTAATTAAAAGTTCGCAACCTTTCGAAAGATTAAGTATGGATTTTAAAGGTCCTCTGCCTTCAAAAACCAAAAATCATTACATTTTTACTGTTGTCTATGAGTTTTCACAATTTCCCTTTGTTTTCGCCTGTATAGATACCAGTTCTTACACAGTTATATCGTGTTTAGGATCACTGTTAAGCTTGTTTGGTTTTCCTACTATTGTGCACAGTGATAATGCAAAGTGCTTTGTATTGAAAGAGATAAAAGAATTTTTAAACGAACGGGAAATCGCGAGTACATTTTCCTCCGTGTATAATCCTCGTGGTAATTCTCAGTGCGAACGTTTTAATAGAATAATTTGGAGCACCATAAAACTGGCGCTCCGCACAAACGGCTTAGAAATTGTTAATTGGGAGATGGTTATCCCAGAAGTTCTTCACTCATTGCGATCATTACTTTGCACAGCTACTAATGAAGTTCCCCATGATCGTTTTTTAAAATTTCCCCTTCGTTCAATGTTTGGTACCAACGCTCCAATCTGGATGACTGAAGCTGGACCTGTGTATGTGCGTAAACATGTACGAGATAAGTATGATCCTGTTGTAGAAGAAATGGATTTGCTCAACGCTAATCCGAATTGCGCCGTCGTAAGATCACCCGAAGGACGCGAGGTAACTGTTTCTGCTAGAGACATTGCACCTACTCCAGCCGGTCCAGGAGAAGCAAATGAATCCCAGAGACTTTCGCAAAGTAACGAAATATCGTTTTCTACGTTAGAAAGACCGGACAGCGGTTCGCATGATCTTCCAGGAATAAATGATTCGGATAATCAACCTGAGCTACAAACTCCATTAAATTGGCGCTCCAGTCGTCAAAGACGACCCCTCGATAGATTAGAGTACAATTAGTTGACTGTTTTGCTTTGTGTTTATTTTCTTAGCCCTTTTCGTGTATGCATTTCTCTGTAACGTAATCTTTACTTTCTTGCGAGCGGGGGTGAATGTCGTGTAATCAAACCCGCATTATGCGCGCGCGTACTGTACTAATCACATGTCATCTCCCTGCATAATTCGTGGTGTGCTTACGGCTGCCTTGGCAGTTACGCGCATGGTAAAATTCCTATGTTTTCAGTTATCACAGTTAGTAGATGCAGCGTTTTTCAGTTGAATAAAGCTAACGTTTATTTGCTTGCATTAGTCTACAACACTCACTAAATAAATTGTAATTTTAAATCTAATTATTTCCACAAGTACCTGTTAAGAAAAAAGCTTGAAGCATTTTCCTTCACTAAAAAACAAATCAAATGAAAATATCAAAAAATAAAATTTTGACAAACTTTGAAAGTTGTAACGGTAATTTATGGACACCCAGATGGTAGGTGCTTTCTAGTAGCCTGAGCCGTGAGTAAGTCTGTTTATTGGTATTAAAGATGACAGACCGAAACAGAACCTGCCGAAATAGAAGGGTATCCACTCATTCCGATTTTCAGTGTGCGTCTGCTAATTGGCAAACGTTCTTCTCAGGACGGGGCAATGTCAGGATAAAACTGCCCTTTTCAGGGCACATTGCCAACAAGTTCCGAAGACTTACTATTCTTCAGCTAAACATCGAAGGCCTCACTGCAAGCAAGATTAACGTTCTTCATCACCTCGCTATGCAGTCTGAGGCACTCCTCATCCTACTGCAGCAGACCCACTGCATTGATGCAGAGAATTAGGCACTTCCAAACTACCAAATAGCTTGGTCTTTAAGTAGAAAGCATGGCCTTGCCACGTTTGTCCACGAGCGACTAAGGTACAAACTTTTGGACCAATCTCCACTGACATCGGAGATCGAGTGGTTGTGTGGACGTTGATGGCTATAAAACAGTCAACGTCTACAAACCACCGCCAAATCGATTGCGAACCCTGGATCTCCCAGTGTTTCCTCACCCCTGTGTTTACGCTGGCGATTTTACCTGTGGTCATGCTGACTAAGGTTACGATGATAACATTCCGGACGGTGAGTGCTTGTTTGTCTGGAAAGCATTAATTGTCTTGCCCTCCTATATAATGCCAAGGACGCTGCCAGTTTTTATTCCGGACGCTGGAACACTGGCACCAATCCGAATCTAGCTTTCGCTAGCGTAGGTCCAAACAGTCGCTCACCGGATAGACGTGTACTTGAAAAATTCCCCAGGTCACAACATCGACCTTCGCTTATTACACTGCCAAGGTTTGCTATGGCAGTGCCAAGCATACCTATTAATTGATGGAAATTCCGCAAGGCCAAATGAAGTCACTACATTCCTTTGAAAAATAAATTCGCAAAGACTTTTTTTGATTCACTTGATGTGGATGCGGCTTACCTGGACTTCTGTAACATTATTAAGAAAGCAGCCAAAAAGATTATCCCACGCGGGTATCGAAATAACTATATTCCGTGTTGGGATGCAGAGTGTGAATCCCTCTATAAAACCTTTGTGCAGTCTCCTCAGGGAGACGACTCAAGTTTGGCTGCTACATCTCTGCTTTCCAAGCTTGACAGAAAGCGGAAGGATCGATGGTCCGAGGCAGTTTGGACCATTGACTTCTCACACTCTAGTCGAAAAGCATGGAGTATTTTCAACAACCTTACTGGTAGGTCACGATACTCTCCTCATCACTGTCCCGTTTCCGCCAATGCTATTGAATCTCAGCTGGTCAGAAATGGGAAATACGAGGCTATTGACCGTAAGTCTTCTCGACTTATCTCTCAAGAAGTCATTCAAGACTACTTTGGAGAGCCACAACACCACCCAGCCAACAATG
Source organism: Diplosoma virens (assembly GCA_963680785.1). NCBI lineage: Eukaryota > Metazoa > Chordata > Ascidiacea > Aplousobranchia > Didemnidae > Diplosoma > Diplosoma virens. The sequence goes on along the minus strand of OY796892.1, from coordinate 39,714,282 downwards.
CTATGCAGGGGCCATGCGGGCCCTGCAAGGGCTGCCCGTACGGTAACCGTACCGATTTGGCCGCGGGCGCTGCAGTGGCCCCGCATGGGTTTACCGCACAAGTTTTATGTGATTCAAACTATTTATGCAAAATGTTCTTTTTTTAAAATAATTAAAAATGTTAGCTTATTAGCATGTTTTAATTTTTGATTACGGCTTAAAATTAAAAGCCAGATTGAACCCGTGCGGTTAGCCCATGTGGGGCCACTACAGCTCCCGCGGCCAAATCGGTACGGTTACTGTACGGGAAGCCCTCGCAGGGCCCGCATGGGTCCTGCATAGCATTGTTGGCTGGGTGCAGACGCAGTAAATATCTCTGACAATTTTTTACAGAGAGAATTTATTACTACCCTTCAATATTTAAAACCAGGTAAAGTTCCTGGACCTGAGTCCATCTGCCCAGAGCTTATACTCCGTGATGGAGCTGCTTTGAAGTCTTGGTTATATGACTTTCTCTCTTCCTGTTTGCGCCGACTCCAAAATCCCAAGATCTGGAGAAGAGCGATTGTAGTCGCGATTCCAAAGCCAACGAAGCCCGTGGGGGATCCAAAGAGTTATCGACCAATACCTCTGCTCTGTGTTCCTTACAAGATCCTCGAGAGGCTTATCTACGCCCGCGTTGAGCCATTAATCGATCCACTGCTACCTAAAGAGCGGGCTCAGTTTCGACGCGGGAAGTCAACCGTAGATCAAGTTTTTCTGCTGACCTAGAACATCGAGGATTCTTTTGAAGCTAAAAAGAAGGCCGGTGCCGTATTTGTCAATCTGACAGCTGCTTATGACACTGTTTGACACCGTGGCCTTACCTGCAAGTTGCTGAGACTTCTTTCAGATAAGCACATGGTCAGAATGATCATGGAGCTTGTCCAAAATTGAAGCTTCACCCTTACCACCGGTGACAGCAAGCAAAGCAGGCTACGCCGTCTAAAAACGGCGTTCCTCAGGGATCGGTCTTGGCTCCCCTTCTATTCAATATCTATACGTACGATCGTCCTTCCATAATTTCCAGAAAGTTTGCTTATGCTGATGATTAAGCATTGTTGCACCCATCTGGAAACTGGAAGGACTTGGAGGGGACATTAAGCCAAGACATGTCTACACTGTCAGCGTATCTCCAGACTTGGAGGTTGAAGCTCAGTCACACTAAGACGGTGACGGCGGCCTTTCACTTAAATAACCGAGAGGCCAAACGTCAGCTAAAGGTCTACAACAACGGTGGACTTTTACCGTTCTGTCCAACCCCTACTTATTTTGGGATAAAATTTGACAGATCGCTCATGTTTCATTACCATTTAGTGACATTGCGCAAAAAACTATCCTCGCGCGTCACACTGCTGAGGCGACTCGTGCGCTAGGGATGGGGTGCTGGTGCTAAAACACTACGCATAGCCGCCTTATCTCTAGTCTACTCAGCAGCTGAGTACTGCGCGCCAGTCTGGAGTCGCAGTGCTCACACTCGTTTCATCGACAGTGTCTTGACGACGCCTTGCGCATAGTCACTGGATGCCTGCGTCCCACTCCAACGGACCACCTACCTGTACTCTCAGGCATCCAACCAGCTGAGCTTCGCCGACTGAGAGCGACACTCTCCTTGGCTCATCGTGGATCTTTGGACCCCAATCATATCTTGTATGGTCTTTTAAGTGGTTCCTCAGATACTCGCCAAGTGAGATAAGATCCAGACGCCCGTTTGTGCCAGTTGCGCAGAATCGTTTGGACAACCTTGCCAGACTTGGCATCCGCGCTTCTAAATGGACAAATCACAAATGGAACGCGGAGCACTGTGAAGGTGCTTCCAGGCTCCGTGTTTTGTGCCCGGGACCGGTTCCAGGCCTGTTGGGATGGGCTTACCCCGAGCAGCTTGGGTTAAGCTTAACTGCCTGCTTCTGAACAAACCGCAGACCATGTTCTTACAGCGTGCCCTATACATCGGGCACCACATGAAGCACGAGGTCTGACGGTTTTGGATGACGAAACCCGATGCTGGCTTAATAAATCACTCCCAGCATCTGATCCAGGCAGTTCAGCAGTCTGGGGTAGTAAAAGGATAAACTCTCGGGCCCAGTCCTGTTTGTGTCTGACTTGGAGTGGATACCCTTCAAACGACGACGACGACGACGACGATGGACACCCTGCATTTCTTTGTGACAGCAAACTTAGATTTGTATAAAAATAAAAAGCAATTTATTCTTTATAACAACGTAAACACTAGAAACGCAATGACATCATGACAAAGATTAAATTTTTATAAAAATGTACCATTTTAAACTAGTGTTGCTCTTTGAAAATGGCTAAAATAATTGCAGCGCCCGCGTTTTCGCAATTTTTTAAATTTTTTACCACAAGGACCCATTCTGATTTTGCTTTAATACTAAAGTTGACAAAAAGAAGAAAAATTAGCTTAAATGTATTTAGTACAATTGCACCAATGAATATTTTAAAAATATTATTTAATTTAGATGTTGAATTCTACTGGTATCAAAAAAAAACTGTCCGTGTACGAATTAAATAGCTGTCGCGAATTATTAGTAGTACACGTATCATAGGTTGAGAACCACTGGTCTAAACAAATTTGAGAAAGATACTAATTTAAAATTGGGCAAAAATAAAGCATTATCTTTATATGATTTAATTAAAATAAAAATATGTATTTTCATATGCGCGTTTTGCTATAAAAATATTTACTTTGAAGCTATAATTACTAATGCGTGAAGTTATTTTTCTCAATGCATGTTGAAGTTTTTATTCAAATTAATTGTTACTCAGAAGAATATTTTTAGCTAGTTTTATAACCGTGAATCACTAATGCACAAGATAAACTGAGATATTTATATTACCGTTGACAGAAAAATACAATGATACTTTTCAAAGCTAATATAAATTGTCAAAATTTACAACATAAAGTTTTGTAAAAATTTTTTAAATTGCCTCAGTCATCACAAAAACCGAACAAGCGGCAGCTGCATTTGTGCTTCTCTTGAGGAACAGTCATCATGCTTGGTATCGATGTTTTTTAAATTCTTCAATCTACCAGTTACTTCTCAAAATTGCTAATACTTGCCGTCCGGTGTCGGTTTAAAATTGTCCAAGTTAAATCAGTTATTAGCCTAAATCAGAGTAAAATTGTAAAATTTTTACCTTTTCGACAAGGAAAACTTTTTTCCATTGTTTGGGCATTGAAGGTAAAAAGTGTTTGAGATTGTGCAAAAACCAAAAAAAAGGTTTTTACTTGTCGAAAAAGTAAAAATTTTGTAATTTCTAGCATTTGGGTCACTAGCTCGATCGCCATCCCTGTTGTGAAAGATTGCCGTTGCCTTTTATTACCAAGATTTGAAAATCATAAAATATAAAAGTTATAAGTTCTTCTAGTACACCAGAAGAACTTAATAAATTTTAAAATAAGTATTATACCTCGCTACAGCGTTTAAATTAATTATAAAATTGTTCGGCAGATCACATGAGGCCTGCCGACTTCGGTTTGGATAGCCTTGTTTGATATGATCACGAAACTAATAAGAATTGAGCTTATCAAATTGATATCATGGGTACGAAAGCTAATTCAAGCAGCCATGGTACTTATTTAAAATGCAGCCTATTATCATTAATTAAATTAAAATTGGAAAAATAGTAATTTGAACAATAAAGCGAACTGATGAAAGCAAAATAGCACAGAGCAGATAAATTAGACTTTAAAAATAAAGAAATTTCATGTCCACCAATTCTGGCAATTTGTGTCTTTTTGTAAAATCGTGCGATTCAGCGCGAGTCGGAAACATGAGTAGTTGGTGATAAAAATATTTGCTTTATTCAATGCACACAAAACAGACGTTTGGTGAGAATTTAAATAATTAAAAGGATAATCCTGAAGTCAAAGATATGAATCTTTAAAATGCAAAGTCTCCAGATTTTAAAAGTTTTTCTTAATAAAAGCCAAAGCACTCGAAAAAAAAAAACTGAGAAGCAATTAAATTATCTTCAACATAAATTTTTGTATGATTTATAAACACAAATGTTACTTACGGCCAATTTGAAGTCTCGCAGTAACAGTTGAACTCGTTGGAGCACAGGAAAGAGTGGCAAAAATCTTTAAAAAATTCAAGATATTGTTTATTGTTATCCGTATAGATACAACTAAGACTTAATTTTGTTTAGGCTATTTGTATAGCCCTAAACAAGTATTGGTCTATATAACACTAATAAAACTTTATAGCCCGAAACAGTGATATTGTCTGCTTTTATTAATTTTTGCTTTTATTTTAAACCTGAATTTTTGGAAAACTTAGCTGTGTTGATTTCGGTGTGATCTAGGATTGCTGGTCACCAATATTTCCTTAATGCATTTGATATTTGGCCTAAAGTAAAACAGATTTTTTCTTATTATTAATTATTATTAATTAATTAATATAATTTTCAAGACTAAAATTTTTTAATGAACATTTTACGTATTTAAAAGTAAAAAATTTGTTAGTACTTGCATCCCCAAAGCTTCACATTTGACGACCATACGTTTCGATTGGACCCGATCAGTTTAAATTATAGCAACTTTTTATTTGTGGATGTTGTTAATACTACATGGCCCGATAGTGTAGTTTTTTTTTTCCGTCAAAAATTATTCAGAAAAGTATCGGTTTGGATTTTAGCTTGAAAATAACAAAGTATTTTTAACCTCAAATCTTTTTTTAATTATGATTGATAAGTGTTTCGCTTATGTTGGCAGCAGTTTTAGCACAAAGTTGTGCGCAATGTGCATGTGTCACACTTAAAATTGTATTTTATTTAAGTTAACATTTAATTGGATGGCTTTTGGCAAAAAATAATTTACAACAGTTTTGTAAAAAACCCGGGAATAGTTTTAATGTCATTACCTTATAAGACTTGGAAAAAGTAAATAATTAAAAGAAAGCAGACTTGGTTCATCAAAAACGTTTAAATCTTTCTGGTGAAGTACACATTTTTTTGAGCCATTATTAACAACCAATTACACATAAATTTCTTAAAGTTATGAACTAAGGAAATTCTCATAGAAATTTTATTTCTGTTATTAGATTTTTTGAGTAAGTATGACCTTTTTCACCCTTTTGTTTTTATATTTTTATTTGTTTCATTTTAAAAATGAGTACATTTTTTTGACAAAATGACCAAGCAAAATAAACGCAACGTACCAATGCCATACACATTCCGATCAAATTTTGTAAAATGATAATGCGAAAAATCTAATGAAGATTAATGTTATTGTATTTATTATAGTAAAAAAAAGATTTTGAAATAAAAAGGTAGGCTAAATTATTTCCCCAATTATAGATGGATCATTCATTCAATGTTTTATAATCAATAAATGCACCTAGTTACTAAAGAATAAAGCTTTTAGCTTTTTTGCTTCTCTCGAATACAAGTTTAGGAAAATATATATGAGAATGATGATTTTCAGCATAAACTTTTACGTTAACCTACGTAAATCATTCGAATAAATCGTTTCATTCGAGTTGATCCAATCGCCGTCAAATGTTTCCAACCGTCGATTCCGCACAGGACTCACAAACAATACCACAATTAAACTTAATAACTTCATTATGTCCAAACAATGGCTAAAACAGCTGTACAACTGCGCAACAAAAAAATTAATCTTTTTTCATGTTTATTACAAAAGAATTGTATTCAAATATTCCCAATTTATTAGTTTATTAAAAAAAAGAAAGAACGAATTTATTTAAGTTTTTGAAAAAACAAACTCTAAGCAAAGTTAAATACAGTTGAAAAAGACTACAATATTTTTTGGTTTCTCTTTTTTCATAATTTTTTTGTCACGAGTATTAACGAATACGTCGAAGTCCCATTGCACGGAATTAAACCTATTTCACAAACATTTTTTCTGCTGTAATTTCCAAAAAAACGAATCAAAAATTTCAGGAGCTGAGACGACCAACGAACCATGGACCTGCGTTATCTGGCTAGTTTTGTTTTTCTTAGCTCCAAACATCGTGCTCAGGATTTAATAGAAATAACCTAATCCTATGCTGGCACTCCTTGTTTTTGTTTGGGCTGCAGAACTGCATTGTAGCAATAAGATAACAACGTGGCGTAATAGAAATATGTGAGCACAATCTTTGATGTTATCTATGTAAAAAAATTGTTATTGTCCTGTTTAAGAATTACGGAATGTGAAATACTATTTTTGAATTTTTGAGAAAATTACGAAAGGCGAATCAGTGGCGAAGTCTTAAAGTTAAAAACGTTGACCACTCAATAAGAAAAACTCGTCTTTCCTGGTCACTTCTAAACTTACAAGATATTCGTTTTTTCAACAAATTATTTTTGAGTAGAATTTACTTTATAAACAAGTTCATAAACATTTTTTCCATTCATTGTGGAACATACGAGACATAGCTTACTATAAGTCAGTTGCTTACTGCATATTACTTTCACTGAATGGTAGTGACACATTTTCTAAATAAATTGTCTATAAACAAGTAGGACAGTTTAAATTGTTGGGATAATAATACAAACAAACAAAATAAATAAATAAAAAGAGCAACGATTAATCAATCTATAGTTTCGGTAGAGAGGTTATTTTTTTGTACCATAAAATTGTTATTGAAAGCAGTTATATTGGATTTAACATCTTCTTTTAAAATTGATTTATTTATTTACATTATTAAAGAGAAAACAAAAAACAAACAATTAAACAAACGTTTTCGGCTAACTTCAGCTCTCATCGGGTTTCGTATTGAATATAGTCTTTCCTTACTTTACTTCGATTTAAATGGAGGGTCAATTCTTTGTAGACGCTGACAAAGTAATTTTAGTTAAATAAAGCAGTTTTGAAATTCAAATGCTCCCGGACTCTTGTGATTAAATGTCTCGATGATATACCAATGTATGTTATGTTCGTGTCACACGAACCTGTGGATTTATAGATGACGTTTGAACACAGAGCCGTAGGAGTTCTCGATTTTAAGAAAAAATAATTTTGTACTTTAGAAGTTTTAAAAATTGGTAACATTTTTTGGTTAAATCGATTACTGATCAAAGCCGAAATTCATTTAGCCAAACGGTGTAAATGTTTTCCAACGTACGGTATAATAATGCAGTTTTCATAAATCTTGTCATCGTATTGTGCTGATTTTTGATTTAAACATAAAAATTGTTTTAAAACCTTATCAAAAAACTAATTAGAATAGCCAATGTTTAAAAATACACTTTTCAGCAATTTGACTTCATAATCGAAGGAAAAATTGGATGAGTAAATACGTTTAGCACGAATAAGTAAACAAAAAATTAAACCAAACTTCACTTGGTGGGACACATTGGATTGAAATTGAAAAATAACTTAGTATTAGTTGGCTTTCTATAGACCCATGTCTCAATACCAGTATCATTAATTTCAACGTCAAGCAAAGAGATAGTTTGGAGTGAATGTTTCATTGTAAATTTAATATTTTTATGTTGTGTATTCAATAGATCGAGAAATTTAAAACATTTTTCAACTTTATCAAAAACGGCAAAAATATCGTCAACATAGCGTAAATAAAGCTTTAGATGAAATTCAGATTGAGTTTGTAATAATTTATTTTCTAAAGAAGTCAAAAAGAAATTCGCCATAGTCGGAACTAAGAGAAACCCCATCCTGACGCCGTCGTGCTGTTGAGATAACTTATCTTTGTATAATAACATTGATTAGCCAACGGTAGAAGTTTCACTAGTTTAAATTGTTCCTTTCGATGAAACTATTCAAATTATAGCTCAGGTCATTTATTCGGATGACAATCGCTAAAAACAAAAATCCCCACCATTTAAAAAAGAAATTTTTGTGAAACTTCTACGGACATAACATACATTGGTATGTCATCGAGACATTTAATCACAAGAGTCCGGGAGCATTTGAATTTCAAAAGTATTCAAGAAAGTGCCGTAAAAAATCATATTTTATCATGTGACTCCTGTTCAAACGTTAAGTTTGGTTAAAATAATTTTTCAATATTGCGTTAATGTACGCGTAAATCAGAATTTCACACTAGAATACATGAAGCTCTATTAATAAGAAAGTCCAGTCCTAATTTAAATCGCCAATTACATGCCAATGGAACATCATTCTAACTAAACATTTGTTGAAATCTGCTCGTTCTTTTTGATTTTTTTCATTTTTTTTCATTTTTTCTTTTAAGTAATTTAATTTACCGCCAATCTGTCTACAGTCTTTAAATTCTGATTGTTTTTTTCTGCTTCTTTTAACTACCGCTAATGTGTTTTACAGTTCTAAAAAAATCTCTTCGTCGTGTAAATTACTTTGTGAGCGTTTACAAATAATTGATCCCCTATTTAAATCGAAATAAAGTCAGGAAAGACTATATTCAGTCGAAACCTTGTGAGGGCTGAAGTTAGCCGAAAGCGTTTGTTTAATTGTTTGTTTTTTGTTTTCTCTTTAATAATGTAAATAAATAAATCAATTTTAAAAAAAGATGTTAAATCCAATATGGCTGCTTTCAATAACAATTTTATGATTAATCAATCGTCAATTAATTGAACTTCAGAAAGAATGCAAGTTGACCTTTAAAAATTTAAGCTGCCATTCTTGGTTCCTGAAATACTAATTTTTCCAGCTGTTTCGAAACGTTGCTACGCAACTTTTTTTATTGACAAGCTAATTCTATTTAAATCAATTGTAATTAATTAGTCTGTAAAAATTCCTATTTCTACAGTACAAAGTTGGTTGTCAAAATTATCGCTCTTCTACAAAAATATTTGTCTCATTTTTTTTCACCTCATTCACTTTTTTAATCTCTTCCATGACCCGTTAGTTTAATTCTCTTCTCACCACCGCGATCAATCTTTATATTAAGATCTTGTTTTATAACAGCGAACACGATCAACTTTATTAATTAGTGAATTGACGTAAACCACTTCCATGATTCTCGAGAAGGTAAAAGCTGATGTCTATCTGAACATAAAAGCCTCTTTCAAAACGGATGTTTGCTATTACGTAACTTGGCATTTCAAAATAAAACTCATAAAATAATTAATCTTGCATTTCTTTATTTCATGCATTCTGCAATTAATGCATTTTTGCTTTTACTTACTTTATTGTTAATGTGGAAATAAGTGGGTTTTAGTACCGTTCAGTTTGTAGGGCGGAGCAGTTTGCGAAAACGTTGGTTTGCTAGCAGAATTAAGGCATTTTGATGCTATGCTGCATTAATAATAATTTTTTCCACACTTTGCGGAAAGACATTTAGCGAAAAATTTCCAAATAGGGTCGCGCTACTTGTTTAAAATCGCCTAGAGCAAAAACAGAACTTCGGCCAATCTTGATTGTCCTTATAATGAACATCAACTTTTGATTTGTTCATGTTATTTGTAAATGTTTGTTGCAAAACAATTTTTGTAAACAATTTGATTGCTTAATTTTTTCTTTCGCTATGAACGGATGAAGGGAATGTTTTTTTATCAAGAAAGATCAAATTCTAAAAGCACTTTTTTAAAAACTTTTCGCAAATTTAATTGGTGTGTGGATTAAACAAAAAAGTCTTTATTTAAAATCGAACATCAAAAATTGTTTTTGCTTTCGGAAGACAAGTAAAAAATATTTTCTTTTTTCTAGTCTTCAGATACAATTTTTTATGGAAATGAATTTTCAAGAGATCCAAAAAGCAATGCGTCTTTTAGCAAAGTTCATGAAAAAATGTTGACCCTCTAATTCTCTCCAAAAAAAAAGCTTTTTTTTTAATAAAAATCTCTAAAAAGGTTTATGTATTGCCAAAAAAATTGTTTTCGATGTATAATACCTCGTAGTAGAGCATGAACTAATGTTTTATGTACTGTTGTAATCGTAGATAAAACACGAAGTACTGTTAGAGTGGATACGCACTTCGTGCTTTTATACCCATGACCAGTGCCATGCATATTGGATTGAGTTTGCCCCGAACAGCTTGAGTTAAGCTCAATTGCCTAAGCGTTGGGCGATTCAAGACTGGAGTTGGGCGATTCCATTTTTCCATACACTAATGAAGTCTTGCTCCTTCACCGGATCAGAGTAGTAAAAGGATAAAGACTCGGCCTCGCTCCTGTTTGTGTCTGACCTGGGGTGGATGCCCTTTCAAATAACAACAAGCAATGCTACCAATGAACTACAGTCAATTATTCTTAGATAATAAACATGGCAATATTACTACAGTATAAAAATATTTCAGTACAATCAAACTGCGATACATAAATTCGTTAATAAAATCAATCAAATTTCAATGAGCCGAATATTTAATATAGAAATTAAAAATTAAAAATTGAAACTAACTAATTTAGCACGAAAAATCGATTTTGATCTATAAAGGTCATCATCAGTTTCTGTAAAAAATTAAAGTTTTTTTTAGTTTTTTTTTAAATTTAAAAACTCGACTCATACGACATGTAATTGGGTCCTGACTCAAAGACACAAAGTCAAGCTGCAATAAAAACTACAAGGCAAACGACGGAACAGCTGACGTCATGATCATTAATCACGTAACAAAGATGAAAATAGAAACAAAACCAAGAAATTTCAATACAACAATTAGGAACTGCTTTGAAATATTGCAAATGCAAATATTAGAATACAATTTCTAGAAAAATGGTAAATTGTTTTAAAAGTACTAGATGATTAGTTTATACTTTTTAATGATCTAATAAAGAAGACAGCTCAAAACTTGGTCTAGTTTGTTTGTCATTTTTGAAAGTGATTTTCATTTTTTTGTAATTTTGATTTTTACTGTTTGTTTTTTGCTCATCATCATGACTTTGGCATTGGTTGTTTCGTTATCGGCCCTTTTTTTGGTAAAAAATTCAATTTAGTAATTGGTCGCTGTTTCTCAAAATTTGATCAGCATTATTTGGCTTCAGAAAATTGAAATTAATTAAGAATCGTCCTGAATTTTATCAAAGTCTCATTGTATCCAATTCACGTGCTTATTTGTACTCAGTCGCGCAAAATTAGTTCGCATTGTATTTACTATTGCCAAATGCAGTGACGCAGGATTCTTTTGTTCTTTTTGTTATTGTTAATCGATAAATCCACGCGTTGCGTCACAAATGCTTTGTTTGCTAGCCATAACTTTTTAAGCTTCTCTCTATAAATTGGGGAGCTGACATAGCGGAATTCATTCAGTTGAGGTCTTTCGCGTAAGATAGTGTTGCATTGTTTGTAGAGGGCATTTAAAGATCGTTTGAATCGGTAAAGTTGTTTGCTGTTGTTATTCTGAATTTCATAGTTGGTTAAATTGGGGAAGATTTTTATCGAAAATTCTACGCTCTATAAATCTTACATTAACTAATTTCGCTTGAATAAAGGTTGTGTTTAATCCAAGTCGTGAATTTAGTAAGTTGGAAGAGGTAGGATTGAAGAGATTCATCCAACGAACTCTCCCGAAGACATTCACCAACTAGAAGACGGATTTTCTGAAGTGTTGCAGGATCTTTGTGAACAAAGCATTATTATTTTTGACGTCAGGTCATTAATAGCCGTAATCTTGACTACGCCGGTCAGATTGACATACTTTGGCAGTGACACCAACAGGCATATCAAACAAACCGAATTTTTATGACGTGTAAATGTCTATTGTTGCAAGAGCTGAAGTTTGCAAACTTTATTCTTTCCAAATGATAGCATTTTGTCTGATACACAGTGATTCTGGTGATCCTTTCCAAATCAAAGCATTTTGTCTGACACACAGTGATTCTGGTGATCCTTTCCAAATCAAAGCATTTTGTCTGACACACAGTAATGCATGACGTCAGACTTTTTAAATCTTGCCTTAAAAGAATAAAATTTTTGTTTAATAAAAACCATTCATCGATTTTATTTATCAATACAGTAGGTCAATAATCTTGCAAAAAAATGAATAAATTTTGTTTTAAGTAAGATTGACAATTTTACAAAAAATGAAAAAATAAAAACATGATGTAAAATAACATAACGATTTAGACTATATCACGACCTAAGTAACTCAAAACGAAAAGCAGTATCTTTCAAGTTTGTCAGAGATGCATATCTCACTAGAATGCTAAAAGACGGATTGCTTTTAAATCTCTTGAAAATTCATTTCCAATAAAAATTCTATTTGAAGACTAGAAAAAAGAAAATATTTTTTACTTGTCTTCCGAAAGCAAAAACAATTTTTGATGTTCGATTTTAAATAAAGACTTTTTTGTTTAATCCACACACCAATTAAATTCGCGAAAAGTTTTTAAAAAAGTGCTTTTAGAATTTGATCTTTCTTGATAAAAAAACATTCCCTTCATCCGTTCATAGCGAAAGAAAAAATTAAGCAATCAAATTGTTTATAAAAATTGTTTTGTAACAAACATTTACAAATAACATGAACAGATCAAAAGTTGATGTTCATTATAAGGACAATCAAGATTGACCAAAGTTCTGTTTTTGCTCTAGGCGATTTTAAGCAATTAGCACGACCCTAATGAGAAACAGCGCCATCTTTTGGCATAAAAATGCAATCGTGGGCATTTATTCACATAAAAGATTTTTTTATCAGTAAAAGAGCATTGCTTTATGAACTTGTATAGAGAGTTTTCATTTATGTGACTGTTAAAATATGAGGGTGCATTTGAATTCTACAAATTAAAAAAAAATTTTTCATGCCGACCTTTGCAAGTAATTCTAGCAAGCAATTCTAAAATGCCGATATTTTATAGTTAAATCTATAAAAGTAAAATTTAATAAAAACTTTAAGTGTATTTATTTTAAACGCTGAAGCATGTCACGAGTTCATGATGCGATTACAGTAACATTATATCAAGAATATGTTGTTGCGTATTCTCTTCTTCTTTTTTGTTTAAATACACTATTAATTATCAAGCTTGTACGTAGTTGCAACTCTTCCATTACAAATCGTGCAATTACATAAAAATCTAAACAAAAACACTTTCGGCAAATTAAAACGCGGCAAATCGTATCCTTAATTTCAAAAATCACAGAAAGCTAACTTTTTATATATGAGTTCAACTTTTGGTATGCTTCTTATATCTCATGCGTATTGTGTGGGGTTTATGAATCGCCAAATTTGCTACTTTTTCATACGAAAACATAATTTGAGTCAATTTGGAATACCTGTAACTTTCGAACCAAAAGAATTAAGAAGGCTAGGTTGGCTATGAATAATATTTGCCTACTACACTACAACTTGCTAATGTTTGAGTAAGAATAGTGCAATTAGTGCATTGTTGTGAAAGTTAATTTAATTTAAAATATGGAAAAAATGTGAAAAATTGCAAAATAGCGCCATCTTTGGCATAAAAATGCGACCTTGGTCACTTATTCACATAAAAGTTTTTTTTACCAGTGAAAGAGCATTTTTTTATGAACTTGTATAGAGAATTTCATTTAAGCGACTCAACTATTAAAAGTTAATATGGGGGTGCATTTGAATTTCCCAAATTAAAAAAAAAATTTTTGCATGTCTAGAGATTGCTTATATGGCATGTCATAAAACTTAAAAATAACAAAATAAAAGTTTTAAAACAATGACTACATGTGTAGTGTGACAAAGGATCTTTTTAGATAGGTTTATTACTTCTTGTAATCAAACAATGATACATAATTTATTGAAATATCTTAAATTTGAACTTTCATCCAGTGCTTCTGAATGTCTAAATTTCATGAAAATATAAACATTGTAGATGGTGAATTTTTTTCTTTTTTCGTTTTTTCGGGTTCACTACGCTGAAGTAGCAATCTGTACAATGATCTGAAGGCTCAGCCAAATACGGGAGATGGCAAAACGCACAGATCTTTTTTTTCCACTTAACCAGCTTCTAGAATACGGCGACAGTAGTCACATATGACACGTGGTGCCCAACGTTTATCTTGGTCACGGACAGACAGACCACAAATTTTTTTAGGCGACCCATTTTGGCCTTCCGACCCACAGTTTGAGAAGCCCTGGTCTAAAAGAATAGGACTACTGGCCGAAGGCAAATTGGTTACAGAGTCATAGAGAAGAACAACTCGCCGCAGCCAACTTTTTATTAGCATATTCAAAATATCAGTTAGGCTGCGCCAGTTATTGAAAATGTAAATTAGCCTCAACGATCAGTTTGACTGCGATTTGTTCGGTTGCCAGTTGGCCGTGGCCAGTTGTCGTAGATTCGTATTCTAATAGTAATGTTGTTTACTGTGTGTGAGACAACATCTGGTTATTCTGAATCTCAGTGAGATATGCATCACTGACAAACTTTAAAAAAAGCAACACTTGAGTCGGGCGCTTTTCGTTTTGAGTTACTTAGTTCGTGATATAGTCTAAATCGTTACGTTATTTTATGTCATGTTTTTATTTTTTCATTTATTGTAAAATTGTCAATCTTACTTAAAACAAAATTTACTCATTTTTTTGCAAGATTATTGACGTACTGTATTAATAAATGAAAATCGATGACTGTTTTTTAGTAAACAAAAATTTTATTCTTTTAAGGCAAAATTTAAAAAGCGTGACTTCATGCATCACTGTGTGTCAGGCAAAATGCTTTGATTTGGAAAGAATCACCAGTCACATAAAGTTTGCAAACTTCAGCTGTTGCAACAATAAACATTTACACGTCATAAAAACTCAGTTTGTTTGACATGCCAAAGTCATGGTGATGAGCAAAAAACAAACAGTAAAAATCAAAATTACAAAAAAATGAAAATCACTTTCAAAAATGACAAACAAACTAGACCAAGTTTTGAGCTGTCTTCTTTATTAGATCATTAAAAAGTATAAACTAATCATCTAGTACTTTTAAAACAATTTACCATTTTTCTAGAAATTGTATTCTAATATTTGCATTTGCAATATTTCAAAGCAGTTCCTAATTGTTGTATTGAAATTTCTTGGTTTTGTTTCTATTTTCATCTTTGTTACGTGATTAATGATCATGACGTCAGCTGTTCCGTCGTTTGCCTTGTAGTTTTTATTGCAGCTTGACTTTGTGTCTTTGAGTCAGGACCCAATTACATGTCGTATGAGTCGAGTTTTTAAATTTAAAAAAAAACTAAAAAAAACTTTAATTTTTTACAGAAACTGATGATGACCTTTATAGATCAAAATCGATTTTTCGTGCTAAATTAGTTAGTTTCAATTTTTAATTTTTAATTTCTATATTAAATATTCGGCTCATTGAAATTTGATTGATTTTATTAACGAATTTATGTATCGCAGTTTGATTGTACTGAAATATTTTTATACTGTAGTAATATTGCCATGTTTATTATCTAAGAATAATTGACTGTAGTTCATTGGTAGCATTGCTTGTTGTTATTTGAAAGGGCATCCACCCCAGGTCAGACACAAACAGGAGCGAGGCCGAGTCTTTATCCTTTTACTACTCTGATCCGGTGAAGGAGCAAGACTTCATTAGTGTATGGAAAAATGGAATCGCCCAACTCCAGTCTTGAATCGCCCAACGCTTAGGCAATTGAGCTTAACTCAAGCTGTTCGGGGCAAACTCAATCCAATATGCATGGCACTGGTCATGGGTATAAAAGCACGAAGTGCGTATCCACTCTAACAGTACTTCGTGTTTTATCTACGATTACAACAGTACATAAAACATTAGTTCATGCTCTACTACGAGGTATTATACATCGAAAACAATTTTTTTGGCAATACATAAACCTTTTTAGAGATTTTTATTAAAAAAAAAGCTTTTTTTTTGGAGAGAATTAGAGGGTCAACATTTTTTCATGAACTTTGCTAAAAGACGCATTGCTTTTTGGATCTCTTGAAAATTCATTTCCATAAAAAATTGTATCTGAAGACTAGAAAAAAGAAAATATTTTTTACTTGTCTTCCGAAAGCAAAAACAATTTTTGATGTTCGATTTTAAATAAAGACTTTTTTGTTTAATCCACACACCAATTAAATTTGCGAAAAGTTTTTAAAAAGTGCTTTTAGAATTTGATCTTTCTTGATAAAAAAACATTCCCTTCATCCGTTCATAGCGAAAGAAAAAATTAAGCAATCAAATTGTTTACAAAAATTGTTTTGCAACAAACATTTACAAATAACATGAACAGATCAAAAGTTGATGTTCATTATAAGGACAATCAAGATTGGCCAAAGTTCTGTTTTTGCTCTAGGCGATTTTAAGCAATTAGCGCGACCCTAATGAGAAATAGCGCCATCTTTTGGCATAAAAATGCAATCGTGGGCACTTATTCACATAAAAGATTTTTTTACCAGTGAAAGAGCAAACTTTTAAGACAATGAAGCCAAACCTATTTGCCGGTGTTTTCGAGTACAGTAAATCAGAAAATCGAGGTTATTTCTAACACACAAAAAAATTTTTTTGTTACACAGTGTTATTGATTGAACTTTACCTAGGCCCCAAAACTATGTCTTTAATTTTTTTAATCTTCTAATGTTTCATGTCTTAAGTATTAATTGTACTTTACCAAGTCAATTTTTAATTGTAATTGTTTTGGCTGCTGAAAATTAGCGCAATACTATGGTAAACAGCAAAGTACCAATATGTTATTAGTCAAAATGGAACGAGTCTTTCTATTTTTGCACAGTATATGTCATTTGCCTCAATTTTAAGAGATAAAATTGCCCCTGTGTTTGTATATTCTCGATCGGTTAAATATATTACAGGCCAAAAGTAATTTTATTCAGATTAATTAAAGCATTGGCGAAGTTAGGAGCGATCCCCAACTCATTTTTCTATATCATAAATTAAGCCACTTAAAATAAAAAGCATCAGTTTTAAGTTTTGTTTTTGTTCGAGCTCGGCAGTGATGCATACCTCAACGGGATTCGAACTTACCAGATGTTGTCTTAACTTTGAGGTTATTTAAAGTCAAGTTGTCGTCTATCTGTGTGGTCTAGAGCAGGGGTTTTCGAACTGAGGGTACGCGTACCCCTGGGTGTACCCGAGAGAAATTTGAGGTTACGCGAGTAAGTTTTATATTCGCACTTCAACAACTGCGTTTAGACAGCAATCTCATTATCATCATCACTTTATAGGTTTTCTTTCTCCAACAAATCAACATATCATTACAAGGTAACTCAGCTCCCATCATAGACTTTACAGAGAAATTTAAAAAATTTTAAATCTTGTGGAAGGAAAAATAATATGCGGTAAATACGACATCTTTGAGAACATGAGCGAAAACTTTGCCTTACTGCAGAAAGACGAAATTACTGATACAGCACAAGCATATTGGCGCAAAACCACTTGCAGTCGTTACGTGATCTGTAAATTATTTTCCTGATTTAAATGATTTTGAATATAAACCGGTTTGCAATCACTTTGAGGTTGATCTTAGACTTCTTCCACACAGTTTGCAAATGAATTTGTTGAACTTTTGAATGATTTAACAGCCAAAGATATCTTTGAATCCTCATCTCTGTAGAAATTTTGGTCGTCAATGGTAAACTCATATCCTTTAATGACAAAAAAATGTGTAGAAAGTCTTTTGGTCTTTCCATCAACTTACTGTTGTGAGCCAGGTTTCTCAACTATGTGTACAATGAAAAACAATTTTCGTGCGAGGCTTTTAGTCGAACATGACTTACGTGTATGCCTTTTTAAGCCAAGCTCATCTATCTTATTAAATTTATGAAGAGATGTTTGCAGCAGTTAAAAGATACTTTTTCCTTTTGCATATTCAATCGTATTTACTTTTCTTTAAATTTTTTTAAGGGGTACACAACACATTTAGGATCAACCACGGGGTATGTAGCTAAAAAATTTTGAGAACCCTTGGTCTGGAGCAGTGGTTCTCAACCGCTGGTCCGCGGACCGGTGCCGGTCCGCATTAGCCTTTCTGCCGGTCCGCATCAATTTATTTGAATTTTATGCTTTAAAAAGGTGCTACCAGTTAAAAAATAAAACGGTGTCAAGAGAATGTTAATAGTAATTACTGATTTCGCTCATTAACCTAATGCAAGATTAAGGCTTAAAATAGATTGGCGAAAATGTGTAGTGGTGTATACTGACGGAGCTGCCAGCATGGGTGGTTTTTATTCGGGTGTGAGTGCAAAAATAAATCTGCTGTCTTACAAATTGCATAATTCACCTTGAAAATTTAGCTTCCCAGAAATTGTCACCTGAATTATATGACGTTATGATCGGAGCAGTTAAGATTATAAAATATATTCGTAACCTTTTTTTATGTCTATATTTATTCTGTAATACATAGGGTAGGCAATTAGCCCGCTTGCTTCCGGAGATGCCAAGATATTGCTGTCCGCTTGTAATTTTATAGAGATATGCCAGTACTTTACAACTGCTTGCCAAGGCCACCAAGCAGGGGAAAGTGCCGTTAAGTGTCTTTCCCAAGGATACAACAGAATGACGCGAGTAGGTTTTCAATCGAGACCTTGTCAATCACTATCCCGACGCTTTAACCACTCGACCACGCTGACGACAACCATGCATTGCATTTACGGGTTTTTAAGGCACTGTGTGAGTGCATTTGTTTATAACATCACCATCTCATCTTTTATGCAGAAGCGATACAGTTTTCAAGAGGACGCGTTCTTGCGCGTTTTTTTGATTAAAAAGAAGCAAATAAATTTTTACGTGAGTGAGAATTTCCTGTAATGTCTTCAACTATATTTTTAAACAAGTACGCAAATGCATGACCTACAAAGTTAGGTGCAGACTAAAAAAGAAATTTCATCTCCTATTTGGTATTTCGTTTGCCTAATGTATTTTTGATTTTCTTTTGTATATATATTCAGAAAGGTTTTTATATTTTAGCTTTATTGTGAGTACCTGATCAACCAAAAGAATGCCTCTTTTCTTCGATTTTGCGCCCTTGCTAACTTACTGTTTTTTTGCTGTTGTCAAATCATTGTTTTAAAAACTTTCCTCAATTTAATTCCGGTTGAATTTATACAAGTGTAGAGACAAATCGAGTCCAATGCTTTTGTACTGCAAATTTAATAGACATTATTTGCCCCTTGTGCGTATCCGCTTCTGGTGCCCCAGACTTTTAAAAACTTCATTAGAGCCACTTTTACTACGGATTATATCAAAAAGACAGCAAGAAATTCCACGTCAAATAGAGTCCTTCTGATGCTAATTGTTTCCTTTTGTTTTATTAAAATTCTTTTTATCAAGTTATCGCGTTTATTACAATTTTGTCATTGAAAAAGATTGCCGGGCCGCAAAATCGTTTTGAAATATTACCGGTCCGTTCTTAAAAAGGTTGAGAAACACTGGTCTAAAGCAGGGTCTCTCAAACGTTTTTGTTCTGCGACCCCATTTTAGGCTTGCGGCAAATTTTGGAACTTTTTTTAAAGCGGCGGGGTATTTGAACGAGATTTCTTGATTTTCGTCCCCAAATAAGGTCTTCACTCAGAATTAAGCCTCGATTTTCCAATTTTTGTCCCCAATTCTCTGATTTGTCTAACATGTGACATGTGCAATAGCCATAATTTTTTCAAAAAGTTTCGCGACATTAAAAGTTTCGTGGCACAAAGCACAAACAAACAATTTGTTTCGCAACCCCAAAATTTTTTTACGCGACCCAATTCGGCGTTCCGACCCACAGTTTGAGAAGCCCTGGTCTAGAGGAATAGAACAACTGGCTGAAGCCAAACTGGTTACAGAATCATAGAAAAGAACAACTCGCCGCAGCCAACTTTTCATTAGCATATTCAAAATATCAGTTAGACTGCGGCCAGTTATTCAAAATGTAGTTAGCCTCAACGATCAATTTCATGCAATTTGTTCGGTTGCGGCCAGTTGGCCGTGGTCAGTTGTCCTAGACCCGTGTTATAGTAATGTTATCTACTGTGTGTGAGACAACAAAGTTTTGCGGCACAAAGTTTTGTTAGGGAAAGAAAACCTATAAAGTGATGATGATAATGAGATTGCTGTCTAAACGCAGTTGTTGAAGTGCGAATATAAAACTTACTCGCGTAACCTCAAATTTCTCTCGGGTACACCCAGGGGTACGCGTACCCTCAGTTCGAAAACCCCTGCTCTAGACCACACAGATAGACGACAACTTGACTTTAAATAACCTCAAAGTTAAGACAACATCTGGTAAGTTCGAATCCCGTTGAGGTATGCATCACTGCCGAGCTCGAACAAAAACAAAACTTAAAACTGATGCTTTTTATTTTAAGTGGCTTAATTTATGATATAGAAAAATGAGTTGGGGATCGCTCCTAACTTCGCCAATGCTTTAATTAATCTGAATAAAATTACTTTTGGCCTGTAATATATTTAACCGATCGAGAATATACAAACACAGGGGCAATTTTATCTCTTAAAATTGAGGCAAATGACATATACTGTGCAAAAATAGAAAGACTCGTTCCATTTTGACTAATAACATATTGGTACTTCGCTGTTTACCATAGTATTGCGCTAATTTTCAGCAGCCAAAACAATTACAATTAAAAATTGACTTGGTAAAGTACAATTAATACTTAAGACATGAAACATTAGAAGATTAAAAAAATTAAAGACATAGTTTTGGGGCCTAGGTAAAGTTCAATCAATAACACTGTGTAACAAAAAAAATTTTTTTGTGTGTTAGAAATAACCTCGATTTTCTGATTTACTGTACTCGAAAACACCGGCAAATAGGTTTGGCTTCATTGTCTTAAAAGTTTATGTTCGTGAAAAATACATCAATTTTTTGATTTTCAAATTTTTGTTCATTTTTTTTTTGAAATGAATTCTATAATTTCCTCCTTAATCTTGATGACGTAAAAGACGAAATACTTCATTAGCTCAGTGACGAAAGAGACTAGTAATACACTATTACTGTTAGTTGGATCTTGGATGAGTACTGGAAACAAAATGTGGTGGTGGTAAAGCTAATGGAGATAAACCCGGAAGCTTGCCAAGGGTGTGACGATGTAGTATGCTGTACAAATCGCTCCACCAAGACTCCATATGTCCCTCCTCGCGGGCACCACTGGAAACTGGAAACAGGCTAATCATATGGGGATCTAAGAGAGGTGAAACTCTGATAAACAACACCAGGAATGTGACAACCTGTGAGGGCAGTGTATCTGTGTAATCACTGTACGCCTGGCCTGTTGCTGCGACAGATGAGGAGCTGTACTCGTCTTGGTCTCACCTTGCCAGTCCAGAACCCCCTCATCCTGTGGAGAGGGCTGCTTTGACAACTAGCAAAACTCCGAGTAGCCTTACAAATCTATTGCTAGCAAAGTCTCAAACAGATCATGAAGTCTCGCAAACGTAGAAACCCATACTGGCAGGACGTCGCCCAGGATAAAAAGGTCCAAACTACTTGTGATCTGAACTTTGCATCATGGAATGTTAGAACGATGCTCGACCGTGAACGAGTTGACAGACCAGAAAGAAGAAGTGCCATCATAACTCGTGAGCTGAGAAAATATTCAGTGGACATTTGTGCCCTAAGTGAGGTTCGTTTTGGTGACACTGGCAGCATTAGAGAAGAAGCTGGCTACACAATCTACTGGAGTGGTAGAACATCTGGAAGAAAGAGTGAGTCTGGTGTTGCCCTAGCCATAAGTAATGCTGTCATCACTAAAATGTCAGAAGATCCTAAACCTGTAAATGATCGTATTATCACTCTTAGGCTACCGCTGAATGGCGAAAGATTCTGCTCCATCATCGCAATTTATGCTCCCACTATGACGAACAGTCCTAATACAATCTTGCAGTTCTACAAGCAGCTAGAAAACATCCTGAAGCGCATTCCGAAAGATGACAAGATTGTTCTCTTAGGTGACTTCAATGCCAGAGTTGGAGAAAATGAGTCAATCTGGAATGGAGTGCTGGGAAAGTTCGGAACTGGGCGTGCAAACTCAAACGGTGAGCTCCTATTGTCCATATGTACTGAGCATCAACTCGTGATAACTAATACATGCTTCAAACACACACACACTGGAAACACCACTCTCTTTTCCGCAATGTCGTTAGGCATACAACCGTTTGATCTTGATCGGGTGGCATTTTGCCGCCCTAAAAGCTGACGGTTATTTCTACTGTTTTTATTATATAGTTTAGTATTGTATAGCTAATAAGTTTTTGTGTTCACAGTTACATGTTAAGTTCTCATTGATTGTCGCATAATATTGAAGAAGTGGGCAATGACTGCTCGTGTTTGCAAATATTCAGCCGATTCCTTTTACTACGTATGTATGTGATGAATTGTTTGCAAAAAGAGCTCAAAAACACTGTTTGAGCAACCGTATTTGTGCAGGAGAAGCTTATCTCCATTATTTTGTGATGCTAGTCGGTGACCAAGATAAACGTTGGGCACCACGTGTCATATGTGACTACTGTCGCCGTATTCTAGAAGCTGGTTAAGTGGAAAAAAAGATCTGTGCGTTTCGCCATCTCCCGTATTTGGCTGAGCCTTCAGATCATTGTACAGATTGCTACTTCAGCGTAGTGAACCCGAAAAAACGAAAAAAGAAAAAAATTCACCATCTACAATGTTTATATTTTCATGAAATTTAGACATTCAGAAGCATTGGATGAAAGTTCAAATTTAAGATATTTCAATAAATTATGTATCATTGTTTGATTACAAGAAGTAATAAACCTATCTAAAAAGATCCTTTGTTACACTACACATGTAGTCATTGTTTTAAAACTTTTATTTTGTTATTTTTAAGTTTTATGACATGCCATATAAGCAATCTCTAGACATGCAAAAATTTTTTTTTTAATTTGGGAAATTCAAATGCACCCCCATATTAACTTTTAATAGTTGAGTCGCTTAAATGAAATTCTCTATACAAGTTCATAAAAAAATGCTCTTTCACTGGTAAAAAAAACTTTTATGTGAATAAGTGACCAAGGTCGCATTTTTATGCCAAAGATGGCGCTATTTTGCAATTTTTCACATTTTTTCCATATTTTAAATTAAATTAACTTTCACAACAATGCACTAATTGCACTATTCTTACTCAAACATTAGCAAGTTGTAGTGTAGTAGGCAAATATTATTCATAGCCAACCTAGCCTTCTTAATTCTTTTGGTTCGAAAGTTACAGGTATTCCAAATTGACTCAAATTATGTTTTCGTATGAAAAAGTAGCAAATTTGGCGATTCATAAACCCCACACAATACGCATGAGATATAAGAAGCATACCAAAAGTTGAACTCATATATAAAAAGTTAGCTTTCTGTGATTTTTGAAATTAAGGATACGATTTGCCGCGTTTTAATTTGCCGAAAGTGTTTTTGTTTAGATTTTTATGTAATTGCACGATTTGTAATGGAAGAGTTGCAACTACGTACAAGCTTGATAATTAACAGTGTGTTTAAACAAAAAAGAAGAAGAGAATACGCAACAACATATTCTTGATATAATGTTACTGTAATCGCATCATGAACTCGTGACATGCCTCAGCGTTTAAAATAAATACACTTAAAGTTTTTATTAAATTTTACTTTTATAGATTTAACTATAAAATATCGGCATTTTAGAATTGCTTGCTAGAATTACCTGCAAAGGTCGGCATGCAGAAAAAATCTTTTTAAAGTTATTTTGAAGAGCATATTGCAACTTCGAGAAAGGGTCGAGCCAGCAATCAGGCAATCGCAAATTCAATCTTTTTTTGGCAATTGCATTGCCTTTTTGATAGTCAGTTGCAGGAAAACGTTTGGAATAATTCCAAAAATAATAAATGACAAGCAATCAACAACACCAAATGTTGATATGTCTTTCTTTTTGTTTTCATACACAATTTAGAACTTAAACACACTTGTAGCCAGGACTGGGGAGCCACTGTAGAAGAGCGCTAGCTCCGGCTCCAGCTCCGGAGCTATCAAGCGCTTATCCACTAGCCCGGGCTCCGGCTCTCCAACTCTTTAATAAACAAGTAGTTTATCGTCGTCGTTTGAAGAGGTATCCGCTCCAGGTCAGACACAAACAGGACTGGGGCCGAGGGTTTATCCTTTTACTACCCCAGACTGCTGCACTGCCTGAATCAGACGCTGGCAGTGATGTCATTAAGCCAACATCGAGTTTCGTCATCCAAAACCGTCAGACCTCGTGCTCCATGTGGTGCCCGATGTATAGGGCACGCTGTTAGTACATGGTCTGCGGTTTGCTCAGAGGCGCCACACTCGCAATTCGGTGAAGGAGCGAGACCCCATTTGTGCATGGACGAATGGAATCGCCCAACACCAGTCCGCAGGCGGTTGAGCTTAACCCAAGCTGCTCGGGGTAAGCCCATCCCAACAGGCCTGGGACCGGTCTGGGGCACAAAAGCACGGAGCCTGGAAGCACTTTCACAGTACTCCGTTTTCCATTTAAGATTTATCCATTCAGAGGCGCGGATGCCAAGTCTGGCAAGGTTGTCCAAGAGATTCCGCGCAGCTGGTACAAACGGGCGTCTGGATCTTAGTCTTAATTGGCGAGTATCTCAGGACCCACTTAAAAGACCATGCAAAATATAATCGGGGTCCAGAGATCCACGGTAAGCCAAGGAGAGTGTCGCTCCCATTCGGCGAAGCTCAGCTGGCTGGATGCCTGAGAGTATAGGTAGGTGGTCCGTTGGAGTGGGACGCAGGCATCCAGTAACTATGCGCAAGGCGTCATTCAAGACACTGTCGATGAGGCGAGTGTGAGCACTGCGACACCAGACTGGCGCACAGTACTCAGCTGTTGAGTAGACTAGAGACAAGGTGGCTATGCGTAGTGTTTTAGCAACAGCACCCCATCCCGAGCCCACGAGTCGCCTCAGCAGTGTGATGCGTGAAAATAGTTTTTTGCGCAATGTCACTAAATGGTGAAGAAACGTGAGCGATCGGTCCAGTTTTACCCCAAGGTAAGTAGGGGTTGGACAGAACGGTAAAAGTCCACCGTTGTTGTAGACCTTTAGCTGACGTTTGGCCTCTCGGTTGTTTAAATGAAAGGCTGTCGTCACCGTCTTAGTGTGACTGAGCTTCAACCTCCAAGTCGGGAGATACGCTGACAGTGTGGACATGTCTTGGCTTAAGGTCCCCTCCAAGTCCTTCCAGTTTCCAGAAGAATGCAACAATGCTAGATCATCAGCATAAGCAAACTTTCTGGAAATCATGGAAGGAAGATCGTACGTATAGATGTTCAATAGGAGGGGAGCCAAGACCGATCCCTGAGGATCGCCGTTTTTAAGATGGCGTAGCCTGCTTTGCTTGCTGTCACCGATGGTAAGGGTGAAACTTCGATTTCGGACAAGCTCCATGATCATTTTGACCATGTGCTTATCCGGAAGTAGTCTCAGCAGCTTGCAGGTAAGGCCACAATGCCAGACAGTGCCATAAGCAGCTGTCAGATTGATAAATACGGCACCAGGCTTCTTTTTAGCCTCAAAAGAATCCTCGATGTTCTGGGTTAGCAGAACAACTTGATCTACGGTGGACTTCCCGCGTCGGAACCCAGCCTGCTCTTTAGGGAGCAGCGGATCGATTAATGGTTCAACGCGGGCGTAGATAAGCCTCTCGAGGATCTTGTAGGGGACACAGAGCAGAGATATCGGTCGATAACTCTTTGGGTCCCCCACGCGCTTTCCGGGTTTTGGGATCGCGACCACAAGCGCTCTTCTCCAGATCTTGGGAATTTTGAATCGGCGCAAACAGGAAGAAATGAAGTCACGTAACCAGGACTTCAAAGCAGCTCCGGCATGGAATATAAGCTTGGGGCAGATGGAATCAGGTCCCGGAGCTTTACCTGGTTTTAAATGTTGGAGGGCAGCAGCAAATTCTCTCTGTGAAAAATTGTCAGAGATATTTACTGCGTCTGGTGTTGTGGCCCTCCAAAGGTCAGACACTTCTTGAAAGACAAGTCGAGATGACTTGCGATCAACAGCCTCGTATTTCCCATTTCTAACCAACTGATATGCAATAGCATCGGTTGAAACGGGACAGTGACGAGGAGAGCGTCGTGACCTACCGGTAAGGTTGTTCAAAATACTCCACGCTTTTCGACTAGAGTGTGAGAAGTCAATGCTCCGAGCTGCTTCGGACCATCGATCCCTCCGCTTCCTGTCAAGCTTGGAAAGCAGAGCTGTAGCAGCCAAGCTTGAGTCGTCTCCCTGAGGAGACTGCAGAAAGGTTTTATAGAGGGATTCACACTCTGCATCCCAACACGGAATGTAGGTATTTTGATACCCGCGTGGGATAGTCTTTTTGGCTGCTTTTTTAATGGTGTTACAGAAGTCCTGGTAAGCCGCATCCACATCAAGTGTATGAGGTGTGACGGTAGCCGTTTAGTTTGTTCCTTGTTTTAATTTGAAGTTTATTTTTGGCAATCCGGTTTGGTTATTTCGCTCATATTTAAGTCAGTGCAGCGTAGTTTTTTTCTTTTCATTCGTTCGTTCATCATTGGTGCAGACATTTCGTTGGTTGGTAAATTATTCTTTCGTTCAAAGAAACGCGTATTAAGCAGGTAGAAGAACTTGATTTGTTTGTGTTATTTTGATTTATTTAATACTGTTTTGTGTTTTATTTTAGTTACCGTCGTCTCTAATACATACAATAACATTGGTTCGTTGTTCGTTGGTGGTTATTGTAAAAGTGACGTCGCGTAAGTATCGAAGCTGCTTAATATTTCTACTCAAACTGCAACCTGGTGTGCTGCAGCTACATGAGGCGGCAACAAAGTCTTTGCGAATTTATTCGTCAAAGCAATGTAGTGACTCCATTTGGCCTTGCGGAAGTTCCATCGCTTAACAAGCATGCTTGGCACTGCCATAGCAAACCTTGGTGGTGTAATAAGCGAAGGTCGATGTTGTGACCTGGGGAACTTGTCAAGGACACGTCTATCCGGTAAGCGACTGTTTGGACCTACGCTGGCGAAAGCTAGATCCGGATTGGTACCAGTGTTCCAGCGGCCGGAATAAAAACTGGCAGCGTCCTTGGCGTTATATAGGAGGGCAAGACAATTAACACTTGCCCATCCAGCCAAGCACTCACCGTCCGGACTGTTGTCGTCGTAACCCCAGTCAGCATGACGACAGTTAAAATCGCCAGCGTACAGACAGGGGTGAGGAAACACTGGGAGATCCAGGGTTCGCAATCGCGTTGGCGGTGGTTTGTAGACGTTGACTATTTTATAACCATCAACGTCCACACACAACCACTCGATCTCCGATGTCGGTGGAGATTGGTCCAAAAGCGTGTATCTCAGTCGCTCGTGAACAAACGTGGCAAAACCATGCTTCCTGCTTAAAGAAGACCCAGCTAGTTGGTAGTTTGGTAGTACCAACTTCTCTGCATCAGTGCAGGGGGTCTCCTGCAATAGGATGACGAGTGCCTCAGACTGCATAGCGAGGTGATGAAGAACGTTCATCTTGCTTGCAGTGAGGCCTTCGATGTTCAGCTGAAGGATAGTGGGTCTTCGGAACTTGTTGGCAATGTGCCCTGAAAAGAGCAGTTTTATCCTAGCATTGCCCCGTCCTGAAAAGGACGTTTGCCGATTAGCAGACCCACACTGAACATCGGAATGGGTGGATACCCTTCCGTTTTGGTAGGTTCGGTTTCGTTCTGTCATTTTAAAATCAATGAACAGACTTATGTAGTTTATCATTCAGTACTTTAATCTTTTTTGCCATAAACTATTCTATTCGAAGAAGAATCAAGACTTCTGATCTTTACAATTACTGTATATTAATCAAATCTGAAAGCGAGTGCCAAGAAATATAACTAAATGAAAATCAATTGTGGCGTTATCTAAACATTGAAAAGGTTAAATCGTAACTATTATGAATTGCAAACTCCGCACTGACAAACTGCTAAACTTTATCTCTTTAGTGGAAACTTTAGAAGCACATGTGCGCGAAAGAAAAACTTCCAACAGATTGAACGCACGAGGTGATAAACGAGAACGTTTGTGACAAAACATTAAGGCAATAAAAAAGATTAAGTCAGCCGAATCTTCACTTTTCGATTTTAAAAGATAAATTTATGACGTAACAATCATGCGAAAATTGAACCAAATAAAAAATTTAAGTTATCCAATTCTCACGGCTACATTATGTTTTAGTCATATTAAATTTTGATCTTTATTTATTCTTAATCATTGAGTGTTTAAATTAGTGATGGAATAATGCCAATTTTTTTTTCGACTCAGATGCCGATTTCAACATTTTTTAATTCCGATTCTTCTTAGTCAGAATTCACCTTGTTTTTTATATGAGGTAACAATTTTTTAAAAGCACTTAGTTTAATTAGTTGCATAATTGATGTGCAGTGCCTCTTCCTTAATCGTTTTAAATTGTTCACCATTATCCATTGTAAATTAAAGATTATGTGTATATTAAAAAGGTAAATCAATCGTACTCGCAGAGAGCCCAATTAAAGAATAAGAGCAATATTTTAATACAAAATTTGTTTCATCACTATTTTGAAAAAACCACAAACATCTATTGCTTCTTTATTTAAATAGAATCTTGATCCTTATTCAATTAGAAAGATTCTATTTGAAAAAGGATATTTAAATATATCATACAAAATTTATTTAACTACTTACTTTTTAAAAACAGTCTGTTTCATTCTATAAAATCTTCCTGTGTTTACAGGAAAAATAAAGAATATAATCATTAGTAAACATAGTACTATGTTTTCATAACATCATTAAAAAAACATAGTACGATAAGTCAATCTTATACGATAAATAATACGTAGTTCTGCAAAACATAATTGGTCGTTTCAAAATTTTAAATTATTTTTAACAATGGAAATATTATTTGAGCTTTTCAAATTTTTTGCTTCGAAATATGTAGTTTGTTAAACTACAAAAATAATCCAAAATTGTCGAAAACTAAAACAGGTCCAAACTTGCAAAGAGTGGTATATTTATTGTAGGTACATAGACTTAAAAAATTATTTTAAAAAATCATTCTAAACAAAAAAATCTCAGCTAAATACCATTCAGCTCTATAAGCTTTTTTTATTCAATTTTTTCCGATAACTATAAATAAAAACACCTAATTAAACAGCTGATGAAGGACAGGTTTTATTCTTTTTATTTCTCTTACTACCTTTTAATACCAAAAATTTTTTTACGTTCAATCATCATCTGTTTGTTTTTTATTTATATTTATCTGAAAAAGTTGAACAAACGAAAGCTTATAGAGCTGAGTATTATTTAGCTGAGAATTTTTGTTAAGAATAATTTGTTAAGCTAATCAAGCAAATAATGCAATTCCTGTGATGTTATATAGGAAAAAATGACTCAGGTTATGCATTCATATTAAGATGACCTGACTCCCCTTCTCTTACCTTAATATGAATAAAAAAAACTGATTTTATTGGATAAAATAAACTGTTGAGATTTTTTAAAATAGAGTATAAATAAATTTTGTATGAAATTACTCTGATTTTTTTTTTGAGCACTTTGCAATAAAGATCGATTCACTCTTGCCCTCTCTCTCTCTTTACATACTATATATATATATATATCAAATTAAGTATAAACACTGCAAATAAAATTTATTTATTAAAATTCGCAACGGCTCATCAGGCGATTATCTTATTCAAATAGAATAAGATAATCGCCTGATGAGCCGTTTTTACGGTGAAACAGACTGTTGCGAATTTTAATAAATAAATTTTATCTGCAGTGTTTATACTTAATTTGATAATTTTGCTCTGATCTTCAAATCATAGAGCACTGTCATAAGTGAATTGTCAGCACTGTCTCTTGTATATATATATATATATATATTGTAATATTATATGAAACTAAGCAATATATATAAGTTAGGAAAAAATTAATCGACGTGTTTTTGTAGAGCGCTCAATGAAAGTCGGAACAAATACATTGATTTTTCGTTTATTAAAAAACAACCCGACAGCCTGTTTCATCTATTTTTTAATTTCTTAATCAAATAAAACAGACTGTAGAGATGTTTTTGCTTAATAAATGAAAAGAAAGATATCTATATAACACAAAATTTATTTTATTAATGTTTAAAAATCCTACGAACCATTACTGGAGCCGGAGCTAATAAAATTTTTGTGGCTCCAGCTGCGGCTCCGGCTCCGCAGAAATATTTAAAAAGACTCCAGCTCCAGCTCCGGCTTCTCCAAAATTGGCTGGCTCCATGGCTCCGCGCTCCGGCTCCGGCTTCCCAGCCCTGCTTGTAGCACTCTGTATAGTGTTTCAATTTATTTATATCGGATTAAGTATTTTATTTTTTGTGCGAGAACACATACGCTCAGTCTGGGTAGCAAAACCGCTTCCTTTAGATTACGAGTCTGTTGCTCTGAACAACACTTTCAGACTTTACGATGTTTGGTGCAACAGATCACTGGCGATACTATTTCAATTATAGTCTAACCGCAATGCGGCGCATTATTACATTGTGTTTAAAATTTTCATGGTAAAGTAGTTGATATGATTCCGTGCTAAAACAAAATCTTGGTGCAGATTTATATACTTTACCAGCTTTTTCTTAACTTATCGTGGCCTTATTTGCTTCTCAATAAGTGTCAGACTTTTGAAGGGCAACAACAACAAACTCAATGAATATCTCTCATAATTTTCACAGAAAGAATTTACTGCTGCCCTTCAACATTTAAAACCAGGTAAAGCTCCTGGCCCTGATTCCATCTGCTAAGAGCTTATAATCGTTGTTGAAGTTGCTTTAGAGTCCTGGTTACGTGACTTCCTTTCTTCCTGGTTGCGCAGACTCAAAATTCGTAAGATTTGGAGAAGAGCGCTTATAGTCGCGATTCCAAAGCCAATGAATCCTCTGGGGGACCCAAACAATAATTATCTATCGATATCTTTGCTCCATGTCCTCTACAAGATTCTCGATAAGTTAATCTATGTCCGTTTCGAGTCAATCATTGATTTAATGCTCCCTAAACAGCAGGCTGAGTTTTGACGTAGGAAGTCAACCGTGAATTAAGTCGTTTTATTGACGCAGAACATGGAGGATTCTTTCAAGGCTAAAAAAAATTCCGGTGTCGTATTTGTCAATATGACAGCGGCATATGACACTGCTGGCACAGTGACATTACCTCTAGACTGCTGAGGCTTCTTCCGGATAAGCACATGGTCAGAATGACCATAGAGTTTGTCCGAAACCGAAGTTTCATCTTTACTACCGGCTACACCACTTGAAGAACGGCCTTCCTCAGGGATCAATCTTGGCTTCCCTCCTTTTCAAAATCTATACGTACGACCTGCCCTCCACGATTTTCGGAAAGTTTGCTTATGCAGACAATCTAGCATTGCTGCACTTTTCTGGAATTTGGAAGGACCTGAAGTTAACTTTAAATATCTCCAGACTTGGAGGTTCAAGCTCAGTCACACTAAGACGGTGATGAAAGCCTTTCATATAAACAATCGAGAGGCCAAACCTGAGCTAAAAGTTTATAACAACAATACACTTTTGCCGTTCTAACTAAACCCTACTTATTATCTTGGAGTAAGCCTTACAAATCGCTCACGTTCCGTCACCATCAAGTGGCATTGCGCAAAAAATTATCTTCACACGTCACACTCCTGAGGCAACGTCTGGGCTCTGAAAGGATGCTTGTGCTAAAACATCGCACACAGCTTCCTTATCTCTGGTCTACTAAACAGCTGAGTACTACGCACCAGTCTGGTGTCGCAGCGCTTACACTGGACTCATAGACAGTGTCCTGAATGATGTCTTGCGCATAATCACTGGATGCCTGCGTCCCACTCCAACAGACCACTTACCCATACTTTCAGGCATCCAGCCAGCTGAACGTCACTGACTAGTAGCGTCACTCTCCTTGACTTACCGTGGATTCCAAAACTCTGACCATATGTTTCATAGTTTTTTAAGTGGGTCCTTAGATGCTTGCCAAAAAAAGCTAAGATCAAGGCGCCCGTTTCTACCAGTTTCGCGGAATCTATTAAATAGCCTTACTGGACTAGGCATTCGCGCTTTTTGGTGAATAAATTACAGATGGAACACGATTTGCATGACAAAACCCGATGCTGGTTCGACACCATCACTGCCAGCATCTGATCAGGGTAGACAGCAGCCTGGGATCATAAAAGAATAAACTCTTGGCCCCAATCTTGTTTGTCACTGACTCGGAGTGGATGCCCTTCCAAACGACGACGAGCCTAATTGTCGTTTCAGAGAAAAAAGTAATTCATAAAATTTCCGAAAATTGTACTTCTAAAGATAGTGATCGAGATCAATTATGTAAAATTAATAAAATGTAAAAGCTATTATAAATAAAATTAATCCATTAAAAAAGAGTTATACAAAAGCAAAAAATAAATTTAAAAAATCAAAACAGAAAATGCGATATTGAAACAAACCATTAATTTGAACTTATAAAAAATAGATAACTTAAGAGCAGGAATGGCCATCAAGTCAATTACGGTGTCTTAACTGGTCAATCGCATCTGATTTTGAGTGAACTAGAGTTTTTAGAAATCACTATGTTTTTCGGACAAAAATCGAGAAATCAAAGTTATATTCAAAATGAAGACCTTTTTTTTAGAGATCACCACTTTATAAGATCGCATTTCCGCAGTGATCGATCGCAAGTTCTTAATGAATTTAAACTCGATTGAACAGCCAGACCTGTTGGCCAACTCTATACAAGACTTAGAGCTATACAATAGACGTGAGAACTTGGCATATTTGAAAGCTCTAGCAAAAAGACGATGGTGAAGACACTTTTAACAAAAATAGCAGAAGTGCTTAATATTAAATCAAATGACTCTAAAATTCAACGCGCTCGTATACTTGGCAAAAAGAGAAGAGCACCCAACCCTAAGCCACGCCCAATAGTTGCCAGGTTCATGTCGTACAAAAAGCAAAATGAATTTATGTACTCAAAAGCAAATCTTAAAAATACGACAAAATTTAAAAACTTTTTATTGTTGAAGATCTAACCCCTCTAAGAACTAAATTATTCAATTACGTAAAAAAAAGAATGGAATGACAAGTTTGTTTTATGTCACACTTACAATAGTAAAATACGAATGAAGAAGTCAGCTGGACAAGCAGGAAAACTCAACCCAAATAAAGTGGAAAATAAGGAATGGGCAATTGGATTGTTGCAACTACACCGGATGATTTTTTAAATGCAATCGCGAAATTTACTTCAATTAGTTAGACTAAAAACCATTGTTGTTTGATTTACGTAATCCTGAAATTAATGTGTAAGTCTGTCGACATTTATTAATAGTTTACCTTAAATTGAATTTATTGTTATCTGGATTTTTATTATGGCTGCAAACGCATTTCAGCAGTCAAGTAAGTGTAAATTATGTTTTGATTCCATTTTAACATCTAATAATAATGTAGTTTGTGGAAATTCCCCTGATATTCCCATGTGAGCTGTAGTAAGCAAGTGCCCATTCTCACGCGAAACGACACTTTGTCCCAGATTACTGTATGCAAATGTTTAACTTGTCACAATGGCCACGGTAACTGCAATGCAAAAAAATCAAAATTTGATCATCATGATTTAAAATTGAAAAATTGCCATTATATTGGAGTTAACGTTCCGCGCAACGTGGAAGAAAATAACTACAACAAATTTTTTTGAACTCAGTGATACTTTATTGCAATTAAATACGAAAACTAAAGAAAGCAATGCAAAAAACTAAAAACGACACACAAACTGGACCAAGTTTTGAGCTTTCTTTTTTATTAAATCATTAACAAGTGCAACTTATTATCAAGCAATTTTTTCACGTAGAATATTTTCTATTACAACTTGCTCGATATCCTGGTATATTCTATCGAATACGTGAGCTTGTTCCCACAAGTGTATTGGTAATGCTATATTACATTCTAGTGTATAATCGGCTCCAATAGGGTGTTTCAAAAAATTTGACATTATTTGACATGTAAATATTACACAAACTACATAGTCGAATAGAATGAAATTCAACAAGTTTAATGTTGACCAAAACATGATTTATTCCTGTAAATTTAAATATGAAATTCAAAGGCACCTGAATTTCATGAAAGGCAGTGGTGAAAGCAAGCCGGAACGGTCCGGTACGCCGTTCCGGTAAAAGATTTGCTGCCGGAACGCCGTACCGGTAAAAGAAGGGAAGTTATCAAGTTCAATTTATCGCGTTACGTACTCTTATCTTGAAACTGTGTTGACACAATACATTTTAACACAATAGATTTTATTTTATCACAATTACAAAGTTACTTAAAATTCTCAATTCATCGGCCCATCGCAATAAGTACAGTAACTTGAACCCAGCAATAAGTACAGTAACTTTTAACACAATAGGGAATGATTGAGCTCAGACTCGATTAAAATAGAAAGCAGTGTTGTGAAGACAACAGTTTAGTAGTGAGTCTTCTACTGACAGAGGTTGTTTTAGATTTTTATGAATTTCAAGTTATCGATTCCTGTTAAAAGAATATCAAATAAATGATAAAACATAGCGAGTATTATATTTTAAAAGTTTGATTTTTAGGAATATTTCCAACCTAAATAATAAAGTTTTATAAAATGCAAAGAAAAATTAATCATTATTGGAAGAGAAAAGAGACCAGTGATGAGACTTTGAGTTCAGTAGCAACTAAAGTTCAAAGAACTGAGAGCAATGTTAGTAGGCCTACCCAAAGTGGTGCAATCAGCGATCCTCTACCTGTGCATCAAGATCAAGTTGAGGAAAAATGTTCCACTGTTTATCCGTTAATATGGACTGAACAACAATATGAGGAATTTAAGCAAAAAGACAGTTGGATGTACGCTAGTGATGGTAAAGTAGGATGTACTCCGTGTCATAAAGTCAATAATTTGGGAGTAAGAGCATCTCGTGGTGTTAATATTTCCACTCAATGGGCAGATGGCAATGTCACTTTTTATGGTAGCACAAGAACGGTTCAACTTTCATCACTTCGAAAAAAAATCTGTGAGCACAGAAACTCAAAAGCGCACCAAGATGCTATTAATATTCTAGAGACGGCAAAGAAAGATGTACTCCTTAATTTAAATGCACAGAGTGAGCAAAGTGCGTTTCAATCCACAGCGCGAGTGTTCAGGACAGCTTATTATGTGGCAAAAAATAGCAAACCTTTTACAGACTTTGAAAAATTGATTAACCTTCAGCAAGCCAATTCTATAGACATGGGACGTGTCTTACACAGTAAAACTGTAGCTGTTGATATAATTGAACATAGGCTATATCTTCTCATATGAAGAAAAAAACTTTAACCAAAATTATAAAGAGCAGAAGTAAGATAAACGTTTTAGCGGATGAATCAACTCGCGTGGGTGACAAATCAACTTTAATCGTGTTTCTAAGAGCTAGTATTGATGGCAAAGCGGCGCCTATAACCTTTCCGCTAGATTTAGTAGAATTGGAAAGTCT
The DNA here is from genome assembly GCA_963680785.1 of Diplosoma virens. Taxonomy (NCBI): domain Eukaryota; kingdom Metazoa; phylum Chordata; class Ascidiacea; order Aplousobranchia; family Didemnidae; genus Diplosoma; species Diplosoma virens. The sequence goes on along the minus strand of OY796892.1, from coordinate 39,678,985 downwards.
GTGCGCTTCTCATATTGCTGACAAAATTGTGGACTGTTTGCTCAAAAACGGCTACTCCATCGAGTTACTCCAAGAAGTAATCATCGGATTTTGCAGTGATGGAGCTAGCGTGATGCTGGGGACAAAGTCAGGAGTCGGAAAGTTGCTTAAAGACAAATTTCCTGATATAATATTGTGGCATTGTCTTAATCACAGACTTGAGCTTGCTGTAGGAATTGCACTAGAAATTATCGGTGGTACAAATGACTTTCAGTCATTTCTTGAACATTTATATTCGCTGTACAGCCAGTCACCAAAGAACAAGCGTGAACTTGACCAATGTTCCCATGATTTGCAAACGACCCTCAAAAGAATCGGCAAGGTGTTTACTATTCGCTGGGTCGCTTCATCCTTCAGGGCAGTATCAACAGTCTGGCATTCTTTCCCAGCTTTGGCGCAACATTTTGATAAAGCTTCAAATGACGAAACGAGGCAAAGCACAGAAAAGGCCAGATTTCGAGGCATACTGTCCAAATTTTGCACAATAAATTTTGTTAAAAATTTAGCGCTGATGGCGGATGTCTTGAACGAATTAACAAATTTATCAGAAACACTGCAAAGCCGAAATACCACGCTGCCAAAAGCCCACACTTTACTCAATGCGTATACAAAACGTATAGAAAGCCTTATTGCTTCCCCGGGGGAACATTCCATCATGGCTGAACAAGCAGAAAAAGCAATGTCATTTCAACAAGTAGAACTGAGAGAAGGAAGAAGCCCAGTAATAAATCAGGCTCAATTTATTCGGGCTGTAGCTGACAACATGAAAGAAAGGCTCTTCACGACTGCATCAAGCAGAGCACAGCCTAGCGTTCATGCAACTCGAAGAGAGAACTACAAAACCCTTGTTGGTCAAATTGATGTGTTAGATCCACAAAAGATTGATCATGAAAATCCTCGTTTTGGAGAAGATGAGGTGAAAAGTTTATGTGGCACCCTTCGTCTCAACAAGCAACAAACTCATCTTGCGTATATTGAATTTAAGGCAAGTGGAGGAAGAAGCATTCCTGACCAACTAAATAAGTTGATGGTGGCCGTTGACACCCTTTCACCAAGTAACGCCGACTGTGAGCGCGGGTTCAGCGCTATGAACAACATCATCACTGACAGCAGAAATGCAATCACTACGAACAATGCCGAGAAGCAGCTCTTTGTCAGTACTGTGGGGCCACCGTGCGAGAAATGGAATCCAGAGCCATACGTAAGAACTTGGCTTGGAAAGGGAAGAAGAGCAGCTCATGCAACAAGCGGCATGGCTCGACAACAAAACTTGAAAAAGGCTAACTACTATGAACCTTTATGGAAAGTTTTTAAATAATTGAGTGTTTGATTTAGATTATGTGGTTATGTGCTTGGTTAAAAATGTATCGTTATGTTAATGGTTGCAAACTTACAATAATGAGCCAAAAGTAACTTCGGTTTTGGGGATCTTTTGTACTTATCCCCCAAAATAGGCTATTTCAAATCGTGTCAATATAGTTCTCTGGCAAACCTTTTGCTCTCCAATTTGCAGGCAACAGTATTACAGGACATTGTTTCGAGTCTCAGATTAACGATTCATTCTAATCCAGAAACAATTAGTTCTTTGGGTTTTAGCCATTCTCGGATTATCTAATATTTTATAGTTCCTTAAAATTTAAAGTGTTAGGTATAATTAAGGCGTTTAGGATTTCGTGACTGGATAAGTGGATGTCTAAGACCCATTTGCCTTTTTTGATCAGCAACCACAAAAAAATTATTTTACTTCCACCACTGTTATGAGCTTCTGGCATGCATAGTACCGGTAAGAAAAATTTTCTACTTTCACCACTGATGAAAGGTTTTACAAATGTTCAATATGCGCACCCCTATTGAACATTTGTAAACGCGGCACAGGTGAAGTCGGTACTCTGGCTCCTCCTAAACATGCTGCAGCATGTCTTGGGTAACAATCTCTAGTTTAACTTTCGTGCAAGACAGGTAGTTAACAAAGAAACACCACCACACTGGAAACTACTGTATAATTCTATGAAATCAACCATTCAGCATTGCTAATTTGCTGTTTTTATCACTAAGCCTCTTCTACCCGAAACCAAGAAGGATGTATTACCTCCCATCACCACAATAATGTCATATATCAATTTGTGTGCCATGGTAATAGTCGGTGCTTAGGATGTACAACCCAAAGGTTGCAAGACTGCATTAAGTAACACGTTCCCATGTTGATCAAAAACTATTATTCTTCCCAAGACTACTGTAATGTTTCCCGTGCCTGCAAGACAAACAGCACCTCTCAAATTATTGTCCATGACTCTTTTATTAGACAGCATCTTTTGGAAACCCTTCCTGTGCCAGCCAATACAGCAACACCAAATTCTCTATTCTTGCCTGAGGACTTACTTCTTTCCACCTTTCCGCTCTAAAGCTACTTTTATCCAATCTTTTCAACCTAATCTACGAGTATGTCGACACAAGAAGGTTTTTTAGATCCTAAAACTCATTCACTAACGCTCTTTTCTTTTTGCTATAAAGTAAACCGATAGACTTCTGATTGGTTGCTTATCTTGACCAATCAGATGCGTTCTCGTTTCCTTTTCTTTTCTTTTCTTGATTGGTCGCTTTCTTAACCAATCAGACTCCTTTTTCTTTCTTATATAACCAGGATTGAATCGCTCTTAGTTCATTCTGACGATTCCTCTCAATAAACAGGGCATGCTATGGAATGGAATGGAAGGAAAATTTCAGTACGAAATGTGGAATCGTTAAAGTATGGAATGGAATGAAATATTTTATTAATGGAATGAAAAGATTCTTCCATGCTTCCATCACGGCCTACTTAAGAATACTTCCGGATATGTTATTGATACATTAGACCAAAAAAATTACCAGTCCGATGCGATTGTAATGAATTCATAACAAGCGTCTGGCTTGAGGAAAAACTGTATTTCAACTGATCGCAAAAACAAATGTATCGATACAGCGTGCGGGTGGTGTGACGTCACTATGAAGCTTATGTACACAGTTAACCAAAATGTTACACTAATCGACAAAAGTAAATTGCAAAATAAAAAGTAAAGCCTATATATTTTAAAACATTGTTTTATTCAGGACATTTCGGAATTATCACTCATTCCATCATCCTGTGTGTAAATTGTTTAGAAAGTGAGTTTTTAACATTAAAACTAGAGTTGTCTCAAAAGATTGGAAGGTTCTCATTTATAAACATTAATCGGTTTTTAGAACAACAGAAGAAAGAGTAAAAATGATGATGGAATGAGTTATAATTCCGAAACGTCCTAAATAAAACAATGCTTCAAAATATATTGGCTTTACTTTTTATTTTAAAATTAATTAAGCGTTCCAAATTTTATGCTCCAAAGTGAATTACCTTGATAGGTTGATGGTCAATATTGTTGTGACTGTTTAAAAGTAAATTAATATGCAATTTAACAAGATAAAATCCGAATATTAAAACAGTGTAGTTTAGACCAGTGGTTCTCAACATTTTTTCTCTTGAGACCCATTTTCAATGTCAAAAGAAATATTAGGCCCACAAAACCTTTAATAAAAATTTCGAGTATCATAAAATGTTTTTTTTATTAATACTCGTAAACAACACAATAAAATTTTCAATGACCAAACTAATCCTTGTGTCTATTTATCAGCTTGTCAAGTTGCACTGCTAAATCTTGGTTCAACCTCAAGTGTAAATCTCCTCTCTTTTCAATTTGCAATTGATGACGTTTCTTTGTCAATAAATCATTTATTGATGAAAATCTTGCTTCAATTAACCAAGTTGTAGGAAAGCCAAGTAAGAATGGAACTACTTTTTCAAATAACAATGGATAGAATACTCCTACGCTCAGCCATCCGACTAATCCATTCTTTTCAATTTTTTCCATTAATGCTTTGTTCTCTTTTAGTTCAAAAAGTTCAACAGCAATAATGGTATCAATGTCTTCCTCACTTAGAACGTCAAAGTGTGCCATATCTATAATCCAACCTGGTGGACTCATTTCGATTATATCTTTATATCTTCTGGTCATATCTTCTCTTACATTTTGCAGGTGATTAGTACAGCTTGCAATTACTTCTAGGCTTGGAGCAGTTTTAGCCAAGTTATAAAAAAAAGGCAAATTCATTCTTTTGTAAATGCATCTTTCAGAGACTTAATTTGTTTAAAAAAGAGCGCATTTTCTCAGCACAATCTACTAGATTGATGTTTCGCCCTTGTAGTGTTTTGTTTAGTTGGTTAACATGTTCAAATAGACAGGCAGTAAAAAATCCTTGCCTTTGTATTACTGTTATTTAATGCTGAAAACAAAGTCTTAGCTTTACATTTTTGTTTCTTGCTATAAGCGTTAGTTTCCATGTAATGAACAAAGATAAAAACCATGTCTCACAGTTCTGCAAGACTAATAAGGGAATTTCCTTTAGAAAGCCATCTAACTTCAGTGTATAAGAGAAGTGTCTGGTGGTCCTCACCCTCATATAATTTCTGAAACAAGCGGTCATGCAAAGCATTGGTTTTGACAAAATTTATTGCTGAAATTGCAATTTTCAATGCCTCTTCCATGTCGTTATTGAGAGATTTAGCAGCAAGATGTTGCCGATGAATAATGCAATGAATTGTTATTATATGGGAGGCAATTTCTTTTAATTTTGCAACAAAACCATTTGTTTTCCGGTCATAGCACTGGCACCGTCTGTGGCAATATGCAATAGATTTGACAGAGGAATCCCGTTATTGTGCAGGAAGTCAAGTAGTTTCACTTCGTGTGTCAATCAGCTTGTTTATGAATAACATTTCTTCATGGATTACCATTGCATCAATATATCGAACATAGGCAAGTAATAAAACAGTTATTTATTGTAGTTTCATCAATTTGCAGTGAAAACTTTGAAATTTTTAATTTTTCCATTAGCTGTTCCTCAAGATTTTCTGCCATTTCATCTTGCCTTCTTTTTACTGTGTCATTGGACAAGGGAATTGTCGGTAAAATATTAGCAGCCTGTTCTCCTAGCAATTCTTTAGCACAAATCAACATTGCTGGCTTCACTAGACGTTCTGCAATCGCGTGAGGCTTTCCCACCTTAGCAATCATTTCACTTACAATATAACTAACTTTAAGTGTCTTTCTATTATTATCTCTTGCCTATTTCCAAAGGAAATCTAAAGGTTTTATAGCGTGCTTCTGCTGTAATTCCACTTTTTTTTCGAAATAGCTGAGTTCTCTCCCTATAGAACTAGGATGCTTCACCTGTGGATGAGCTAATAATTTTGACTTTTTCGCGTAATTATTTGTCATTATTAAACCACAGTCCAAACATTCAGGCTTCTCAGAAGCAGCAGTTGATGAATAAAAGCCTAGTAATAAAAAATCTTGCTGGTAATTGCGGACAGCTTTCCTTTTTTTCAAACTTGAAGATGCCATTATGGAAAGTCAGGGAGGTAAAAGAAACGTTAGATATTGTATTAATAAACCTAAAATAAATATTTTCACAAATTAAAAAAATTAAACCCATTGTTTTATAATGTTATAATCAATAATCAAACAATCTTTTAATCATAAAACTATACCACAACCTTAAATCGCTGAGCTATTAAGAATTAAGAACTTTAGCCTAATAACATAAGAAATTTTAAAATTTATATTTATAAAAACACATTTGCAAAAAAAACTAATGATATTGTATAATTGGCTTGTACTCACTTGAACATTAAGGTCATGATTTCATAAATTTACATTAGCAGATATACTATAAATTTCAGCCATGCATTTTTCTTGGGACCTAATGTAGGCCCAATGAAAACTTCAGGCCCATTTCAAAAATGCTTTAAAGCGTCCTTCAACATTACAAACTCCATCAACGTCACAAAAACCACCGAAAGTGCGGATACTAAAAATTGACTAAATTAAAGAGTTTGCAAAACGTTACAAAAACAGTACTTTTGATGATTTAAATGCCATTCATGCACCATTCGGATACAACTGCCACAAGACAAATGATTACATAATTTTTTACGAGATTGCTTATGATGAAAAAAGTGGGTTTCCCAGAGTTAAGAAAGTATAAAAATACATAAAAGTTTTGGTATAAAAACAACTAGCAAAAAAACCTAATCGCACGCTTTTCTTTCGTTGTTTTATTTTTACACATTTCCGTATGTGTATTTATTTGATTGCATTTGTTGATATTGTTTTTATTAAAGGTATAAAATTTTCTTTCACGTTTATATTTCTTGCAATGCTAAGTGTTTCATCTTACTTGCTTAAATTGTTTTTATTCGAACAGACTCAAACTAAGAGTTAAGCAAAAAAATTCTTAAAATAACAACTTCACTCGCTGTTTATCCTGTGTAGTATTGTAAAAAGGTGATTGAAACAAATATTTAATAAGTAAAAGCATCATTAGTGATATTTGAACATCGACGGTAAAGTGATATTTCAACATTGGCAACTTTAATATAAGGCCAATTTTAACGTTCAAGTCTGAATGGCAAGTTCGCTTGCGGTGTACGTTTCACTTAGGAAATGAAGAGTTAGATAACCTGTCAGGTTGCCCGTTGGAGTATTTGAATTTCAAAAAATAATAAAAAATGTATTTATAAAACGCTCTATACTTAAAAAGTTCATGTAGTCTCAGAGCGATTGAACATGAATAAAAAACACTACAACAACTGCAAAAACACTAACAATAAAATTGTTAAATTTGATCAAATATTAATGCCGATTATCTATACATTTAAATGCACATATCCAAAATAAAGACTAAAAGTACAGATCTATCACTCAAATAAGTTAGACTTAGAAAAACACTTATTAAAATTTACATGGTATGAAATTTAGGTTTTTGATATACAGTAGTATAAAGTACGGTATGGAAAAGGTATGAAATATGGAATGGAAGAACTTTAGTATGGAATGGAATAAAATGGAAGATTTTTAAGTATGGAATGGACGATTTCGAAGGATATGGAAGATAAAAATTTCTATTCTATTTCATTTCATAACATGCCCTGCCAATAAGGGTCAGATAAAAAGTCTTTGAGGAATAAACACGCTTTTGAAAGCTATTTTAAAATATGATCATGTTACATTACTTATAATAATTAACTAAAATTACTTAAACTACGTAATATTTAAAAATTAGAACTAGGAAAATTTATGTACCAATTAAAAACTACCAACTGCTCGAAATTATGAAATCAATGTGTTTCCCATCAATACCATTTTTTTTCATGTGACAAAATGCTTACGTTACTACTTATTGGAAGCGACAAGCACGTATCTCTGTAGTATCTGACATAATGCCACACAACTTTTTGCTTTGTGTTCAATTAACTCCAGTTTTATTTGACAAATTAATTACCTCTTGTGATATTGCAAATGTCTTTTCAAACGTTAGTCTATTTGCATTAATATGATTTGCTTATTTAGGTGAAGCATATTTTGTCTTATTTATTTCGTGAGCTTTTCTACAAATGTATTTTTTGGCACATCCAGATTGGCTTTGTGATATTTTTTTCACTCTTCTTTTGGCTTTAATTTTTTTAACCATGACTTTTTCATAAAAAGTCTCCCTGACTAATTAGCTTTCCCTCACTTTTCCCAGTTTTCCTCCCCTTTTCTCTAACCTGCCTTTAATTTTTAGTTTATAAACTTAGCATTCGATTCATTCAAGTTCTTTACTGGGATTGGGACTTAATCTACTTTTTCTAAACCGTGCTTGATGAAAAGCCCAGAACTGCTCTAATTAAAGTTTTTAAAACCAACAACCTATATTGTTGAAAGAATTTTAAAGAAATTTGAGTATGAATCAACCTGAAAATCTGATCGATTTGAGTTAGATTTATACTGCTACATAATTTAACCTTTAGCAAATAATTTATTAAACATTGCAGGCAAGCAAATTTTACAGCAGGTAAAGAAATATTAAGCAACTTTTGCTAATCACACATAATCAACTGATTGTATAGCAATTGCATTTCTGAGATCGATTTAAAACACAATTTTGATCAAAATACATTATACTTAAATAAAGCTCAATTAGATCAATTCTAATCAGTGCATCTACCAGGGAGTGCATCCACCAGGGGTGCATCCACCAGGGAGTGCATCCACCAGGGAGTGCATCTACCAGGGATGCAAACTCATCAAAATTTTGAAGCGAGACGGAGCCCCAAATCCGAGTCGGGGCTCAAATGACGAGTCAGAGTCCGCATCCCTGTCTGAAACTAAGAAACAATTCTTTTGACTTTAATAGAATAAGCCAGCCAAGAACTAACATAAGTTGCAAAAAAACTCTAACTTGTTATATTTTGGTTCTATACAAGTATTGAACACCAGGAGCGCCGAAAGTGGGGGGGAGGCAATTGCAAAAGAAGGAAATTTCCCTTCAAAGAATTGTAGAAACTCGACCGAAATATCACATCAATTAAAGATAAATGTTATTGTTTTGGTTATGGTCTGTACCTTAAATTTTAGATGAAAGTAGAGATTATGGACTCGATTGAAAGTGATAAACTTTTTTTTTAGCCTTCACCTAAATTTGGCACGAAAATGGAGATTTTGGACACTGATCGAAAGTGATGACTTTTTTTTAGTCATCACTAGTTTTTTTGCTGAAAACATTATGAAATGGAAACTCTATGCAACCTTTTTTTGAAAAAAAGGTATTTTTTATAAAAAACAAAACACTTTTTTTAAATTTCTTTCTCCCTGGCAAAATGGGTTTTCAGTGCCTCAGTTAAACACGAGGTATTACAAAAAAAAAACAAATTTGAGCGCAAGAGAGTGGGAAACAGTTATAAAATTTAGATTAGTGAAGTGGAATAATGTGAAGGAAATTATATTTTAACTTCTCTTTCTTTTTCATCGTCGTCGTCGTCGTTTGAAGGGTATCCACTCCAGGTTAGACACAAACAGGACTGGGGCCGAGGGTTTATCCTTTTTCTATCCCAGGCGGCTGCACTGCCTGAATCAGATGCTGGCTGTGGTGTTATTAAGCCAACATCGAGTTTCGTCACCCAAAACCGTCAGACCTCGTGCTCCATGTGGTGCCCGATGTATAGGGCACGCTGTTAGTACATGGTCTGTGGTTTGTTCAGAGGCGCCACACTCGCAATTCGGTGAAGGAGCGAGACCCCATTTGTGCATGGACGAATGGAATCGCCCAACACCAGTCCGCAGGCGGTTGAGCTTAACCCAAGCTGCTCGGGGTAAGCCCATCCCAACAGGCCTGACACTGGTCTCAGGCACAAAAGCACGGAGCCTGGAAGCACCTCCACAGTACTCCGTTTTCCATTTGTTATTTGTCCATTCAGAGGCGCGGATGCCAAGTCTGGCAAGGTTGTCCAAGAGATTCCGCGCAGCTGGCACAAACGGGCGTCTGGATCTTAATCTCACTTGGCGAGTATCTGAGGACCCACTTAAAAGACCATACAAGATAGGATCGGGGTCCAGAGATCCACAGTAAGCCAAGGAGAGTGTCGCTCCCATTCGGCGAAGCTCAGCTGGCTGGATGCCTGAAAGTACAGGTAGGTGGTCCGTTGGAGTGGGACGCAGGCATCCAGTAACTATGCGCAAGGCGTCATTCAAGACACTGTTGATGAGGCGAGTGTGAGCACTGCGACACCAGACTGGCGCACAGTACTCAGCTATTGAGTAGACTAGAGACAAGGTGGCTATGCGTAGTGTTTTAGCACCAGCACCCCATCCCGAGCCCACGAGTCGCCTCAGCAGTGTGATGCGCGATGATAGTTTTTTGCGCAATGCCACTAGATGATGACGAAACGTGAGCGATCTGTTCAGTTTTACCCCAAGATAAGTAGGGGTTGGACAGAACGGTAAAAGTCTACCGTTTTTGTAGACCATTAGCTCACGCTTGGCCTCTCGGTTATTTAAGTGAAAGGCTACCGTCACCGTCTTAGTGTGACTGAGCTTCAACCTCCAAGTCTGGAGATACGCTGAGAGTGTAGACATGTCTTGGCTTAAAGTCCCCTCCAAGTCCTTCCAGTTTCCAGAAGAGTGCAAGAATGCTAAATCATCAGCATAAGCAAACTTTCTGGAAATCATGGAAGGAAGATCGTACGTATAGATGTTCAATAGGAGGGGAGCCAAGACCGATCCCTGAGGAAGGCCGTTTTTAGACGGCGTAGCCTGCTTTGCTTGCTGTCACCGATGGTAAGGGTGAAACTTCTTTCTTTTTCATTCAAGGTTTCGCAATTTTTTTTTTTTCTTAATAAGCATTGGTAACAATACTTAATCGTCGGTGCTGCATCAATTCTAGACGTCGGGCTCGCCGGACTCGCTACTTTTTTCGGGAGTCCGAGTCCGAGTTCAAATCCAGTTCTACTGCACTGAATTGACAAGTCCCGAGACCGCATCCCTGGCACCCACTGCACAAAACATAGTCAAGTAATTGATTTAGCTTAAAAATAGAACAATATATCTCATAGTGTGAGCAATGTATGCCAATATGTTTCAATGTGCTCATAAGCATAAAAAATATTTAAACATTTTTAATGAAAATAATGACTGCACAATCGTAGGACCATTAACCTTTTTATTTTTAAACAACTGACTAAATTTTTTACAAAAACGAGTAAAGAAATCTTTTGGTAATTCTGGTAGTTAAGGATTTGTGACCAAATTTAGAAAAAAAGTCTGGTTATAAGCAATTAATATACAGCATTATTGTAAAGCAGCCTCATGGGTTGTCGTTGCATTTAACAAGAAGCTTGAATAAATTTTATGCGGACCAGTGTTTGTTTTAATGTCAGAGAAAGATTTGAAACTTTTTTTATAGATGTTAAACAAAAACGTATTTGAGAAAGTAAATATTTTAACATGGGGTCTAATTTAAAGCCAATAACAATCAAGTAATCATAATCTTAAATTTTCGGGCTTCAGCATCTGTCATTTGAAAAAAAATTTTAAAACAATTTTTATTATTTTTTTTATTCTTGGTTTATTATTAGCTATAATATTATTTTATTACAAAGGGCTCCGCTTATTATGGCCACTTCAGGCCAAAACGTTGTGGCCTATATTAAGTGCAGGACCACAATAACCGAAATTTAAAATTTTAGGAGTATAAGAGTTGGAGGTCTTCTTCAGTCTAAGAACGAAGCCTAGAGCCAGAATAGTAGCGAGCGTAGAGCCAAAACTCAAAATTACTCGTTTTATTTGAAAATTGTTCACACCAGACAAACAATCATTTAAAAAACTCATCGCACCATCCTATTGTCGGCTTGAACTCGCGGCCTAATTCCTTTCCAATAATCTTTGACTTTTCCATCAACAACTCGTTTGTCACTGGAACACCTTTCCCCTGAATTTGGCTAAAAAAAGCAAATAAGCATGGTTCAATTTCATCGTACTTCCCCATTCGACGCCTTTTCCGTGATTGTTGCTCCTTTATGTCTGTCTTGCTGAACTGTTTCCCACTCTGTTCGCATCTCCCTTTCCTCCTTCCGCCATTTTTGCAGCGCCGTTCGCCCAACACCCAGTCGCTTTGCAATTTCTCTCTGAGTCTCACCAAGCTTGTTGCTGTATTTGACTGCATCGAGAATTTCAATTTTTTTTACTGCAGTGCGATCTTTCCGTGAATGAGAAGTCTTGACTGCTACAAAAAGTGATTGCAACAGTCAAAAAGTACCTAAGCAACACAGTACTTTATTTGACAAATAGCGATTGTTCGCAAATAAAACACAAACCTAAAAAAAAAACTGAAGAACAGGTGGCACAATACTTTGTTTGGACAAATAGCGATTGTTTGCAAATAAAACACAAAACTTAAAAAAACCTAAAAAGCAAGGAGCCCATAATAAGCGGAAGCGTGGCCATAATAAGCGGAAATAAATGCTTTGCAAATCGGTTTCTGTTTTTGTTCCACAAAAATTGCCTACAATAATCGGCGGCCATTATAAGCGAAGCCCCTTGTACTAGTATTTTTATTATTGGTATAGCACTTGGCATATTAAAATAAACAGCTCATTTGTTTTTTCAACAAAGCTAATTACTGACTGCTATTATTGCTCATTGACAATGCTGGTAAACTTTGGTATCTACCTTTCGTAATATTAGCATTTTACAACTTTACAAGAAATTAATTCTATTAATTTATACATTAGTTTATTTTGACGCTTTCTGTCACTTAAAAGTGCTTTGTCATTTTAAACAAAATAAAATTGCTTTAAATTAAAATACATTGTTTTTTAATATTTTGCACCACCATTGAAATTGACAACACCCTTAACATGGTTGTTTTTTTTAGTATGAACATATTTATAACTATGGATACCATATTTTTTTAAGAGCTTCATATAAATTTAAATTCAAAGCCCTCCCTAAATAAACTTCAACCAGATTCGACCATCTAGAAATAGAACACTCTGAGTTGGAACAGCAATATCTTTTTCCCAACTTTTTATAAAATTTTTAAAATTTTCAGATGGGATTTTTAGATAAGGTTGTTTTTTGGATTAATCTCTTTGCCATTCCCTGTTATTTTAGCAGCAAATTACAGCAATATCTGTTTGCTTCAATTATTTTGTGCTTGCCAATATCGGCATCAGTTCAAATCTGGGGCTTTGTTTTCATAAAACCTTCTCCAAGTAATAACGAACATGAAGGCAAACCCGGTTGTATAAACAAACACAACCCTCCCTGCAAATGCACTTTCAATTCAAGTGGATTATAAAACAACAATTACTTAAAAGTAAGACTTTTTCTCTTCTGATGAAACAATAAACGTGATAATGTGTTTTCTATTCAAATAAAGCGTTATAAATAGCGATTTTAAGCACATTTAAGTTCACTGTTCTAGAAAAATTGTTAATAATTAATCAACGAATGGAAAAATCATGTTATTTTTACGTAACAACTGCAGCTGGCAAAAATAGTAAAACTTAGTTTGAACATGGCAAAGAAATGTCAACAACTTCCATTGACGTCACAAAATTATACACTTGTTTTCTGCTTCAGTTTATTGCCTTGTAAAACTTAATGATTGTTAAATTTCGTTTTTAGTAATAAAATAACAATTGGTTTGTTGTTAATAAGTTATTTTATATGGTTTTTATCGTTAATTCTATGTTGTTAAAGGCCCGTTTCCACTACGAGCGTGGAAAAAAGCATTCTTTGTTTGTTTTATTGCTTTTTTTTTGCGCTCGCTTCAATTTTAACCGCTCGCTTCAATCGAAGATCAATAAAAGAGACAATTGTCTTAATGGATTGTTTGGTATGGTTTGAATAGTAAGGGCTCCTCCCTTGAGTATCGCTAGAATTCGCGTAAAACAGTATCAGTAATTTTTATATTTAAACAATTCAAGTATAATTTCGTAATGCGTCACATTTGGTTCGTAATGACCTACGCTGAATAAAAAATTTATTGTTTTCGTCAAGAGTCGATTGGTGGTACAAAACTTTAAGATAGCTTTAAAAAAGCGTGTTCTTTCCTCGAAGACTTTTTATCTGACACTCATCGGGAGGAATCAAATAACTATTATATATATAAACACGATCGAATTGCTCTTAGTTTAGGGCTACCATATTTGAAAAAGCAAAATTCCGGACAGTACATGACTACTTTTCATGAGACCATATATATGCGCTACCACATTTTGTCACATCGAAATTTGACCTATAAAATTGGCAATGCAACACGCAAAAAGTTTCTATACTGAATTCATTCATTTTTGTATTAATAAAAAGAGCAAGTTGATGTTTAGCCTACAATAATTTGATAACGAATAATTTTTTACCATCGTAGGTTATTAAAAAATACAAACAGGGTGACAAAACACTACCATCTCAAAACTTCACTTTAACATTGGTTACGGTGTTATTTATGCAAAAACACCAGTGACGGTTGGTCAGGGTAAGCAATGCTTACCCAAGCAGAAACGGCACAAGTGCAATCTTTTCGTTTCGTAAGTTCAGCAATATATTATTCAAAGAAATACACTTAATTTTTGCTTGAAATCCTTATCTCCCTCTTTCAACCTTAGCTGCAAACGTTGTACGATACTCATGCTAAAGCGCCAGCTACCGAAATGAAAAGTATTGTCTTCAATCATGAGCAGAATCTCACACCAGGCAGGGTAAGCACTCTCTAAATATAGCTACGGACCGTCACTGAAAAAATCTCAACTTCAGAGTGAAAAATAATAATAAGAATTAGGTTGTGCCGAAAAAGGAAGAACAACAATTATATGCTTAAAATAAATTCAAGACACGCTTGTAAGTCAAGTCACTACAAATTTACTCTTCTGACCATGCATATTTTTCTGAAGATCTAATTCTCTTCAATAGGGCCTTGTCTGATTTCAAAAATGAAAAAAATTCACTACAGCACATATCTTTGAAATTATATTGAAGAGTCAATATGCCTTTCATAGTCGCAACGCTCAACTTGTTTCTCTCTTTAGTCCACTGACTTTGCACCAGTGAAAAGACTCTCTCTACATTGGCATTGTGAGATGTAACAGCAAAGAAAAACTGTACAATCCTTAAAATTTCTGAGTGGCATATAATGTTCTTAGACTGATCGAAATATTTGCACCATTTCTTATGCGTTGGCACTTTAACGAACTCTTCGTCCTGTAGGTAACTTTTCACAAACTGCTTCAAGTTACAGATTTGGTCAAAGCAATTTGCATCGTCCACATCAACCCCTTTACCAATCAGATATTCCAGGCAAGGCTCTACATTATTCCAACTTGATATCTCGTTCAAGGTCATCCATTTGAAACAAGTAAACTCTTCTATTGGTTTCATCCATTTGCACAGGTACTCCAAGCATCTCGCATAGAGGTTTGCAACTTCGGAAACAAAATTGTTACATTTATCTTTATATCCCTCTTCTCTTTTTTCAACTAAAAGCCTTTTAACTGTCAAGGACATAAAGTTTTCATTCTTCCTTTCCTCAAGCACCTTATGAACCAGCTCCAAATTTTCTAGCACTTCTGCAACGGAATTGTTTTCTCTTTCAACCACTTGAATACGTCCATGAAACACGGACATTAGTGAGTGCATACGTATGCCAAAGGTATAACTCGCTCATTTCGTTCTCAAAGAACCGTTTAATAACTATTGGTGGATGTTCTTGTGACAAAAAGTAGGACTTCAGGGGTGAAAACATTTCTAACAATCTTGAAATTCCAGGAAACAAGGAGAGCCAGCGAGTCTTGCTATTAGAGAGAAGTCTCTTGTATTCACAATTTGCAAATTCACAGTATTCTTTCAGTTGTTCAGTTCTAACTGTGTAAATAGAAAAATATTGATATATTTTATTGATATTATTTTCAATATCGATGTTCATTCTTTCAGCCCCTATGATGGATACAATTGTTCACAACGTGTGCTGAACAGCCAATTCCAATCAATGACGAGTTTAACATTTTCTTTAACTTTGCAAACACATTGTTTCCTTACTCATTACGCCGAAGTCCTCCAAACATAGTATTGCAGTTGTCTCCTGTAAATGCCACACATTTTTTCAAAAGCATCCTTTTTTCTAAGGTGTCTTTTACATAAGTGGCAATTTTGTCGGCAGTCTCGTTTGCCTTGTTTGTAAACTCAATCAATTTTGATTGCAAACCATTTTTCCTCCAGTCAAAATACTGAATAATTATAGGAAATAATTTCAATTCATTGTGCTTGCTGCCATCTGTTGCAACGCCAAAATACGCGATATCGTTTTCCTCAAAACTTTTCAGAATAGCATCAATAAAATATTGCGCAAGTACGCTAGTAACAACTTTTTCTGTCTTTGTGCGGCCACTACTAAACTTCTTCGCTACATTAGAATCAGGAAAAATCTTTTTAAGTAAAACCGATGTACAGTCCATGGACAAAAAGCTATGATGATGCTTAACAGCGTGAAATGCAAGAGTGCCTTCTGCGGTAGTGATTTTATCTTCGCATTTGCTTCCTGCTGTAACAAAATAATTTGTCATTTTCGTTGATGCAACAGCCCCTCTTACTGCTTTGCGATGTTTTTCCGATTGCATCCATAACAACCAAGTGTCAGTCCGTCAATCTAGGCTAAACCAGTCAATCAACAATACTTAGCAAAGCCACTCAGTATAATCCAGGCAATAAACGCAGCCAGTCAGCAGTCAAGGATTCTATATCAAAAATTCACTAGGCTTCCTCCTCTATGACATTTTAAGTAAATCTCTGATTATATGTGCGAAATCGCCTGCTTTTACAGACTGTTGGAATGTTCTAGTAATTTTCGTAGCATGTGATCTATATCTAACCAATTCGGATTCAGCACAACGGTCAATAAGTTCAAGAAAGTTCCAAAGCTCCAGAAAGTTCTAAGTGGTAAACATCATTGATAAGGAAAACGCTCTGTTACATCATAATTTCGTACAACCTTGTGGTAAAAAATATGCGCACGGTACGAAATAACAATGTTCTGGATTGGCAGTGTGCACAGTACGATTGCAGATGCAGTAAAATGAGGCAGAATGCTTGGTTTGCAAATCAGGAACCTATATATCTGTCGTGCACAAAGGTAATGGTGATTTAAACACACATCTGCAATCGGAAAAACATCGCAAAGCAGTAAGAGGGGCTGTTGCATCAACGAAAATGACAAATTA